>JBBDHG010000279.1:150000-207500 GCA_037951165.1 Lophius americanus | reverse complement strand
GGCCGCCTGGGCGGCCTGCTTGGCGGCGGCGGCGGCCTGAGCCCTCTCCTTCTCCCTCCGCATCCGCAGCAGGTCTCTCTTCAGCTCCTCCTGAGGAGGGAAACGTCCGGACAGAGGAGGTCAATAATCACTCACTGAAAGCGCGTCAAGCCTCACGTACGGAGGTTCTTCTCACTCCTGGTGTAGATCATCGTTCTAAAAATGTGAGCTGGAATATTAGAACGCCCAGCGTCCCTCTCCTCCTCCATACCTGGGCCTCCATCTGCAGCTCCTTGTCCAGGAGAGCCCGCTTCTTCAGGATCTCCATCTTGAGGCTCTCTTTGTGGCGGTAGAGGAGGGAGGAGAGTTTGCTGGCGTTGGCCAGCCTCTTCTTCGCCTCCACCACCTCCTCCTTTTTCCTCCTCTTCGTAGCCTGCCTCTCATCTTTGTCTATCCGGTCCAGGATGAACTTCATCACCTGGTTACACACAATCATCCTGAAGGACACAGAGAGGAGAAGGACCGTTAACGGCGTGAATGATAGAATGATGTGCTGCTGATCTTTTTCACAAACGTGTAAATCTACAAACAAGTTACGAGATAAGGAGATAAACAAATATGGAACCCAACAACAGAAGTATAGAAATGTATGAAACGAAAAATATAGAACCTTTGGTTAGACTTCCAATATGTACATACATATATACATATATATATACATACACACACACACATATACATATACACACATATATGTGTATGTATGTATATGTACGTATGTATGAAAATATATAAACATAAATATATAAAGTTTTTGCTTGTTTGTACATTTGTAACTAGTTTTGGACAGTTTGTTCTTTAGTTAGTTTAGGAGAACAACTAAAACAGAACCTGATATTTAGAAAGAGAGAGAGTATTATAGGCTGTAGCTTCACCTTTTCAGTAAAAAAACAAATAAAGAAAACAAAAAGAGGAAAATGTGAATGTTTGTTATATATTCATGTTTTTTTCTGTTTATGTGGTTTCTCGTTAAAACCAGGTGACGGGACAATCCAATCTCAGAACCGTTTACACAACGCGGCTCGTTTAAATTCTGAATCAAACACAAATCCTTCCTAAACCGACGTGGTTGCGTCGTCGTCGCTCAGAGCAGGAAGGAGTCGGAGAAACTGTTACGGGGCCTCGTGGCTCACAGATGTCACAGGGGCGTTCGCTCGTCCTGTTTATTTGTAGGAGACTCCTGTGTTTTCGTAGCAGGGGGGCGGAGCCAGGAGCCCAAGGAGTGGTGCGGTGAGAGACGGACAGATTACTGTAGGATCATGTCGGCGCCCAGAGACCAAACAGGTTGGGTTCAACTTAAAGACTTTTGTTGTTGCTGCGATCACAAAGATTATGCCACCTTAACTTCAGACTTCACACGTTCATGTGGAATTAAAGCTAGTGACCACATTCTAATACTACTTCTGGTTCTTCCTCTTCAAAATAAACCACTTCCTGTAACATGAGTTACACCACAAAAACAAACACTGAACCTTTCAGCAGTTTCACTTTTAGCTTCAGCTCTTATATTTAATCATAAACAATCACAACTAGATGGAGGTCACACTTCTCCTCTACAAAGGGGAAAGGTCAAACACGCACATTTAAAACAATATAAGGTGCAGGTGGGGTATAAAGGTCAGGTGGAAGGACGTCCTGAAGATCTACAGGAAAGGAACATTCAGCAATGAAATGTAAAAAAAAAGAAAACCTCCCCAGACTTTTTGTCAGAATCAAACCTCCGTGTTTTGCAGTTGATACTTTCTGGCCCCAGTCGACAAGGTATGTTCACTTGTGTTCGCTAACATTCACGAATAAGATCGAAAAACCGCTCGGCAACAGAACCCTGCATTCAGGCGCACAGGCGTTTGTGTGAAGGCGAGGTCAACCAGGGGTCACGGTTCCCCCGACGGCGAGCGCTCACACAGAACGCACGCGGCGAGGAGACTCACGCAACCGGACACGCACGAGATGATCTCAGAGGTTATTCCTAACAAAAACATATTCTGAAGGAAAAGCGGGAGAGAAGGATGAGATGAAGAAACGGAGCGGCGAGCGGCACAGCGGTGATGACACGGCGGTCTGGGTTCGGTGTTTCAGGTTTGTGCGAACGCGGACGCTATTGACACACCGTCTGTGGACATTAGCACGCGCTTGTCAGGGTCAGCTGTGGGTCTGAGGGTGACCCATGTACAGCAGAGGAAAGAGGAGGGACGCCTTCCAGAACATTAAAACCACCCTCCACTTTTATCCCGCGGTTGCAGCGGTTCTGTTGTGAGAGAGGAAGCGTGACGCTTTTCAATCCAAACTCAGAACTAAAAACATCTTAACACTTTCAAGAGCGTTTTAAACGGGCCTGCTTATTATTGTTTGTAAACGAGTGCATGCTGCTGCTGCTGGAGGCGGAGGTGGAGGTGGAGGTGGAGGTGGAGACACGCCCAAAGGTTCCAAGAAGGTTCTGGACGTCTCTAGTGGTACCAAACATGAACCAACGAGTTCCACTCGATTAAAACATGGAAACATTGGTTGAAAAAGAGAAACGACTGTCCCACAAATAATGACCTTGAGCGCAACCTCTGTGCCGTTGTTTCCATCCCCATGATGCATCATGTTATAACGAATGTGTGTTTGGTCGACCCGGTGGAAAGAATTCAGTCAGTGACCCAGAACCCGTCAATATGTTGCCGTTCACCTTCCAGAATAACACCTCTGCTGCTCGTGGAATATTATTCCTCCCTGTTCAGCCTCGGAGACAAAGACAAACCTCTGATTCTCTTCCCTCTCTGTCGGCGTCATGGTCTTCTTCTGCTTCAGGTGCTCGATGACGGCGTTTTGTTTCATCACCACCTGAAAGCCGTCCAGAAGGAGGGAAGATAAAAAGGGTTTAGTTTAGCGACAGGAAGGGGAATGACAGGTTCAGAGGAAATGACAACGTGGCAGGAGGAATATTTCAATTCCCAGACAGATTAGAAACACTTGAATTTGTTCCATGTGTGTGTGTGCTTCAGTGGACCCCTCAGGTCTCAGGTGAGATCTCAGGTCTCCCAGCCCAGAGATTCTCGATGAGGACGAGAAAGAAGATGAGGACGAGGTGAACATTCTGATGACACGTGTGGAGAAGATCTAACCATCAGCATAACTTCAAAGCTGGAATCCGAGATACCAAACCCTGAAATATGGTCCTAACTCCGCCCCCTTCTGGTCTTCAGGTAGATACTTTATTGATTGGATGAATGAATGAATGGAATAATAATGATGATAATAATAATAGAGTTTAGACTTACTTCCGATGCCCTTGATCTAAATTGTGGACCAAATATTGATAGAGAATGGGTTAGTGTGTGTGTGTGTGTGTGTGTGTGTGTGTGTGTGTGTGTGTGTGCGTGTGTCAGAACCACGCAGAGACACACACCTGCTTCTGGATGATGTCGCTCTGGCTGGCAGCGTTGAGGGCTTGCTCTCTCTTGGCCTCGGCGGCTTGTTTCTTCTTCTGCTGCTGCTGTTCTCTCAGCTGCTGGATCCTCTGCAGCTGCTCCTGGACAGAAGCTGCCTGAATGGTCACGACGTTCCCGATCTGTGGTAACAAGGCGGTGTGATGAGGATGACACGCTCTACCGGATGAGACTGATGTGTACGGCAGTGAGGATGTCTGGGGTTCTGGTTCTGCTGTGCATCGGTAAGATTCTAAACGTCTGAATTCCTGAATTTTGTTCCTCTCATATTAATTTATTCAAAAACTCTTTTCCAAGGTCTTTTGAAGGTCAGACATGTTAGCGTCTCGCCGCCTACCTGTCCTCCCTGAGCTGAGGTGGTTCCGGTCTGCTGTATCTGGATGGGAAGCTGCAGTTTGATGTGCTGTGGCAGAGAGCCTCCACCCTGCTGGGTCTGCAGCTGGGCCAACACCTGCAGCAGAACCACATCCATTCAAGACCGCACGTTTAAGAAAACCGATAGGAGAATCAGGGTTATGTTTAGATATGAAACGGCGTTCTTCTAGCGCGTCTAAGCTACTTCTTCTCTGCTGGACCTACCTGTACCTGCTGCTGGAGTCCAGGCATGTTGATGAGCTGCGACGTCTGCTGCAGCTGCAGGTGACCGGTTCCTCCCTGCGTTTTCACCTGCAGGGAGGTGGGAGACTGGATGGGCATGTGGGCCTGTGTCTGCGGGGGCAACTGGCCCTGGGGGGTGGCGGATGACGGGGTGGTGGTGGTGGCCAAGGGAGCCGTCCCCGCCTGGACGGGGGCGGCAGCCTGCTGGGCGGGCTGAGCTGGGGCTTTGGAAGAGCCGGAGTTGGGCTGACTGGGACCTGTGGCGGCTGGAGAGCGAGAGAGAGAGAGAGATTCTGACATCACAAAAATATCAACTTTGAAAAATGACAACATGCACCGACATCTTCTAACTGTTCTAAGGTCGGAATTCAACAGAACATACTGTCTTCATCTGATGAATCTGTCTATCAACAGATCCACACTTCTGTTTTCATACCTGTGCTGGATGTGGGCGTGGCCGCTGAGGCCAAGGGGGTGAAGAGGAAGCGCTGCACCTGGCCATTGGGCATCGCCGCCTGCATGAGCTGCTGACCTGGTCCCGGGATGACGGTGACCCCTTGAGGTATGATCTGCAGCTGACCTGTGGTCTGGCCCTGACCCTGAACCATCACCGTCAGAGGCTGTTGGGTACCGGCGACACCTGGCTGCCGATCCACACCTGAGCTGGCCTGCTGCTTCTACGGTCGGACAGAGAAGGAACTTCACTCACTAATTGTTATTACTTTAGTAATCCCCCACAACCTCTCCTAATTATTACACCTGACCGTTGGCTTTAAAAACGTGGGCGTGAATAGTGAGGGGAGGGATTTAAGATGAAAGCGAAAACACATCCATGTGATTCTAAGGTGTTCAGACAGACAGAGAGAGAGACAGACATGCAGACATACAAACATGCATGCAGACATGCATGCATACAAACATGCATGCAGACATGCATGCATACAAACATGCATGCAGACATGCATGCATACAAACATGCATGCAGACATGCATGCATACAAACATGCATGCAGACATGCATGCAGACAAACATGCATGCAGACAAACATGCATGCAGACATGCATGCAGACAAACATGCATGCAGACATGCATGCATACAAACATGCATGCAGACATGCATGCAGACAAACATGCATGCAGACATGCATGCAGACAAACATGCATGCAGACATGCATGCAGACAAACATGCATGCAGACATGCAAACCGGCTGCACACAGACAGACAGGCAGACCTGCAAACATGTAAAAACTAAATTAGATAAATTGAAATGAAGTGAAATCTGAAAAGCTAGAATTGAAGGCTAGTCTGTGATAAATGAATAACTATAAAGAGAACAGAACGGGGAAAAGGAGCTACATAAGACGTGATGCATGATGATGTTCTCTCTACAAATGTGTGATACAAACAGAGTGACACACATTCCTTTCAAACCCTCCCTGCTGACCCAGAGTTGGTCTCTCTCACTGACCTGTGTGAGTTGGGTGAGCTGCGCCAGAGTGAGTTTAACCTGGCCTTGGCCCGGCGCTCGTGAGGCGCTGTGAGGTGTTTGTCCTGCTGAGGTGGGGCTGGCAGCCCCTTGACCTGTGACCGTGGCAACAGGGCTGGCACCAGATATTGCCGTGGTCACTGTTTGGCCACGGATGAGCTGCGTCATGACTTGTTGTCCAGCCTGACCTGAAAGAGAACCGCGTATAAAGACGGGAAACGTAAGAAGACGTTTGCACGCGCAGACATTAAAGGTCTCAGGGGGGAACATTCAGGAACTCATGACATCATTAATGAGGCTGCCAGCATGCGATGCCTGCGCTCACACTGGGCCGCATTATTCGGGGCGTCTGTCAAAACAGCGAAGCGACAGGTACGAGACTAAATGTTGAAAATTACCTCAAAATCTTAAAAACCAAATCCTGTTTAAATAATGATGGTGAAAAAAAATTCACATTCTTGGTTGAGGAGGATTGTCTGTTTATGAACAGGAAAATGAAAGACAAAAACGGTTATATTATCAGCTAATGCACCAACGTGGAGCTCTGGAGAAAATAGTGACTCTCGATCCTCGGCAAAAATATTGTGGATCTCATTTCCATTCAGGGTCGCCGATCCCTCCAAAGGAGCTCGTCATAAGAACCAAGTGTCACCAGATCCAAGCTGCATAGTCGAGCTAGCTAGTGGACAAACCTTAGCTTAGCTTAAGGTAACAGCTGTGCCGTCAGCTGATCTTAGAAAAACGTTCTTAGTGACGTACGTCTGGTTTCAACGGTTTAATTATTAATTGGTGGAACACCTTAGTTGGTTTTCAATAATAGAGATGTTAGAGTAACGGATCGTGTGTTTTTTGAAAGTTAGCCAACCTACATCCACTCACGCCAACATTAACCAGTAATCTAGAAGAGGTCAGCCAGTAGGGCAGAGTGTTGGTCATGTTGGGATGCAGGTCGTGACTCCCTGTCCTGGGATTATGTAAGCAGTGACAGGATGGAGGGTGACACAGGAGGGAGGTTAATTGACAAAGAAATAGCTGAGGAAAGGTTTACAAAAAAATACACAACAAATAGTCAAGAATATGTTTTTTAAAAAGGTAAAAAAATGTTAGCTCTGCTGCGTTGATCTGGAAGTGGTTGCCTTGTAAAAAACATGTTGTTTAACTGATCCAGAACATTCAGAGATCCAATTAGCCTCTGGATGTGGAAGTGAATTAGTCACTGTTGTTTGTTCAAGAAGGAAATATGTTCCTACGTTAACTAGCTAAAAACTTGTTAGCAAAAAGGGTCATTGACTTAGAACTTTGAATAGGACTTTGTTGATGTTGGGGGGGTGGGGTGGGGGTTGGGTGGGTTGGTGGTGGATTAAAGTGTAGCACTCTGTTGTCGTTGGGCAGTATGCATTTACCTCACACTCTTTGGATCTCCCTTGAAAAACTTATTTTTAAACAGATATCAAAGAATTTTTCTCCAGTTAAATAACGTTTAAATTTTACATGAAACAAAGTATTTATGTTTTTGTATTTCTTCACATTCTTACATATAATATGACAAAGTGTCAGAATTTAATCAAGAGACTATCCTCAAAACACACACACACACACACACACACACACACACACACACACACACACACACACACACACACACACACACACACACACACACACACACACACACACACACACACACACACACACACACACACACACACACACACACACACACACACACACACACACCCTGTTGGACCATGAGTGGCGTTCTGAGGATCGTCTTTCCCATCGGTCCCCGTCTGCTGGATCGGTGTTCGGATCACGGTCATTCCTGGACGAATCTGACCCCCAGCTGTCAGAACCTAGGAGGAGATTTTCATGCAGTTTATAAACGTAAACGGATCGATTCACATTTACTATTTGATTCTTTAGCAGTGAGAGGTGGTCTACCTGCTGCTGGGTGCCGGGGGGGCTGGGCCTGATGCTGAGGGTGTTGGTGCGGGGCTGGAATGTTGTGTAAGTCTGGGCAGTGCCAGACGTGTTTGATGGGATGATACCCAGAACCTTCTGCTGAACGACACCTGCACAGAGAAGAGAGGCAAAGACTTCAGAGGGGCGGTGAGGAGAGCGGCGAGGGCGAGGAGAGCGGCGAGGGCGAGGAGAGCGGCGAGGGCGAGGAGAGCGGCGAGGGCGAGGAGAGCGGCGGGGGCGAGGAGAGCGGCGAGGGCGAGGAGAGCGGCGAGGGCGAGGAGAGTGGCGAGGGCGAGGGCGAAGGCCGGGGACCGGGCATCATGTGAAGGCTGAATCATAACCTTGAGAAAGACGAGAAGGTCACGGAGAAAGACCTCAAGCATCGATACAAACCAAAAGAAGTGAACATTTGCTCTTGAGTAGGGTTGAAACAGAGGAATGTGGAAGGAAACTTTAAATTTGAGGAAGTTGAATTTAAGACTCAATCTTAGAATTAGTTTTTCTGTTGGATGATGATATTCTTCTTGTATTGTTGTACTTCAAACTATCACATCTAAACCTTTAAGGGCTCCCAAAACCCCCCCAAACAAACACGCACATGAAGCGTCGGGGTTATATCCAAGTCCTTGCACCCCCCCGCCCCCGCCCCCCCCCCCCCCCCCCCCCCCCCCCTCGCTGGAAATCCAACCTTTTGATGACAGCAATGGCAAATATTATCAGAGCAGGTAAACAAAATCTTCAAAGGCTCACTGAAAGCTTAGTTGGGTTTCCCCCAACATACCTGAACCCCCTCATACGTTATGCATGAATTCAGACCCCCCCCCTCCTATTTTCTTCTTCTTTAACTTTTATCAGACAACGGGAGTGTTTGATATTTGTTCAGCGCTCTCTCTGCACTAATGATCTCATGTGGATCCGCTGGCAGGACTGGAAACCCTGAGGGTCGCTCTTTTTTTCCTTCCCGCTGTGGTTTGTCAGACCGCGACCGAGGTAAACCCCCCCCCCCCCTCTTCAAACGGGGAGGAGCTCCTCTGGTTCCACTCTTCAAACCTGCTCCTCTATGGAACGGCTGTTTGCAGAGGTGGGAGGAGTTAGGTCTGCAGTGAGTGGAGGTACACTTTTATTCAAAAGGACTTGAGGGGGGGGGGTTGGAATCCCGCTATAGAGGGCTACCTGTCTCGGAAGCAGACCTCAGGGGTAAACTTGTTTTCCTGCTCGACTTCCTTAAGCCGTTCCAAAACCAACACGGTGACCAAACAGTGAAATCAAACAGTCGGGCTGGATAAACGCACACGCGGCTTAAACGGTTACACTTCAGTTTCTCCTTCATGGGAACATCAAAGCTCTGGAAAATCACTTTCTCTATGTCCCCGCTGAATATCTCCCCCATCATGGGGTGTACACAACGTTGTGTTTGAACAGGGCCGTATCAAATGATCCATGTAGAAGGGCCGCATTACTGAGTCTCCGCTGGATCCCCGCACTCCTTTCTTTTTTCACCTTCTATAGATATATAAAGATAGAAACTTTATGAATGTAAGTGTTACAGCAGCTCCAACAGACAGACGTTCTAGAGGCGCCTGAACATGAAGACATGCTCTATAACAGGACGTCTTATCTTACATCATACATACATACATATATATACAGAATCTGTGGATACTGTGATACTTTCAAACCGCCGCCTCGTCTGCAGCGTCAATATTGACATTTTGAAAAAGCTGAAATGCCCCAAATCGAAGATATAAGGATCCTAGATCTGCAGACTGGAGCTAGAACCTCAGACGACCCTCTTCTACCAGCCTTACAAAAATAACAGTCTCTTATTAGATCGCCATGGAGACGGAACACGACCGAAAACAAGCAGCTGACTCATGAGGTGGCCTCTCCACAAGGAGCAGGTGGATGGAGAACCCAGATGGAGAACAGGCTCTATATCCCACCCTCCTTCTGGCTCAGACGCCGTCAGCGCTGGTTAATGAGACCCGATGAAACTTTCCCTTTTGGGTCAGTTTTCTGTCTCCATTGATGCAGCGTTCAGAACTTTATTTGATCACACAGTAACTCATACGCAGGTTTATTCGGTACCACTTAATGAAATCAGTGCTGTGAGGAGTGGGCCGCACCTGTGTCTCGCTCCAGGGACCTACGACATGTAGGCTGCGGGGGCCGATGCTGGGGGACCCTAATCCCAGCCTCCTGGGCTTCAGACCACACCTGAGAGGATCGTCTGTCACTGAGTAGATGTGGTTGATCCAGACATTCGTTAGAAAGACCCTCCTGCCGCAGCTTTTATTACCAGAGGACTGTTTGGCAAGAAATCCTAAGAGATCCAGGATGGGGGTCCAGCTGCAGCAGTTTGGACCCGAGCCTCTTTGAGGCTGATGTGCAGTCAGCATATTGATCTGGTACAGGTTTTTACATCGGATGCCCTTCCTGACACAACCATCACATTTATCCGGGCCGGGACCCCCACTAGATGTGGCTGGGTGGGCTGGTAGCACTAAGGACCTTGCCAAACTGGATTTTATACCACGCCCTGTGTTGACTGGGATTCGAACCCCAGTCTGGTGGACCAGAGTCAGCGGTGTGACCCACTGGACTCCCCGGCTGCTTTTTCGTGAAAAGACTTTGATGTCAAATGTAGCCGGCAGTGATTCAGGGAACCACTCTGGTGGGTGGGCAACAACTCTGGGGCGTGGAAACGGGTTAAATGAGGCGACAACACGAACGATTCCAAGAGACGAGTTGTCTGTATGTTTTAACGGAGACCTGAAACTGAACATTTAAGACCTTCAGGTCTCCTGAGTTCAGAGCAGATGGAAATGATTCTGTCTGTCTGTCAGTGTCAATCAGACGAGAGACAGACGAGTGTCACCGACAGCTGTCAAAGTCAAGGAAGGCAGACCCAGTCCTTCAGGACCAGTGTGTGCGAGTGTGTGTGTGTGTGTGTGTGTGTGTATGTGTGTGTTTGTACGTGTGTATGCATGAGTGTGTGTAAATGTGTGTGTATGTATGTGTGTGTGTGTGTGTATGAGTGTGCGTGTGTGTATGTGTGTGTATGAGCGTATGTGTTTGTGTGTGTGTATGTGTGTGTATGTGTGTGAGAGTGTGTATTTGTGTACGTGTGTGTTTGTGTCTACTTGTTTGTATGTGAGTGTGTATATGTGTGTGTATGTGTGTGTGTATGTGTGTTTGTGTGTATGTGTGAGAGTGTGTACGTGTATGTATTTGTTTGTATGTGAGTGTGTATGTGTGTGTGTGTATGTGTGTGTGTATATGTGTGTGTATGTGTGTGTGTGGTCGCCATGCCAGCTTCCTTACAATGACCTCCAATTAAAGACTCAGACATTATTTGGCTCCCCTCACTATTCCACAGGCATCTCAGCTGTGGGGGTCTGAGGGGAAGCAATGCAAACACCGACACGCCAGAACTCTGCGGCGGCGGCGGGCGGAGTGGAGAAACATCAACACTGAATACATCGGTGCGTCCGTACCTCCTTGTGATGTCGGCACGTTGACGGTGACGATCTTGCTGTTGGCGGGCAGCGGCAGCTTGGTGGTCACCACCTTCCCGCCCACTGAGGTTCCCGTGATCTGCAGAGTGTGCCCACCTGATGTCACCACGCTGGTTTCTGTGCCGGTTCCTCATGGAAACAACAACAAACAACAATAAATCACAACAACTGCTCTTACTGCCGTCATCATACACATGTGTGGGGGACTCGTCTGCAGGGGGGCACAGAGGCGTTCGGAGGTTCTCGCCGATCTTCGCGGGATGACGGCTGATGTTTTTGTTTGAATGGGTAAAATGATTTCTGATGATGTCATACATGTGGTGTGGAGTTATTACTGATGTTTCTTTTATAAAACTCCTGGTTCTCATCGGAGGACTGCTGACGACTTGACGCTCCAGAACGTTTGAACTAGGAGGCGCCGCGCCGACCTTCCATCGCTGTGAGGGGAGGTAGATACCGACAGACTTCTCTGTCTTATAAACTGAATGGATCCGCGTTGTGATCGACGCGGTTCTGTCCTCGCTGTGGAGAACGTCCTCTGTGCTTCCCTAGATCCTCTCATGGTTCTACCTTGTGTACTTTGACCCTGCTTGACCCAGGTGGCGAATGACTGCTGGAAGTTCTTGTTCTGCTGGAATGTGACGGGGGTGGCCATCTTGGTGGACAGCACCACCTTGGTGCTGGGGGTGCCCGGGCCCGACAGTGAGGCGGCGATGACTTTGGGTGCGACGGCAGGCGTCGTGGGTGTCGCCGTTGTGTTCGCGGTGACGACCCCGGATTTCTGCTCCAGACGTTTCTGAGACGTAAGAAAATCCATCATTAAGTCACGGAAACTCATGACGCAAAGATCCAGGAGGGAAAACCGAGAGATGAATCCCCAACATTAGATGATGTCATCCGTTCTACAAAAGGAAAATGTGAAGCTGAAATAAACGAGATTTTTCAGACAGGAACTCAGACAACTGCTCTCACCTTGGCCTGCTCTGCCGCCTGAGCTTTCTCCTTCTCCACCCTGTCAAACAGAAAAGACATCATTCACACTTATGCCAGAGAGAAAAAAACCCACCGGGCCTGGACCGGCCCATTCTCTGAAGCTGCATGCATCGCTGGCCAGAACCAAGCCTCAGAGAGAAAGGAGAATCACATCCCACAATATTTAAAATGAAATAGAAACGACTATATGTTATAATAATAATAATTATTATTATTAAACAAAATGAAAATCCGTCTCGGCACTTTTTTAATCAACTCTATTTTTCACCTTCAGTTTTATTATCAATAAATGTCTGTTTACTCCATCCCACATAAAAGTTAAGGGTCGAAAATCTCCGACTGTTTCCCAGGTATTTCATCTGTTGATCATTAAAGACGAGGACGAGGAGGAAAACTGATCCCAGCACAGCCAGCATGACAGGCTCCGCCCACTGACCTTTCCGAGAAGGCTCTGATCTCCCAGAGGTCCAGCTCCTCCTCGGCCACCCAGGTCTCGATCACCACCGGGCCCGTCTGCTTGGCGGGCTCTTGCTTCTTGGGGCGCAGAGCGCTGGAGCGCAGCCCCTTCCTCTGCGGGGTGTGGGTCTCTGTCATGGCGGAAAAACGAATAAATCTAAGATGAAATGCCCCTTTTTCTGTCTCAGGTTTTAAATAAACTCTTTACTCAATGTCAGAAACAAAAAGCGATTCTGACCTTTCGGCGCGTCGGGCACACCGAGGGGGCAGATGATTTTTCGTATGCAGTATTCGGAGCGGATCCCGTAGGGTCCCACGTCGCGGCGCTTGATGATCTCGGTGGTGGTGATCTCCGTGTCGGAGGTCTCTGTGGCAATGAGTGGGGATAGGGCTGGGTTGGTACGGTGGTGAGGACAAGAACCCAAGGAGATGGAGCAAATCCACTCCAAGAATTAAAAGAGAACAGTGACCCAAATGTGACTGAAAGGTCAGGAAAGGCTCGATGTCAGAACACCGGGCTGAGCGGATGGACTCTAGTTCAAAGGTCAAATGTATTATTAAATGTATTATTATTATTATTATTACATCCGTCATGACTCTGAACAGAGACACATTCAGGGTTAATGATAAAAAAGGTACTTACAGGGTACACCTTCAAACAACAGGAGTATTTTATAGCACCAAAGTACGAACTCTAATCTCTACAACTCTTCGTTATCCTCCCAGGAGGAAGGACGTCTATTTGGGAGGAGGTCAGGTGGTTTGGTTTGGGAGGCTGAGGGGGTGGAGCTACCTGTGCGCGTGGTGCCGACAGCAGCCGATGGTTTGACGGCCATGTCGTCCCATCTCAGAGAGGCCCAGAGGAGCCTCAGCATCAGGCTCACGCCGGCCAGAGACTTCACCGTCTGCAGGCGGTACCTGCGGGAAAACCCGTGGATCAGGTACCAGTTCAAAACAGCTGCTTATAAACATCATGTGGCAAATGTAATAAATCCCATCATTATCCATCGCTAGCAGAAACTCAAGTGGTGGGAAGAGCTGAAGAAGGACTCGCTACAGGGGCCGGACCAACGATGACCCGGTTCTAACACTTTGCAGCAGGAAGATGAAAAAGAAGGTTTTCTACAAATGTTTCCGTCGGTTCATGACCACGAGAGACCATGAGATGGACGACTACCGTCTTGAATAAATCTTTGGATGAACTGATTTAGCTTGGGAACAGAAGATATCAGATTGTAAGAAATGTTTTTACCCCTAGAGTTCAAAGAGGACGCTTGTGCAAATTTCATTTGGTGCTTTTGAGTTTGGGTTCTGAGTGCAGATTCAGATGACAGGATGTCGTCCATCAATGCACATTTTCCTGAATCCTTCCTTCTATCATTATGGCTCAAACGGAACAAAGAACTTAGAAAGTTCGACTTGAACTATTATGAACCACAATGTTCAAAAACAAAAAGTTTATCATCAGCATTTATGAGGGTTTGGTAGAAAAACTCTTCCCCACATTCTACCACAGACGGATATATATATATATGTATATATATACATATATATATATATACATATATATACCCACATATATACATATATGCATACATATACACGTATATATTAATACACATCTATAAACAGCGATCTGCTGACCTCTAGTTACAAACATTAATAACAGTCATTCACAGTTTTTTGAAACTTAGAGTTTGATTCAGTATCACTACAAATAAATAACCAGGTGGTTGAGGAGGTTATTATTTTTGCTGTGACAAAGATGTTACGGTTCTCCACCTATGGATGGCATGAGCAGAAAACGTTGTCGTCTTTAGCTGAAGGCTTCTCTTAATAACACAGTAGGTGAAGAGACCTTTAATGATGGCGGCGTGAGTACGAGTATGAAGTACAAAGAGTGAGAAGTGAGCTAACCTCCAGGTGATGCCAAACGAGGGCCTGGGCGAAGGATACGGCCAGATGTCCCACGCCGGCTTGGCGTTATAGCTGAACACAGGCACCTCGCGGAATCCTCCTCTCCGCCCCAGCACCTTCAAGTCGTCGTGGGGCAGAACAAAAATACTCTTGCGGTTGCTCTTGGTGACAAACTTGCGGTAGGAGGGCAGCGCCGTGTCCGAGCGCAGCTTTTTTGTGCGCGAGAACTTGAGGAGTCGGACGCGGCCCTTGGATGTCGAGCGTTCCTCTCGGCTCACGGCGACCGATGCCACGGAGGTTCCCCCAGCGGCGTCGGTAGTGGACTTGCTGATGGAGGCGGAGACTGAAGACTTCTGCTCCTGATGCATTATTTCGCTCTGGCTGTCCTCCGACTGACTGTCCATTCCAGAGGAACAGATTTTGGTGACGGTAGTTTTTGTCATCGTGGTGAGGGTGGACACCGCGCTGCTCTCCTTCGTCGACACCACAAAGTCTCCGGACGCCACCGATGGCGCTTTGGTCATCCGCGTCTGTGTGGAAACCACCGTGGCAGTGGAGGTTGTGGTCACCTGGGTGACGATGGTCTTAAGTGGGTCGGGTGTCCCGCTGTAACTGGTGTCTTCTAAGAAGTCATTGCTCAGACTGGACTCCTCTATTGAGGGGATCGGAGAAGGAGCCATTCGGATGATCTTGACCTTCGTATCCACCGACCCAAGTGGAGATGTGCTGTTCTGCCGTTCAGTGCTCGGAGCGTTAGCTCCCAGTGAGTCCAGGCTGTGGTCCAGCCTCAACAACTTGGGCGGGGGTTTATAGTCCTGGTCCGACACAGTGGTCTTTGACTCTGCCTCTAACTTAGAGGCTCGGTTCGGTTCTTTGTCGCTAAAGTCCGAACCGTCCTTCAATGAGGCCGAATCTCCGTTCACTAAAGGCTTCTGCTGCGTGCCGCCCTTCAGTGAGGCAACCAGCCCTTGTTCTCCGGCTTTACCGGCGCTGTTGGCTCTGGGCTGCAAACTGTGGGCCAGAACGCCGTTTTCCGAGCTCATGACAAAGGCGGTCCTGCTTTCACACCCCGAGCCCCCGTTACCGTTTACCTGAGGAAGAGGAGAAACTGGTTCGGAGACGCTTTCGCCTTCAGTTCCAACTTGTCCGACGCCTAGCATAGTTGCTAGGTTATCGACTGACCCGATTCCATTTTCACCTGAACCCGAATGCACAGAAGCAAAGGTTTCTGGGTTTTGCAGGATAGGTTTGGATGGAGGCGTGTGTTGACCACTTTTTTGGTCAACAAAACTTGTGGATGTCCTTATATGGTCTTCTATCAAGCAGTTGATCTCTGACCCTTTGTTTTTAATAAGTGCGACCTCAGTAGCATCTGATGGCGCTCTGGACGTCGTTTCTTCCACACACAGTCGTTTAACGCCTTCCTGCCCTGAAGTGTTTGAGTTTGTTTCCTTTGGCCCCGGACTATTTATCCCTACGTCTGCCTTCGGTTCCCGGGGTAAGGATGTCGGATCTTTATGCGTGCCGGAGCTGCGACCGTCGCTGGATGTGGCGCCGAGAGCCGGAGAACAATGACGGGGCGTGTTGGAGAGTTCAACGCGATTCTCCGCTTCCACCTCTCGCCTCCCGACTCCTGGTCCTTGAGTTTGTGCTGGGGAAGATTTCTCCTCCCCTTTCACAGCCACGCCGAGCGCAAACTGTGTCTGAGCGAGATTGTGGGGCTTGAGCGGCGAACAGGGTCGGACAGGGGTGCTCAGGGCGAGGGTGGAGGCGGAGGCGGAGGTGGAGGTGGGTGAAAGCGGGGAAGGAGTCTGAGGATTGGAGGCGGACTCCTGCTGCCTCTGCCTCTCTTCAATGATGTGCTGCTTCAGTCGTCGCTCCAGCAGGATGTCCAGCTTGGAGGGACTGACCTTCTTCTCGTAGGCGACGCGGCTCAGAAAGCCCTTGCTGACATCAACGACGTCGTAGTTAAAGGGTCGTTCCAAATCTTCTGCTGGCTCCTCCTTAAAAGACGTCTTCCCCCCCTGAACACTGGACCCTGAAGAGAAAAGGATTCGAAATTATAACCTGAATAAATATGAAAACAACCCATAATCCAGACGCCCCTGAACAAAAACGCCATCAGACAATAAGGCGTCCTACTTTGCTCCTGATCGGGTCGTGAGCCTTTTCGGTCGACCTCCATCTTTGCGGGCGATGCAACAGCAGAAAATGTCTCCATTTTTTCTTTTTCATCCGGCCTCTCCTTCGCTTCCTCTTCCATCCGCTCAAACGACTCCAGGTCTCCAACGGATGTCGGATTTTCCCCGGCACCGGCTCCCTGAGCGTCCGGTTCTGTTACACTGGGCCGTCGACTCAAGTCCAGCAGGGAGCATTTCTTGCCAAGTTTAGCATCTTTGGAAAACACAAAGACAATGAGATTATTTTTTGAATGGCTTGTGGGTAACTTTTACCCAACCTCTAAATAATCAACCAGTCGTGGAACAAAAACCCTTCACTTATGAAACGTGGGCAAACCCGACAATCTCCAGCCTCTAGAGGATAAGGAACATGTTTTGGCAAATCTGCAACTTCAGAGATGATCTCTACTTGTAAGAACAAGAAGAAAGTATAAAATCTGTGGGAAGTCTCTACCTCATTAGTATAAAATGAGAGCGACATGTTTGATGATGTAAGACTTTGAGTGCATGACATCCACTGAGACATCAGCAGAACTTCATTCATTGAACATTAGTCAGAGATGTTGACGATTGAAGGTCTGAGATGATTGATGGAGACACTGATCAACAGCAAAGTCAAAGAGGAGTAAAAGTCTCCCGACCCAGACCTTCCAGTTCTTTGCGGTAGTTGGCGTTGGTGTTGCCAGGAAGCTTGGGGACAAACCGCGGCACATAAGTCCTGCTGGTCCAGCTCCAGCCCCCGTAGCCTGTCACCCGATACTCCTCTCCTTTCTGCTTCCACACCTTCACATGACACAAACGCAGAGGAGGGAGGATTAAAAATCATTATAAAGTAACAGCAAGTCATCAAAAGTTCACCTGGAGATATAAGAACGTTGAAAGGTTTAACAGAGAGGCGAGTTATAGAAGGATTAAAGGTTAAACATATTTATAAATGTTTCCCAGACTGATCATTAATTGCTCTAGGGGGGCCCTCAAAGACCTGGAAGATCAACTCACACACCAGTGTCTTCCCACACATAGGCTCTACATGGGAGACCCGCCAGGTAAATGAAGACCCGCCCAGGTGAATTAAGACCCGCCCAGGTGAATTAAGACCCGCCCAGGTGAATTAAGACCCGCCCATGTAAATTAAGACCCGCCCAGGTGAATTAAAACCCGCCAAAGGTAAATTAGGACCCGCCCAGGGAGATGAAGACCCGCCCAAGTAAACGCACTGAAAACATCAATGTGACAACATGTTTACGCTGCAAAAAAACCACAACACATCGAGAACAAGGATCTGCAAAAGCCACGAGGTTAACCGCTGTAGCTTCGTCTAACTTCCGGGTCATGTGACTACGAATTAAACCTCAACCGACGTCGCGAAAACAACAAATAAAGTTAATACTGACGTGAACATGCGCAGAACCCACCGCTACAGTAAACAAGGTGTTTATACCTGCTGAAGAAAACTCTTCATCGTTGGTGCGTTTTATTATATATCCTTTTTAATTTTGTGTTTTTCTTTATTTTTCTAACCCAACGTTGGTTCTGCTGTGGGCGTGTTTAAAGGATGACACTAAAGTTCATCTTCAATTCTTTTTACACTCATAAAAGGTGAATAATACATCTGGAATATTTCTACATCTCATCATGTCATGTTGTTGTTGTTGTTGTTGTCATGTTGGTGTAATCAGACGGGGTTACTAAACTTCCCTGTGGTACTGCTGAGTGAAGATGAAATGGACAGAATCTGGACCGGATGTTTTGATCGTGCCGCATAAATCACAAACGTGATGATGATGATGATGATGATGAGGATAGAGGTCAGTTGTGCAGCCAGGAGTCACATGACAGGGCAGAAGATGTACGTGTGTGAGCGTGCTGTAGGGGCTCCGCCCCCAGCAGCAAAACTGATGTTCTTCGTATGCGTGCAATGATGAAGAGGGCGGTCCTTGTGTGCAATAACCCCCCCAGAAAGTCTAAATAATAAAGTCTAAATAATGCGTTGAAGAGGACTTTTGTGAGAACGTAACCTAAGGAACCCACCTGGTGTTTGATTGGAAAGGTGTACTTGACCCAGGTCGCCTGTTGCATCGTCTCTTCGTCCTCCAGCTTCTTCTCCCTCTTCTTCACCTTCTCCTTCTCCTCGCGCTCCATGGACGTCATGCGGTTCAACCTGGAAACACGGTTTTCATAAACCCCGAGGCAGAACTAAGAAATCTGTGTACTTAAATGTCCGTGTAGATTCTCTTTCATCCGGGTCCTGGTTCTCCCTGTGGGTTCACTCTGTTCTGAAGAACCGGAGAAACCCGGATGGTAACTGAAACAAAGATTTGTTGTGTTTCTGCAACAGGAACCTTTTTGTGCAGAGCTTCTTCTTCGTCATCTTCTTCTTCTTTTTTCTTTTTCCCCCCAAGTTCAAACTCTTCATTGATGAAAGGTTGTGTCATGTGAACCGGGCCGGCCCATTCTTAAGTAACAGAATCTCTGCTGTTCGCTGAATGATTCTTATTAGACGTTTTTTTTATATTTTATTTGAACTTTTAATCCGGTAAACTGTGTCGATATCCGAGTTAAACTCCATTCATTCAATATTTGAAAACAATTCTAAGAATTTTCTGTCAAACGCCTGATACCGAGGAACTTCTTCTTTTGTTGACCCGGTTCTGGTCCACAGAGAGAATCCTTCTTTCTCACAGGTTGCAGTGAATAAATGGCGAGCGTTTTTGGAGCGATGCAAAAATCCCAGCTCTACATAAAAGATGCGAGGTTTCCGTTACAGACAAACCTTCACTTGTGCGTGCTGCAGCTCGCTCACACACTGAAGCCCCCCCCTCCAGACGCCGTGGACAATCCCTTCTTTAAAGGGGCGTCGCGGTGCTGAAGCAGCGGCGCAGACATGAGTGGGTGGTACTGGTAGTGGACCGGCCGTCTAAATATTATGCCTCACAGCGAGGGTGGGCCGTTTGATCTGATCTGCTTACGGCGGCCCCCGCTAACGCAGCCACACATCCCCCGTGTTCATGGCCGGCCTGTTGGACTTTTGTGAAGTGGTTGAATATTTCACATTTAAACCCAAACGGTGGCGAGATCCCAGAACTTTTTTTTTTCATGTATGTTTAAGGAATTATAGGAATGTGGGAAAGTACAGATGTATGCATGTACATACTATGTACATACTATGTACATAGCATGTACATAGTATGTACATAGTATGTACAGAGTATGTACATAGTATGTACATAGTATGTACATACTATGTACATACTATGTACATACTATGTACATAGCATGTACATAGTATGTACATAGTATGTACAGAGTATGTACATAGTATGTACATAGTATGTAAATAGTATGTACATAGTATGTACATAGTATGTACAGAGTATGTACATAGTATGTACATAGTATGTACAGAGTATGTACATAGTATGTACAGAGTATGTACAGAGTATGTACATAGTATGTACGGAGTATGTACATAGTATGTACATAGTATGTACAGAGTATGTACATAGTATGTACAGAGTATGTACAGAGTATGTACATAGTATGTACAGAGTATGTACATAGTATGTACAGAGTATGTACAGAGTATGTACATAGTATGTACGGAGTATGTACATAGTATGTACATAGTATGTACAGAGTATGTACGGTACACACAAGTACACTGTGTGTATTCAGCCTGAGTACCTGGTGTGGCCCAGCGAGTCCCTCCAGACGGGCAGCATAGCCACGGGTTTTATGGCACATTCCAGGATGGCCAGAGCCAGAGCAAACTCTCTGGCCTTACTGCACATTTGGACCGCTTTGATCCAGTTGGTCCTGTGAGACAAAAAAAAAAGAAAAAAGGGGAAGCAAACGAAACATTTTAAACTCTTAACGTCTTTTTCTGGATGATTTGTGTGTTTTGAACGCGGGGAGAATCAGACAGTCACTGTTTTTATAGGCTGTGTGTAACGGGCCCGAAGAAAGTAACAGGAACATATATGTGTATATGTACACACACATACGTGTGTGTGTGTGTGTGTGTGTGTGTGTGTGTGTGTGTGTGTGTGTGTGTGTGTGTGTGTGTGTGTGTGTGTGTGTGTGTGCGTGTGTAAAATGACAAAAACATTAATAATAAAGTGTTAAAAAGAGAGAAGTCGGGTGGACTCGGTTCCGTACCTGTGTGAAGCCCAGTTGGGGTGCATGAACGGCGCCGGAACATTGTTCTCCAGCTGGATGATAGTGAGTCTGAGCGTGGAGATGGTCAGAACCTTGGAACCGTGGATAGAACCGTTCCACTTGAACTCTCCTGCCGCCGTCATGCAGAGTTTGTGGGAGAGATGCCGTCTCTTGTCGTGGTCCTGTGGGAAAAAACAGATGATGATGATGATGATGTTGAACGTATGATGGAGTCTAAATAATAACAAAACATAAAAACCGACAGACTTAAAGAATAAAAGAACATTCAAATAGGGAAGTGGAGTTGGCCCGTGACTCGCCTCTCTGTGCTGGTGCTTGTTGAGGGCCACGGCGTTGGAGCTGTACTGGTTGTGATAGACCCGGTACTTCCCCTCCTGTCCGAGCTTGAAGTACTGGCTGAGTGTCCCCTTCATCACCACCTCCTTGCTACAACGCGTGCTGACCCGAGTGATGTCACCCTGTGCATTGACCACCAGAACCTGTCGTGGTCGGGAAAAAAAGGAAGATTTGAGACGCTGAGTCATCTTTTGTAAGACTGTGACTCTGACGTAAACAACCAGCTGGCATGAATGAAAAAAGTATCGACGTTGATATATTGAGTGGAGTTCCATTTATTCCATTCTGGCTGATTGGGTTTAGAGTCGCGACTCAAACTTATGTTTTTACCAAGCAACAATGACAAACTCACACCGGGCCGTCAGACGTAGAATCAGCTACTAAAACTTTCTGGAGCATTAAAGAAGAAAAACGTTCTCTAAACAACTGATGGAAGGGAAAATGTTTTAATACACAAGAAAAAAGACCAAAAACAAATAACGCCACAAAACTCACACTGCCTAGAACTCAGATGCCCCGAGAAAGAAATAACACATAGGTTCTACTCGGGCGGCCCACCCAGGTAAATCTAGACCCGCCCAGGTAAATTGAGACTCAGACCTGTGGACCAATGGGAACAACCGGAGGCTGCGGTTTAATTTTGTCCTTCATTCTGCTCTCCCCTGAACGTTAGCGTTCAGTTTGGCAGATAAACAGTTCTACATATAAGAGATAAAGTCTGAATGTTTACTGCCTCGAAACAATGTGTGAAAAAATAATTAACGTTTGGTCCATTAGCTTAATGCTAACATATAATGGGAATTGCCATATATATGCTCACGGAATTAGCATCGACGGCGCAAACATAATCAAACAAACAAGTATGTACAAATAAGGACCCATTATATCACAGGAGAGCTCGCCTCCAAATGTTCCATATGTGGATAATTGATGGTGGATCTGAGACTCGGGTCTCTCTCCAAAATGAGGTCATGATCCCAGTGAGAGTGTCTAATTTAAATAAATGACTGAACCTTCCTGTGGAATGGAGTTCCTGTGAAACTCAAACTCTTTCTTAAGACTCTTCTGAGGAGACACAAGTGTCAGAACCGCTCAGGCGACCTTCAAACCTCCTCCTCATGAATTCATTGGTCAATTCTTTGAAGCTCTGCTGAAGTCTGTGAAAGCATAAACAGCACAAGTGGACTTGGTATCGTTACCTCTTTGCCCTCCTTGAAGCCCCTGTTGGCTTCATGGACAGCAGCGGCCACCTGCTGGCTCTTCATCTGGCTCAGCTTGCTCTCTGGGTTCCTCAGCCGGGTCACCATGCGAGTCGCCGAACACCTCTTACCGCCCGGGCCAAACGTCTCCATGTTGGCCGAATCCTTTCCGTCCCCTGAAAACCCAAAGTCCGCTTCAGTCAAAGACGGAACCAACTGATACGCAGAGTTGTGAGATCCATCTGAACACATCGTGGCTACGATTCTGACGGAGATGCCCTCTCAGCGGTTCCACAGATCCACTGTGTAAAATCTGAGATGCGACATGAGGTGCTGTTTAGTCATACCTGTATCATCAAAGCTGGCCAAGGACGACTGAGAAGACTTGTCTGCCAGGTCTGGAGGTTCAGGACCTCTGTGATGGAGACCGGCCCCCATACTGCTGTTACTGTTCTCCTCGCTGGTCTGGGGGGGCTGGCTGAAGCTGGGAACGCCGTTTCCACTAACCGGGACTGAATCCGATGACGGGTTTTCTGCAACACAGACAGTTGTTTTGTTTTTGCCGTCTTTCATGGTCCTGTGCTCAAACCAAAGTATAGCATTTACACTGGACTGAAGTCACAGAACTAGAAAAAACAAGGAAACACTTTTAAGAAACAAAGCTGCCAACAAGGACAATGAATAGAATGATCTGCACAGGGAGAGTGACTGACAGGATGGGTGGGGAGTGAACCTGAGAGGTTGTGATGAAGTAGTGGTGAAGTTGTTGAAGCTGTGGCTCCCTCTAGTGGCGGCCTACTCCTAATGCATCCAGCAGGAAGTCAGTTCAAACGGAGCAAAAGGAAAAACTCAAACTAGGCTTCTGAGAAAACGACCATCGGGGATAAATACGTCTAGACGGCGATCTAAACTAAGCTCTTCTTTTACATGCAGGCAGCAGAATGAAACATTATTTTACACCAGCGTGATTGCCGCCTCCGGCTGAGTGGCGCCTGGTTACTGTTATGCTGATCGCTGTTGCAATTTCCTTCCAATTTAGAAACGATTGATGCAATCAGCTCCTCTGTTCAGAAGAATAGAGATGATGAGAAAAACTAAAAGTCCAAGTGTAGAAAGGGATTGAAAAAGGTTCCAATGCTTCAGGAAATAGAAACTGCAATACTGAGAGGATGCATGCAAAGAGGCCGGCCGGGAGAGATGGTCCAGCAGAACCGTGAGTCCCTTTAGCTACATGACAGAACCAACAAGCGATTGGTGATGTGAGGGGAATGAGATTCATCACATATTCACGTCAAGCTTATTCCTCCAAAGAAGCCGGAAACATCCTTGTATACCTTTGATGTTGTCGGAGACGTCCGTATGGGAACCTTCCTCTAGTGGACCCCTTACGGAGGGGACAGTGGGCTTTGGAGCCTCAGTGGCCGGGCCAGATCTCACAGCAGTGGGGGTGGGTTGTGCTGGAGAAAGGGTTGGTGGAAGCATAGGTCGGTCAGAGACGGTACCGACACGCCCGCCTGCCTGTCCAGAGGAGGGAGCCTCGAACGCTGCAGGTGAAGAGCAGCAGCTTTGTAAATAATGCAATTTATTTTATTTCTGAACTCATTCAGGCAATAGAGTGGGCCAGAAAATATGCTTAAATGCTATTTTACACGTGTCTTCCAGAGGTGACATATCCCCAAAAATGACACATGTTCTAGAGGTGCACCGAACATTCACAAGCGCGTGCTTGCATCCGCCGCCGGATGGGATCAACGAGCAACTTGCGACCTCAGCGCTCAGACAAAAACAAAGACGTGATGCTGGATCCAGCAGAGGCGAATGTCGCGTCAACTGTAGCAGAGCTCTGTGTCGTCTGCGGCTCCGCTCAGGACCGGACAGACAGACTTCTGAGGTCTAGGAGGTCTAGGGGGTTACTTATCTATCTGCAGTCTCATACTACATGCATTCCTGCCCAACGCTGTGAATCCAGGGAGTGAAGAGGAAACCCACATCTGTGGGACTGAAACGCACTGATGGACATCAAAAACATCTGCCTGAATCTGTTGTATGTGTTATTTTCAATATTGTTTCGTGAAATACAAACATCATAATCACCTCCAGGTGCAACAGCATCTTTTCTGTGTTCCGTGGCCCCTAGTTGTGTCTCCTCCTCCTCCTCCACCTCCTCTTCCTCCTCCTCCTCCTCCTTTGTCAGTGAGTTGCTTTCCTGCTGCCCCTCCTCCTTCAAACTGGCTCCGCCCCTTTCCATCTCCCCATCTGCCTCCTTCTCCATCTCCAGCCGCGCTCTCTGGGCCTCCACGGCAGCACGTCTCTTCACCTCCTCCAGCTCCTCCTCCTTCTTCGCCCGCAACCGCTCCAGGATCTCCTCTGGACGAGAGAGGAAGATGTAAACAAGGCCGAGAGCGGAGAAATGGTATAAAACCTGGTGCAAAAAACGACTAGAAAGAAAAAAACTTCCGTTCTGATCGGCTTCACCACCGATATTCTAAGGAGGGTTATTCTTTTGACCGTCATACTCTACCTTTCCCAAACACTGCACCAAAATCTGTTCAAATCAGTAAATCCTACTGGGGAGGTAATAAAAGTAGAGATGCACCGATTGCAGAATTTCAGAGTTTCACCGCCTGATACCGATTCTTTTCCATTAAAGTTTAAAAATTATAACGAGTAATGTTTTTTAAGTGCTCTTATTTTGAAGGATTACAGTGGAAGTGAAGTCGGCCATGTATACGGTGTGTGAGAAATTAAGCTTCCCTCCGTCCTTAAACCAACTTTATGACATTTAGAAGGGAGAATAAAACTTTGTACGTTGTTCAGTCTGTTATATATTCTATGTTGGCTTTGTTCAAAGACTTCAGGACTCTGATCTCTCGCTAGCCTTAGCCGCTCTGCTAACATTAGCTTAATTTGCTATGTTCCTCGGGGTGATTCAGTTTTAAAGTATGTGATTAAGTTTGTGTGCCGAATGTTTTCTGGGTTGAAGAGATCCTTATTTTGTCCTCACTGGTGTTATAAATTACGATCTTTGTGTTTCCTGGTTAACTTGTGAGACGTTTGGAGTCGTGGTAGCTCATGCTAGGTGTGCGTGTATCAAGTGAGGCTGATTGGCCGATTTCCACTCTGGGCCAAGTTTAAGAAAAAGGAAAAAGTTCCCTTTCTCTAAAAGAAAGGAAACAAAATCAACACAAAAAAAATCCACAACAAAGAAAGGATGTTTTAGGGGAATTCAATATGCCTCACTTCAATATCACATTTCAAGTCATGAGTACGACCTCCTGGTTTCCTCTTGGCCAGCTGAGGTAGATTCACACGAGAGGGTTTTTAAATGATGCATGTTGAACCTGCTGCCTAACTTTACTTGAATATAGTTAGATTTCTGCGTGTAGTTGGAGAACACGGGATCGGCCTGCTGCGATTTAAACACGTGTAAAGAAGCTCCAGAGACAAGGATCGTCCTCCTAT
The DNA here is from genome assembly GCA_037951165.1 of Lophius americanus. Taxonomy (NCBI): domain Eukaryota; kingdom Metazoa; phylum Chordata; class Actinopteri; order Lophiiformes; family Lophiidae; genus Lophius; species Lophius americanus. The sequence goes on along the minus strand of JBBDHG010000279.1, from coordinate 181,742 downwards.
TCTACGCTGCACTGAAACACCGGCACAGAGAAGAAGAAGAGAAGACGAGCAAACCAGAAGAAAGAAAACAGACGAGAGGAAGCACAGAGTCGTTCACTAGCAGGGATGGGCCGAGGTTCACCCGTTTGTGAAACCCGAAACTGTAAAGGATATTATGACATGGGTTCAGAGAAACTTTTGTCAGTAAACACGGTTCTTGTAAATGATTGCATTTGCTTTAACATGAGAACAGAGGCAGGGTAGGGAAGTGTTTACTTCCTTTTTGAGTAGAACCTATTGATGAACTTAGGGAATACTCCTCCCCGAGATGGACGAAGATTATCCTGTGTCTTAAAAAACTTAAACATGACAGAAACTGAATGGATAAAATAATTTCTCTTCTGTTATATACTCGCTATTTCACAGACTTTATTCAAACGGGTTTTGGGGATTTTATTGTAGTCTTAAGGTTTATTTCTGCAACAACAGCTGCGTATAGATCAACCAGAAGTTTCTTTTCAAGCAATATTATTTATTTTAGGCCCCGAAAAATGACTTGTTTAAATTCAATATTGATGTGTTGTTTGTATATCCAGTGTTTCTCATAAATAGGTCCGCCCAGGTAAATAAAGACCCGCCCAGGTACATTTAAGACCCGCCCAGGTACTTTAAGACCCGCCCAGGTAGATGCACACAGACCTGTTGACCAATGGGAACAGCCAGAGGCTGCAGTTTTATTTTGTCCTTTTGTTTTGCTCTCCCTGACCAATAGGAGTTCACTTTGGCAGATAAACAGTTCTACATATGAGAAATAAAGTCTTCCAGGTTCAGTCTGAATGTTTACTTCATATTGAAAAATAATTAGCACTTGGTCCGTTAGCTCAAGGCTAACATATAATGGGGATTGCCATTTACATGCTAACAGAAGTAGCATTGACGGCGTGACCATAATCAAACAATAAACAAGGATGTACAAAAACATTATTTGACTTTACGTACATTCGTCAGTCAAACTTGAGAGAATGATCGTTGATGAGACGATGATCTGAATCATTTTTTAATAATAAAGAGAGGTAAACTACGGCGCCTCTGAAGTCGACCAAGAAAAGAATTATTAGATAAATGACTTTTAATCCATCTGTCCCCAATATACCCAGATCCACTAATAGTTATTTAGTTAGTTATTCATTTTGAAATATGACATAGGGTAAGTGTAAGATATTTTTTTGAGTGTTTATTCATTAAAAAAAAGAAATTTATTTTGATACGTAAATTGTTATTTTTTTGTTTTTGTTTATTCATGTGGAAAACAGATATTTAGAGTGATGATTCGTTTGCATATGGTTATGTATTTTAATTTGTGAATAGTCGTTTATGTCGCCCTAAGTTGGTTATTAAATTGTAATAGATGGAGTTAGAGATAAACTTTTCTTTGACTGGTTTTATTAGTGAACCTGTCCGTCTCACGCTGAGCTGCTCCGCCCACCACCGCAGGTAAACACTCCACCTGTGGGAAACAATGAGATCCTTACAGTGTGAAGACGTCAGTGGGATGGGATGGTTCTGTGCTCTCGAATGAAAACCAGCGATGCTACTGCTGCTACCAGTTTGAAAAAGTTAACAACGTATTTATTCCTCCGGGTTGAAATCATCTGTTTTACCCGCTTGTGTTTTCTGCCCCCCAGTAGTGACCACACCCATGACAGTTTCCCATCCAAGCTGTAGCATTAAACGTTATCGTCTCATTTCCCTGACAGATCCAGCGATGAAGATTCGAACAGAGTCAGTGGACTCACTGAAGAAGGAACAGGGGGAGGGACTTAATGGTATATAAGGGGCTGGGTAGGAGCCAAAGAGAGACCAGAGTTAGACAACAACTGGATTGATGACTCCGGCCCGGCCATCTGTGACTGGGGTCCATTCATGAGTGTGGAGGAGACTGAAGGCGGAGGAGTGAGAAAAGTGTGATAAAGGGAGAGTGGGAGGAAAACTCCACTTGGGGATTAAAAATATCCTTCCTCCCCTTGTGAAGCACGATTAACCTTGATGACGGATATGTCACGTTCTCTGAAAGTGTTTATTGTATCCTCGAAAAGTCGTGGATATCACAGAAGCTTCATCGCCACCTGGTCCGCCACCTGGTCCGCCACCTGGTCCGCCACCTGGTCCGCCACCTGGTCCGCCACCTGGTCCGCCACTTGGTCCGCCACATGATTCCGCCACATGGTTCCGCCACCACCGCGGCAGATCCCTTGCGTTACCGCGATGACTCAAAAACCATTTTGTGGATCATTTTCAACCATTATACCACCATAGAGCTTAGTGAGAGGAAGTACAGGCAGGATTTGGGGAAAAGGTCTGTTGGATACTTTCCGACACTAGGGGGAGCGTTTCCCAACCTTTTGTCTAATTTGGTCCAGTCAGTGTTTGACAACAGGCGCTGCAGAAGTCACAAGACGATCCCCGGACGCGCTTCTTTATTCCGTCATTTAGTGAATAAAACAGAAACAATGCGAAAACAACCAACAAAGTTAATAATGGCTCTAACACGCACAGAACCCAGAGCTGCAGTAAACAAGGTGTTTTATACCGGATCAAGAAACATCTTAAACAGACGTTTTTAACAGATTTTGTTTGTGACGTTCTGACCGTTGTTTACATGTCGCTAAGTCAAGTGTGTGTGATGGTGGTTAAGAGTTTTCTTCAGCAGGTATGACACACCTTGTTTACTGTAGCTTGCATGTTAAAGTCAGTATTAAGTTTTTCTCTCGGTCACATGACTGCATGACCCGGAAGTTCAGCGAAGCTACCAGGACGAATGGAAATATCGTGGAATGTCTGTGCGTTCTATCTGTTTTACTCAACAAACGGATGTTTGCAGTGGGTTTTGTTCCTGTCGGTACCTATGAATGGACCCATCTTGTATACATCATATTTTACTCTGGTAGTTCATATTGTATTCTTTAGAGGGAGCCTTTTTTGTTTTTAATGAAAAACACAAAAGTGTCCAGCCTGGGAGGAAGAACTGGATTGATTCAGGGGGATTTGCTTGTTTGACGCAGGCGATTGGGGACTTTACGGAGACATACCTCTGCTGGGATTAGGTCTATAAGACAGAGAGAGTGAGGAGATCGGTACCATTGGCTGCAGTCAGGAAACACTTGTTGCTGCCCCGGGCCTTGCTGGTCAGGTCCTCAGTTATGTCCATATGCGTGTGGACCTCCTCTCTGATCTCTTCAAGCGCTGCAAACAGGTCCGCTTCAAAGTACTCCTTGTCCAGTAGGTCTATGAGCTCCGCCAGCTGGACCTGAGAGGAACCGGGGAAGGAACCAAAGAGGTGAAAACATTAAGAATAAGAATGATTATTTGGTCCAGGGCGTAGACGGTACCACAAGGAAGTGAATATGATCCGCCCCACGTACCTTGGTGCTGAAGTACCAGGTGGCTTTGTCCGGCTCTTCACCGTCCTCTTCACTGAAGAAGAGACACGAGGGGGAAACAAGACAGAAAAATGAACTTCACTGCCAGAGGATGAAGAGGAAACAGAAGAGTGAATGCTTGCTTTTCTAAAGTGATGTGGACTATGTCCTTTATTCCTCTTTGGTTACCATTCGTCTCGTTTTAGTCTAAATGTAAGATCTTCTACCAAGTAGAATTTGAAGTGTTTCAATAAATCCACTGCAGGTGAGCCCGCTGCAGTAAAACCGGTTCTGCAGAGAGGAGCGGTCCTAAATTCCACCACAGTGGAGTTTGGTTCCTGTTGTTGCTGCTAAATTTGGCACAACTTGCAATTAAGATCAGAGGAAAAACACTTTTGTCATACTAATGATTTTAGATACCGGAACATTTTTTTGCATTTCAAAATAAAATTATAATTCAAATCTGACGTTTTGTGTTTTTCTCAGATTCCCGTCGTTTGACGAACGTTTTACTTGAAAGATATGATTGTCCTAAATATAATTAATGTGAAGATAAATGTCATACATGCATCCCAACTATAACTCTTGGTTTTTAATACTAAGTTCTTACGGTCTGGTGGGGGCAGAAATAGAACATGGTTTTCAAAATGATGCTTTTTTATTAGTGTAACAAATAATTATTGTGTTTTTATAACATCGGAACGAGCCTTTTTCTTTCTGCCGCGGGAGCACTTCCTCTTCCACTAAAGTCTGGACAATAGGCCTGAGCCCACAAAACAAACAGGGGGGCTTTCGCATTTTCAGCGGTCTCTGGACGGCGGTGCTCAACCGCTGCGACCAGAGCAAGTGGGACAAACTGGACCGCTGAACTTTAATCATCACAAACTGGATCAAACGTGTGATGTGGCCATCAGTGACAGGGGGGCTTACTTCAAAGCAGAACATCGCAAACTGCCAATGACTTCAGGCTGAAAGGAGTAAAAGAGAAAACGTAGTTCGAACCGCGTCATTAAAAATGTAGACCAATCACCCGAGACCTTGTGTCATGTGACAGGCGCATAATCGATTCCGGTCTGTCCCCTCAGACTGACTTTATGGTGAAGAAATGGAAGAACACGAAAGACACATTATGCTACTGAGCAAAAACCATTTACACATTGGTCATACAAACAAACAAACAAACAAACAAATGAAATCAGAGAAAACACGTAGAATTACTTTTTCACAATAGCCAAATTTCTTAAATAGCTTGAGACAAGTTCGTAGAACATGTCTAAATAGAAAGGAAGTAACCAACACTTATGAATAGAGGTGCAGCGATTGATGGATCGGCTTCGGGAGGCCTGGTTGGATGAATCGGCAATCGGCCGATCAGCCTCACGTGAGGCCGGTTGAACTCATGCGGCGCACACGCTCACCTAGCATGATGTTTCACGGCTCCAAACATCTCACAAGTCAACCAGAAAACCCAAAGATCGCAATTTGTAACACCAGTAAGAACAAAATAAGGATCTCTTCAACCCCTAAAAAGGTTTAGCACAACAAACTTAGTCAGATACTTTAAATGTAATCACCCCGAGGAACATAGTAGCGCGGCTAACGTTAGCGGGAGCTCAAATCCAACCACGAGCCTGAGGACCTTGAACAAAGTCAACGTCTGACTGAACGGATGTACAAAGTTTTACTTTCACTTGTCGTATAACTGGTTTAATGAAGGAGGGTAAATTCATTTCATCAGGTCAGAGTACATGGAAATACGACGTGGCCTCGTCACTTCCTTTGGTAAACTTTGTTAAAAAAGGCACTTGAGCTGCATAGATCGTGATTTTAAAGGTTTAAAGAAAAAAAATCCACCTCGGCCGATCAGTCTTGATAAAATATGGTCGGCCGAGAAATTTGCGATCCCTGAATCTCTAATTATGAACGATTGCGACCAAATTGATCCAAATCTTGATTTTTCTTAAATGATGCTAATTGTTGTTTAAGTAGTAAACTGTATAAATGAAATCCCTGAATCACTACCTCATCACCTCAACACCGACGGTCCTACAGTCGTAGCTAAACTTCTCAGGTGAGTTTGCGTAGATTCTCGTTCGTCCAGGTTATCCTAATTCCTGATGAGTGACTCAGAAGCTATTGGACTTTTAGCTTAAAGTTGAAGGTGTGTCACCTCTCAGCCGTGAGTCTTCCTCACTTCTAGCTGTCAGGTGGGGAGGCAGGTATTTAAACTTGAGTGAGGTGCTAGGAGTCGATCAGCCGCGCCCAGTGCAGTCCTAACATCTCTCCCCAGAACCTTCCACCGTCAATCACACACCACGAGTCACAGAATGTGGACAGCAGATGATCCAGAAGACTAACGACCCACAAGAGTACGTCCGCCCAGATTCTCATTCAACGAGCCTCTGGATGAGAGTTCAAAGTTCACCGCTGTTACACAATAATTCAAAATCAGCACCGGCTGTTCGATAAATAATTTCCAAGAACACGAGCTGGTTAGCAGGAAAAGTTAAACCACGTGAGTCCACAAACCATCACCTCACTTCTTTGCACATCATTCTTCGCACTTGTATTTCTAATAGCTTTGTACATGCTGTGTGAATATATGCTCTGGGAAAGTAAAGGAACACTGGGTTCCCTTGGTTCTTCTGAGCGGTCCATTACACTACACACACGCCCTGTAGGCAGAATCACACAAAAAACACAGATAGCACCTAGCAGCGCTGCTGGGGAGGACACTACGAGGCCGCGGGAGGAAACTAAAAAAGAAGAGTGACATGCAGCCGTGACAAAGTTCCAGCCACCGCTCATCTTCAATCTTATAGATTGTTCAAGTGATCCGCGCTCTCTCATGGTTATTGTAACGGAATACAAGCATGTTTTCTCGCCACTGTCGCCAAGTGCTGCTCCCGGAGGAATTTGTTGGGTCTCTGTAAGATTATCATATAAGGAGTTTGTTTTAGAGCTGCTCTTTCTGGAAAACACCGTCAGACAACTGTTCTTGTGAAGTGGCGCTATATAAATAAAGATTGATTGATTTTTTTTTATCCATGTGAAAAGTATGAAGTAAGAGGGGAGGTGAGGAGAGCGGAGACTTTGAAGAAGTCTGTGTGGATTCTCCTTCATCCAGGCGGTGGTAATCCATGTGGAATGAATGTTTCACCTCTCAGTGACGGAGACAGAAGGTAAGAGAATGTGAGAAGTGGGAATCAGGAAGTTAAAGAGATCTTCTTCTTTTTCTTTCAAGGATGACAAATGGAAAGGCAGTTGGTCCTGATGATGGAGTTTTTAAACATGATCTTGGAGGGTGAGGGGATGCATGAGGAATGGAGGAAAAGTGTACTGGTGGTGGTCTTCAAGAACAAGGGTGATGTTCAGAGCAGCAGCAGCTGCAGAGGGATAAAGCTGATGATCCACACCATGAAGATCTGGGGAAGACTCGTGGAAGCGAGGTGAAGAAAGGAGGAGACAATTTGTGAGCAGCTGGATGGATTCGTGCCAAAGAAGAGATCTACAGATGAGATGTTTGCTGATGGAGAAGTAGACAGAAGGTCAGAAGGAGCTGCATTTTGTCTCTGTAGATCTAGGGGAAGCGTCGGACAGAGTGGCGAGGGAGGAATTGTGGAAATGCAGGATGAGGTCTGGAGCGACAGGAAGTATGTCAGAGTGGTCCAGGATATGTATGAGAGCAGCATGACAGCGGTGGAGGTATGTGCTGGAGAGAAGAGGAATGAAGGTCAGCCACAGCGAGACAGAATACATGTGTGTGGATGAAAGGGAGGCAGGAGGAGGTGAGGATGGAGGAGGTGTAGGAGTTAAAAGACTTGGACTCCTCTGTTCAGCGCAACATGGAGTGTGGAGAAGAGATAAAGAAGTGAGTGCAGGCCAGATCAGGTGGATGGAGAAGAGTGTGAGGAGTTATCTGTGACAGAAGAGGAGCAGCAGGAGTGAAAGGAAAGGTTTCCAAGATGGAGGTGAGAGCAGTTCTGCTGGATGGTTCAGAGAAGGTGGTTCTGACCAGAAGACAGGAGGCAGAGATGAAGATGTTCTGATGTTCTCTGGGAGTGAGGAGGAAGGACAGGATTAGAAAGGAGACATCAGAGGGACAGTCCAGGTGAGACGTCCTGGACACAAAGTCAGAGAGGACAGACTGAGATGGTTCTGACCCGTGAAGAGGAGGGATAGTGGATCTACTGGTGGAAGGATGCTGGAGATGGAGCTGCAGACAGGAGAAGAAAGGGAGGAACAAAGAGGAGGTATACTGCCCTCAAGTGAACATGCCCGAAGAAGAAGAAGAAGAAGCGGCAGGTCCAACAAACATGCAGGATTCACTCAAGCATCAAACTCATGTTCATCTCCACTGGGATTATATTTGTACAGTGACGAAATACAACATTCCAGCACCGACGCCGTGTTCTGATCAATGACACACTGAGGTCGTTTACCGAAACTCAAGCCTCGGTACCGCCACTGTTTATAAAACGTTAGACGGATCAATTTTGATTGAATAAAGTCGCCCACATGTCGACCTCAGTACGAGCCTCTCGTTCGTTTCGGATCAGACACACTTAACTAGCCGCCGGGTCAGAATCAGCCGCTGCAGGTCATTGGGCCCGACCTCATGAACCCTTTACTGGAAGGAGTTGAATGAGGTGGGAAGCCCGGCTTTAAATATATATAATAAATAATTATTTCACAGTTTTGTTGGAAGAACTTTGTTCTTTTTCATTTAGATCACAATTAAAATGAAAATGCAAGGAATGTAATTTAGTCATGAACGCTTTAGGGCCTGTGTGTGTGTGCGTGTGCGTGCGTGCGTGTGTGTGTGTGTGTGGGGGGGGATGCAAATCACAGAGGAAAGGAAGGTTCAGGTATTTTGGAAGAATATTTGAGAAACCCTATAGAAGATATTGGACCTACAAATGTATCTGTATCTGAAGGAATATCTGCTGAATATATTTAGTGTAGCGGCAAGAAAAGATAAGAAGGTTGAGAAACGATTCACAACAGAACGGAACGACTTCTTGTCACAGTTAAACAAACGTGTGGCTGGTGTTTCTGCCCACGGCTTGAGGAACCACGTCCGTTCTGCACAGTTCTGTGTGATGGAAGAAGATGCCGTGGTGAGGCTGAAACCACGCGCGGATAACTTTTGATCTGAAGGTTTTGGATTTAATGTGCCGACGCTTTTGTTCCTGTAAGGATGTTATCTTCAGCTATTTTCAAGATATACATAAATGTATATAAATATAAAAAGAAAAGTCTGTATACAATCTAAGAGGGAAAAATAGAAAATAAATCTGCATCTTTGGGTATTGAATTACTGAATAATAATAAAGTGGAGATGCAGACATAAGTCTCTGTGATGCTCGCAAATGAGCCTGAGGACCACCGGGCGGTTTGTGGTTTGTCATGTTATGTACAGGGGTCACGACGGCCGATTAACAGCTCCTGGAATACCGTAAGACGATTGGACGGTAGGAAGGGTAGAGAAGGAAGAGATTTCGCCACAATGGATGGCAAAAAATAATCATCTTTATAAACATAAACATAAACATCTTTCCTGCAGCGAGTCCTAACCGACTCTTTGTGTCATATTTGTATAAATCAGTAGCTATAAATAAAGTTTGTAGACAGTTTTAAATGTTTTAAATAGTGGTAGACCATCAATGTAGGAGACTGTAAACACATGAGGTCAGACACGGAGCGATGACCTCGCTGTAATAGTCTGAAGGATCGTAAACTTACACGACTATGCGGCGGTTAAGGAACCAGTACTTGCGCTGATGTCGGTCAAAGCCAATCGGCAGCTGTCGGATAAACGGTTTGCTCCTCTGCGCTTCTGGGACGCAGTCCGACACCCCGGGCACCTTGTGCGCCACACACACCTCACACTGCCACTCGTCCTCAGGCACTTCCTGCAACGGCGGCTTCACGCACTCCAGATGGTACACGGCTGAACATGTCTCGCAGCACAGGAGGTCACCGAGGCGGTGGCATACCCTGCAGTGGTCGTCGTAGGCAACCACGCCTTCTGACATCAGCTCCTCCCGGGCTATGTTGGTGGCCAGGAACTGGTCCACCAAAAACTGGAGAACTTTGACCTTGCTCTCCAAAGGTTCATAGGGGTAATCCTCGTCCTCCTGGAAAGGCAGAATGTGGCGGTACTCCGTATCACTTTCGCAGTAAGCCCGTAACGCCTCCGGCCAAGTCATACCATCCACAAAATACAGGGTAGAGTTCACGGAGTCCTTCACGTCGGCAGGACCAAACGTCGTGTTGGAAGTGTCCTCCTCTCTGAGAATAGCTTTGAGCAGCGAGATGTGGGTCTCTGCCAGCAGCGTGCACTGCTCCATGCTGGCCAGCGCCGCCGAGAAATCCTCAAAGCGGAAAGGGGAGAGCCGTAGAACAGAGCCAAAGTTGCGTAGGACCTCGTAGACGGCGGACACGTTCAGGAGCTGCGAGGTGGGGATCAGGAGGTCGTCGGAGGACTTGGGAAGCTCCAAGGGAGGGATTTCATTCGCCTCGAAGACGGGAGATTGCGGCCGTGTCAGCCGACTCCTTCTCCGGCCTGTGGGAAGTGAAAGGAAGAGAAGCAGGAGTCAGAAGACAGTCGGCGTAAAAAACAAAGAGCAAATATGAATATGAACCTCTGAACAAACCCAGTTCTGTTCTGTTCTGTTTGTTTGTTCTTCAAAGTAAATGACTGTCAGACGGCAGATTCTACTATTTACTGTAACTTTGAGTCGTCACAACATGAACTTATTAGCATCAACAAACTTCATGGACTGTGTTGACTTTGTCTGAGGGCAGAACCAGAGATTACAGTCCAGTGATGGCGGCACCAGGGGATTCATCGGAACTCTCGGTAACAATATCCCGGTGTAATGGTCTATTCAAATAGTTTCTTGGTAGGACAAGCGGAATGTTTGCCGGGAATCACAAGTGAGTTCTAACGGTTCTGTGGGTCGACTCGTACCTCAGTCTCCTAACGATACTGGACCACTATTACACTTTGTAAGTTGCTGCATTCACTTTTTACAAAGAGAACAGTCAAGTATGCTGTAAACCCTGTACTGAATCTAACTGGTGACAAACTGGAGGTCTGTGCCTGTTTACTAAACATATTACATAACAGCTGTTATAATTATGGTTTAGCATTGATTTGCAAAAAAAAAAAAAAAAGTCAGTGATGTGACTCCAAGATTGGAACTAGCTTCTTCAAATAAGGTCTTTCTGCAGAAGGATGGAAAAAGTCTTCCGCAGAAAACAAGGGGATTGTCCGCCTGTCTGTCTGCCTGCCTGCCTGTCTGACTGTCTGTCTGCCTGTCTGTCTGTGACAGGGAATGGATGTTGTTGTCATGTTGACATGCCTTTAGAGAAGGGACACAGACGGCTACTACTAGAAGCTAAGAGCTACTTGAGTAAAACCTCAATCACCTGAAAGCATCTAAACCTGACCGCTGAGGCTCTGTGGAAACATTTAGGAATAAATATATTATTCCTGCAAATATTAGCAGAAGAATAAATGGATTAAATAAAACAAAAGCTTGAGGTCACGGCTGGGGAAAGATTAATTCAAGACTGAAATGTGTAAAAGGTCTGGATCAGACACCCAAATGTTTTTTTAAATCACTTTTAACATAAATGACAATCCTCTCAGTACTTTAGAGGACATAACAGGGGGGATAAAACGGATTTTTGCAGACACGTATGTTGACCAACATGACGGTCCTTGAGTGGGGAAGTGACGCATCCAGTTGTTCATCTAATAAACATAAGAGTGGTTGCTATGGCAACGACACCACGTAATATTGTAATGAGTTGGTGTTTGTATCAAGTGAGGGAAAAGAGCGCCTCTCTTCAAAATAAGGACCTGTCAAACTAGCAGCAGCAGCATCAAGCTCCCGAAACATGACGTCGGACACGGAACCGGGCGATCGTGCGTGGAAATCTCTATTTAAATAAGAGAGTTTTTTATTTCACAATTTAGTGTGTCGTCCCATTCATTCACAGGTGAAAGTAGAACCGGGTCGGTACATGGGGAAAACAATATTTGTCACGTTACGTAAGGAGTTCCGTGTTCCTGATGTAGTAGTTTAAAAAACGTGGTCAAATAAAAACTCCTACATAAGTAGAAATGCGGAATGAATGAAAGTGTCAGAAACAATCCATTACACGCCAGTCCCTCCACGAGAACCAAATCAGGTCCAAAGCAGCAGGAGTGGGGGGGGGGACAGGGATGCAAAATAAAGAAAGCATGAATAAAGGATTCATTAAAAAATGTAAACACAAATATGCTGATCCGACAAAAGTGAAATACGTTAGAACCGGTGGAAGCATGGAGTCCGCGAACCAGCGGCGAGCAGAACCCACGGTAAACAAAGGCCCGTTTCTGAGTGCAAGCTCCATTTTGAACAATGCGCCTGGGTTTGTTAGTGAGCTAAAAATAAGATGAACCCGTGGAGAAACCCACTCGGGCTGCAGCCGTCGCCCACGCAGGTACCTGGGGTGCTTCCGAGGGTGCTGTGGCTCCTGAAGCTGCTCTCGGTGCAGTAGCTGGCATCATCATCCTCTGGTAGCTCCTCCAGATAATCGGACTCGTTTCCCAAGGCCTCGTCTTCTTCCAGGTCCGACGAAGGGTTGTCGTTCAGAAGTTCATCCTCCTCCGACTTGTAGCTGAAATTATCTTCCTCCTCGTCGCTGTTGTCGTCGTAGACCACCTTGGTCTGAGGTCGCCTCACTCCACCTCTGACGCCGCGGCCGCCTCTGGAGCCCCTGCCTCTCCCTCTGCCCCGGGATCCCACAGCCGTCACCGCGGCGGAGGCTCCAACTTTCCTGCGGCCACGGGACGAATGAAAGTTCTCTCGGCCGGAGATTTCTGCGTCCACCTCCGCGGAGCCAGTGTCGCAAACGCCGCCACTTACTCCACGTCCCCGGCCCCGTCCTCGTCCTCTTCCCCGACCACGCATCGTTCTGCCCCTGCTGCCTCGAGAGCCGCGGACTGGCCCGGGTGAACCTTCCCGCATCACTGCTGCTTGTTTGGGCGGCCTTCCTCTTCTCCCCCTCATCATAGGAGAGAATATCTTCTGTTCCGCTTCAATCTCGGTGCTTGTATAAGCCACGTACACCGGAGAAAAGCGGGGAAGAAACAAACGATAGATGTGTTCACGGTTCTCGATAAGTCCCCGCCAAGCCCCGGTCTCAATTTAGGAGGGGAAAGCTCAAAGTGAATGGCCGGTGTCCCGCTCTGGGCCGCCTGTAGACGCCATTTTTCTCAGCTCTCCCTCCGTTGAAAACACAGCAGGCCTAAGAGCTGCAGTAAGCTAACCACGGAGAGCCGTGGTATCACCGGAAGTACAACCTTTTCCCCTTCAAAGTAAAGCAAAGCCAAAATAAATAACAGCTCGACTATTTCAATAACGACAAGCACAACTGAACAGGAGCACCGAATATATGATAAATCACAAATTCTATTTTTGATATAGTGATTCATCTGGCCCAAAAAGAAGAAAGTTGACACTTTTTCATTTAAAAAGTTTCGTGCACTTTAACAGGAAATGAATTTTCTTCGTTTAACTTGACGTAAGTAGGCCCAAATGGATGCGAGGTCACGTGACTTACTATTCCACAATAGACGCAATTGCCTGGCTAGTTCATAAAATTAACCATCCATTCATGCGCTTTCCGCAAACGGTACTTTGTGAGAGGTGGTCTGCTCTTGCGTTTGGTCTTAATCTCAAGTGAATCGAGTTTATTCGGCGAAACAACGTCGTCGTTTCCAATCCTGTCGCCATCGTCGTCGCAGTAAAAACGAGGCAAACGTCCGTCATTGACCTAAAATAAGTTGCGAAAGTTAGAAACACACAGTTTCAGGATACGAATGTCACCAAGGTGCAAACATCTGTAATGTATTCAACTTTTTAAATACTTTTGATTATTGCTTAGGAACAAGGCCCACTTTGAGGCACCGCAGCAGGTGCTGGGCTCAGTCAGAAGATCCGACATTATAGTGTTCTATCGGAACCACGTGGAGTAAGAAAACAAGTAGACGTTTTTATTTAGATCCTGTGGGAACGTGATTGTCTCTGTCAAACAATCAATTATCCTGCACGCAGGTACTAGTGTGTGTTTAAATAGATAAAGACGACCCCTGCCTGATAAGCAGGTTGTCGTGGCCGAGTGGTTAAGGCGATGGACTAGAAATCCATTGGGGTCTCCCCGCGCAGGTTCGAATCCTGCCGACAACGTCACTTTTGTTTTCCTTCTGCGCGTGATAAACTCTGCTTGAGAGAAAAGTGAAGCCGTCATCAGTTTTACACTGAGTCTGTGGATGTAAATCTGTCCTTTATGAATCAGGAGTGACTCTGGATCTGTTTCTCCTGCTGAGGTACAAATGAAAGACTAAACAGTTGCATTGGAGAGGCAAAAGCAGGAAAACCCCCCAAAAGGTTCTGGTTCTGCATGAGGTGACCACAGACCTTCTCTCTCCTCATCCTTGCAGACGCATGTTTTTGCATAGTTTTGCATTTTACATACTGGCAGCACCTCCAGCCCAATCAGTTCACACAGGTAAACCAGCTGCACCTCCATACCTGATGTCCCGAGACGTTTTGTTGTCTCTCCCAGCACAGACTGGGGCATGGAGGAGATAACAAGATACCGGCCTTAACACAAGGAGAGCCACAGAGCATCAACCCAGCAGCAGGTCCGGTATCTGTAAGGACGGACAGGAGGTTCACTGCCAGAGCCCTACAGAATGCCCTCCAGCAGCTTCTGGTGGGCATGTTTCTGACCCAACTGTCAGAAACAAACTCCATGAAGTTTCACATTCACCAGAGAACTACAGATTTGGCAGGTTCTCCATCGGTGCGTCACTCCTCACAGCTGAGCTCACGTGACAGACGTGAAAGAGTCTGGAGATGCTGTGGGGAAGGTTCTGCTGCCTGGAACATCATCATCAACAGACCTCATGTCAGAGACAATGGTGAGCCGACTGCTGTCAGGTACCAGGATGAGACCCCCAGATCCTGTCGGACCTCACACTGGTGCTGTTGACCCATGGTCAGAGTTGGTTGGCCGCTCCTGGATGATGAAGGTCTTAACCGGCCCTCATGTTCCCCCGACCTAAATCCAACTGAGCACCTACATTATGTACATGGGTCCACCACCACCAAGTAGAAGTGGAGCTCACAGATGCCCTGGTCACGGTCTTGGAGGAGATCCCCAAGGACACCATCACCCGACCCATGAAGAGCCCCCCCCACATGTCGGCGGGGGTGCAGACAGAAACGCCCTGATGAAGTTCTTAGAAGTTGCTTCAGACTGTGATTTACGTCATTTAACCTTGATTCTGGTTCCGATTAAGGATCCAGCCCTCGATGGGTTAAAGATTTGTTTCCACTGAATCACCAACTCCTCAACAAACGACACAATGAACCCCAGTAAAGATCTTCAACGTGAATACTCTGTTCATCAAGATCCGACGCTTGAGTAGAAGTAATCCATTCAGTTTTTTAACAGTGTTACAACTAAGCCGCTTCATGTGGAAAAGATGTTGTTGGCTTAAAGCTTTTAAAAAAAAATGCCCCAACATAAAAAAAACATCAACTTTTCATCCCCTACTGTCGTGTTCTATTTACACCTAATATTTCTTTATACACGTCTTACCAATAAAGTCAAAACGTCATTGAACATTTGCAAAACGGTTGATTTGTTTTTCAAAGTTGAGTGAAAATGTTGAGTTCAAGTCAAATAAAAAAATCGGGAACAAGTTGGAACATGTCCAAATAATGAGGGGAAAACACGGCGTCTTGTTTATATACATTTATATTCAAAAAAAAGGTTCCTCACAGCCAACAGATGACGAACACTCAGTCCTGGGGACACGTGGAAAACCGTTCACATATGGTACAAATGTTTGTCGGCGCTCTAGCAGGCAGTTTACAGTTTTTACCATCAAAGCGTTTATTCATCATGCAAAACCTAGTTGTGTGAATGTTCGTTTCCACAGCGTGGTTAAAAAGGCACCTGCAGTTTCTTCAACGCCTTTATCATATCAGGAGTTCTTTTCTGATGTGATAGAACAGACAGCAACCGAGTTAAAGAAACAAAACTATTATTATCTTATCTGATGGAACTCTGGAAACCACGAGTGAAAAGGGTAGAAGAAGAAAATGAGTTGATGGTTTATTAAAAGTATGAAAAGTAAGCTTCTACAGCAGCTCAATGACTTCTATGGAGTACTGTCCCACGTCCTTCTTCACCTTCATCCTGTGGAGCTCCTGGAGGCTGCCCTCGATCTTCCCAAGTTCAGACACCAGTCTCACCTGAGGACACAAGAAGAGTCCTCACGTTCTTTCCAACATACATCCTCAAGGTAGAACCGTTCCTCCTGTTAGGCTGAGGCAAACTGTTCTTCTAGCTATGTTGAAGAGCAGCAGCAGAACCAGCAGCAGAACCAGCAGGAACCCGTGGGCTCAGTACGCCCTCTTCAGTGAGGCAGAGGTACTGCGGCCTCACCTCCTCTTCTTCATCACGGTTTTATGTCGGATCAGCGAGACTAAATATAGTAATATAATAATATGTTCTACACACACGTGAAATACACAACCTGTTCTATGAAAAATATACATATAATAAAAGTGTCTACAAACGTTACATCAGTGACAGAGAGCGACAAAATAAAAGGTTATACCCGGTTTGTGAGGGACTCAATCTGAGATGAGGCTCCGCCTCTCCTCTCTGAACAGGAAATACGCAAATTCAGCAATTTGGATTATTTTTATATATATATATAAAAAAAAAAAAATATATATATATATATATATATATATATATATATATATATATATATATATATATATATATATATATATATATATATATATATATATATATATATATATATATATATATATATATATATATATATATATATGTATATATATATATATATATAAAAAAAATAAAATATATATATATATATATATAAAAATATATATATATATATAAAAAAAAATATATATATATATATATATATATATATATAAATATATGTATGAAGTGTATGGAATCTTACAGATATTGCCATGCCAGTGGACAAATATGAATATTCCTTTTATCTCATCATAATTTGTTTGGTTACTCTTCATGATCACAGGTCAGGTCATGACCCCACGCCTCTGCTTGGAACAGACAAAAAGGAAGAGTGTTACCTGTGACCTGACGAAGCTGTGGAGGTTCAGCAGAACGCCTCTGGCCTCAGGAGTCATAACCAGCACCGTGAAGTGGGCATCAAACAGCAAGCAGATCCAATCTATGATCTATAAAGACGCAAAGAGAAATACAGTTTGTCAGTTCATTCTGTTCAAACTGGAATGAGCGAAATGAGGATGTAAAGGATCCTGGTGTGACAATCACCACCGGCGCTGATACGTGGCGTGCCCCGACCCTAAATAAGAATGCGTACGGACCTGAGTCAGACTTGGCGATCTCACACCAGACATCTGTGAGGAATCATCTTGAGAATATTTCAAATAAAGGAAATGCAGGTACTGGAGGAAAAGCTGATTGGATGAGAGAGAAAATGTGCGTTAACAAGTGTTTGGATAACGAGTGAGTTTTCTTTTTAAGCTGGGAGAGACCGACTACTAGCTGCTACTCACAAGGACATGTTGGGTGGAGAGATCTTTTAGGTGTGGGAGGAGAAAAGGAGCGCTGTAAGCCGCCAGGAGGACCTCGTTTCTGTGCAGCTTCAGTTAAGGTCACAAGTTTTTTATGCATTTTTAAGTTCAAGTCATTATTCAAGTATTTTTATACATGATGTTGGGTCAGAGTGAGCGTTTACTGGGAGGATACAATAGAACAGCTTTGTGAACTGACACGGGACAGAGCTGCCCTGGTGGAGTCGAGCTCTTCTCCGCCTCTTCAGCTTTGGCGTTGATGACGGCGTCACATCCAACGAGGGCGCCAGAGTGGTCTTCGTCAAGGGAGGTGGGGCTGAAACCGTTCTGTGAGCCAACATGGCCCCCTGCCCCGGCGATCAGGGTTTCCATGAAGGAGATGCTGTCTGGTTCCAGGCTCGGTTTCTCTGCGTCGGCATCCGGCATACTGCAGGTCACAGGTAGGGAAACACGGCGTTACGTCACGTCAGCGGTTCTCTAACCTCAAACTGTCACCAACCCCCCGCAACTCTTTACATGCCCCTAAGTATCCAAAACCCCCGGAGGTTTTTAATTTTCTCTGCTGCATCAAATGAATGTAAACTCAAACATATTTTTATTTGAATATATAGAAGGGCAGTTTCCAAATAAATACGGCTTAAAGTCAGATTTCAGGCTCTTTTTTTCTTTCAAACTATCACTTTATTCAGTGAATAAATAAATAAAGTGATTCCCACATATAGGCTCTACTTAGTGGCCCAAGCAGGAAAGTGAAGACCCGGCCAGGTAGATCAACACAGAGACCTGAGGACCTGTGGTCATTCACTTTTTTCTGCCAAAGTGAATGTTAGCGTTCACTTTGGCAGATAAACAGTTCTTCACACGAGAGATAAATACTTCCAGGTTCAGTCTGACTGTTTACTGCCTCACAAAAATGTGGAAAAATAATTAGTGCTTGGTCCTTTAGCTTAATGCTAACATATAGTGGGAATTTCCATTTACATGCTAAAGGAATTAGCATTGACAATAAAACAAGCTACCAGTTCTAATGTTGTTGCTGATTGACACATTTAATAATTCATAGCAACAAATAGAAAAAAAGAGCAACTTTAATTTGGCAATCTGGTTTTAGCATTCCTCTCAGGAGGAGACTTTCTGTGTCTGCATGCTCTCAACCGCTGCAGTGCTCATAAAGACTTATATAAAGTAATAAATCCACATTCCTTGATTAATAATCACCTGATTAAACCAATTAATCACTTTTGTTGCATCCTAGGTCATGTTTCAAATCCAGTTCATCAAATCAAACTGTAAATAAATGGTTTTAGGCCACTAACTACAGACTTTAAAGGACTTTATTGCACCGCTGCCCCCTAGTGGTAGGTACCATTATAGGTGACAGGAGCATAAATCCATATGAAGGGTGTACAGTTAAAAAATAAAATAAAATAATTTTACCTGATAAAAGCTTTGAGGCATGCACAGGTGACCACTTCTGGGATGTCAGGGAAGAACTGCAAGCAGAGCTGACACAGAAAATAGTCCTTCCTCTCCAGGGCCAAGAGCACGAGGTCAGGACACACGCTGGTCAAGGCAAAGGGTCGTTAAAGGACAAGAACCACACGGCATCCAAAATCTACCAGTATTGAGCAGCGTGGTTTGGATTCATTCATTAGATGTTTTTACTATTCGTGTTTTACACACCCACTCACCTGACCTTCACTGTGGATCGTGACACTATGAACAGTTCTTACAGTCAATTATTATGCTGACTGAAGACTTTTCTTTTGGCATTAAAAAGGACACCTTGATTGAATGTCCGGGCCTCACTGACCTGTGGCAGAGGGACCGAGTGTGGACCAGCTGCACCAGAGTGCTGGGGGTGTAGAAGGCCGGGTCAACCAGGCTCCGGGACACGAGGCCTGATGCCAGCTGACCCACTGAGGGCTGGATTTCTCGGATCTCTGCCCTGGAGAGGAGACCCTCCACCTCTTTCTGGACCTCTTCCACTGGCGCCGTCTACAAGAGGACACATAAAATCAAACATAAAGTTTTTGTTGCTTATTGAATTACTGTACGTCAGTGTTGTTTAAGAATTCAGTCCAAACGAAAAGTAAAATACCTTAATGAGCTCCAGAACCTGGTCCGTTGTTAAAGTAGGTGCTGACTGGGTCCTACGGTTTGTCCGCTGCATAGAAAGTGAAACATTATCATCACATTCTGGTGCAGGTTTATTAAGTGACTCCAGAATGTATAACAATACATTAGTTCAGCAGCCCTGAGATTCTCTCCAACCATTTCCCATGTTTTCAGTCTTGAGGATAAAACGTTTTACTGGCTGCTGATAAATATCGTCTGCTGACAGGCGCCAAGATAATCAATCTTATCCTGAGTTCACCTGCCACTGGTCATAATGTTATGGCTGACATGTGGAGGCAGTGTTGGACTGACGCACAGACTCCTCCCTCTGTACAGGACCCCCTATCGTTTCTCACCGTCTTCCTGGGCTCCAGCGCTCTGGAGGGCGGAGCTTTCTCTCCGTGCAGAATGTTGTTCCAAGAGGGAACAGAGGCAGCAGCTGGAGACGCTGTGGCAGAGAAACACACAACAATCTAAGATCATTGACATCACAATCGTAGAAATGACAGCAGAATCATCGAGAAACATCCATTACATCATCGAGGACGCATTATGTACAATATATATCTAATCATGTATTTACAATTTATATTATGCTGCATTCTTGGTGTATTTGTTCATTATTGTTCATCTGACAAACTAAAGTCAATAATTACTGACCTTACAAATATATATACCCATACACACACATACATACATACATACATACATATGTGTATATATATGTATGTATATACATATATATATACACACATGTACATACATGTATGTACATGTTCACACACATACGTGTACATGTACACACACATACATGTACATGTTCACACACATACGTGTACATGTTCACACACATACGTGTACATGTTCACACACATACATGTACACACACATACATGTACATGTTCACACACATACATGTACATGTTCACACACATACATGTACATGTTCACACACATACATGTACATGTTCACACACATACATGTACATGTTCACACACATACATGTACATGTTCACACACATACATGTACATGTTCACACACATACGTGTACATGTTCACACACATACATGTACACACACATACATGTACATGTTCACACACATACATGTGATGTTGACTGTTGTTTTTGTTGTTAGTGGAGTTACAGACTACATTTAACTAACATTACTGAACATTACTCGTATCACTAAATGTTTTCTCTCTACGTACGTTATTTAACGTATAATCACTCAAGCACGTTTCAGCTCACCTTCAGACTTTGCCTGCCTCAGTTTTCCCAGCGCAGAGGCCAGGGAAGATTTGAGGCATTCGTATGGAATAACAGAGAGAGTTTTCCCATGAGGAATGAATAACTTGTTGGAAAAGGTCCAGAGCTTTCAAAAAAAATATGAAGACAAAGAGAAATTCATGTTAAAGGGAAAGAGTTGAACGGAAATCGTACAGCTTAAATAATAATGTGTCAACGTCAGGTTTGTAAACTGCCATGAAGTTGTGGGGCGGGACAGCGAGTCCGATCACAGTGGAGGGCAGACAGAATCCTCTACCAAAGTCATACAGTCCTTCATCGGCACCCAGCAGCCGGAAGGACAGGGAACCTTGGCCCGCAGTCATAACAGTGAAGGAATCTACGTCCGTACGTTCTCTGAATTCTGTATGGACTCTCCTACTGGAACCAATCGTATACCACTTCCTGTTTACCAATCGCCTGATGCCCATTTGCTTTGATCATTTTACGCTTACGACTTCAAAGGCCAATTGTGCAGCACTTCCTGCTTGTACCATAATATCCTCACATTGTGACACCAGACGCCGACTGAGGAGAACCTGCTATAAATGTTTTGATCTTCATCATATCCTCCTCTTGCTCAGAAGAAGGCTTAATTAGAAACGTAAGCAGAAGTTGGAATAAAGACCTTACACATCGGTGAAACTGAGATCTGTCTGCCTGCATGGGTGGTTTTCTGTTGGTGCCAATATTTATCTCTTTTTCTTTGCTTTTTACATGTTTTGGTGAGGCACAACATACTAACAAAAGATGAAGATCCTACGGTTAGATTAGACCTGCACCGAATACAATTGTCTTGGCCGATCGCTTATTTCTATAAAGTCTGACCGGCCCATTGCGATTTTTTTTCCCATTCAAGTTTAAAAGTCCTAATGTATTTTAAAGGCTCTTATTTTGAAGGATTACAGGGGAAGTGAGATGGTTGGTGGACCTTGTGTTATGTGAATTTAATCTGACCTGTTGAAATGAACCTACCCTCCATCCTTAAACCAATTATGCTACATTTCAAAGTGAAAATAAAACTTCGTACGCCTCGTTCAGTCCGTTCTATGTTGGCTATTTGAGGACTTCAGGGCTTGTGGCTGGTTCTGAACTCCTGCTAGCTTTAGCCGCTGTGCTAATGTTAGCTTAAGTTGCTATCCTCGGGGTTGTGCCGAATGTTTTCGGGGTTGAAAAGATCCTTAATTTGTCCTTACTGGTGTTACAAATGAGGAGCTTTGTGTTTTGTAGTTAACTTGTCAGATGTTGGCGTTGTGGTAGATCATGATTGTTGTGGGCCGCATGCGTACAACCGGCCTCAAGTGAGGCGGCCCGGCCCATTTCATCAAAGTATGCCTCCCGGCGCCGATCTTGAATGGGTTCTTGTGTGCATTGAACGTCTGCAGACTGCTGCAGTGTAAACAGGAATAGTTGGGTGATTTGTGACGTAGCCTTAGTGGACCACCCACTCAACCTCTAACCCCAACTGGACACGGTTGATGGTTCTGAATGAGCTCTGGGGCCTTCAAAGCGCCATGGCTAAAAACCTTTGGCGCTCATTATTCCAGCTACTGATAGTAAAAACCGACATTAGAAGAAGAATCACCAAAGCCCTCCTACCTGTCCGTAGATTTTACCCGACATCTCTTTTCCCGCCTGCAGCGTCTGGAAATTGGTATTCCAGATGCAGAGGAAGTCTGGAAGAATCACATCACAGGACACGTGTCAGAAGAAACACTATTTCTTATTATATTATTTTTAGTCTTCTATTGGAGAAGACTTATGCTCATTTTAATATCAAATGTCAACATTTTCTATCACTTTTTTGTTTGTTTTTTGATACTTTTGTAAACAAGCGTCCATCTTTTCAGGTGTTTAGGTAAATGCTAAACAACTGTAAAAGTGAGAATGAGCAAATAATGACTGGTTTTATGTATTTTCTGTGGAAGACAGCAAAATTCTCACGTCAAACGGTATCTTAAAAAAGTTATGTGTGAGCAGAGCGCTTGTGCTCCAGCATAATTCAACTGCACCTACCTTTGCCAGCTCCAGCGGAGGGGTGCGGGACCCCCACAACAGCAACGTGGGCTTCATCCAGGACCAGCGCTGTTGCTGCCTCCAGATGACCCTCGCCGACGGGAAGACCCAGCAACAGGCTACGAGGCAGCGGCAAAGCTTGCGTCTCCTGGTCGACCGCGAGACCCCTCACAGAGACCTCACTCTGGTACACGTGACCGTTAGCGTCTGGACAGCGGGGGGACGACGACAAAGTAAGAAAACATTATTGAAGGAACAGATGAGGGGGCATTAACTCTTGTTACTGGTACCGTACTACTGATTTAATAGGTATTTAGAGGCAAGACCTACGAATCAATACTATTTCCCTGTTTCACAAAAAAAGGTACGTTCTGAAAACTTTGCCATCAGTCTTGGTTGAACCCAAAACAACTGGACTTCTGTTTTGGCAATTGCCCCAATCTCAACCCCCACGACCCTGAACAGGAATGAATAAATGAATGAATGAATGAAGGAAGGATAATGAATGAATCACTATACGCCATGAATTATTTTCCTCCTGTTCATATTTTCCTCCTCCGTTTATATCGTTCCTATTTTTGTACCTCCTCTTATTTATATGGCTTTTTACTTATGACTGTTGTCCCTCGCTGACACCTACACTGCTGTCAATGCTGCCCACTGGAGCGGTGGAGTCTCATACATCCGACACCATTACTCCGTTAAAAGCTGCACCAAACAAGACTTCACTGCTGCTGTCAAACTGCCACATTTGCAGAGAAAAATCAGGCTTACAGAGGTAGAGCAGGCAGATGTTCTTCTCTCTGCATGAGGCAGAGAAGCTGAGGGGGCAAAGGCCAGGCTCCTCCCTCTCCAACCGGTACCTCTGGAGGGAGTTGGGATTCAGTCTCTGCAGGTAGAGGAAATGATCTCCTCTCTGTGGGAAGACATTGACATCCGTTCAGTCCGGAGAGGGATTAAGAAATACCAGGGACAAAGAATGGAGGCGCATGTCCACGGAGACACACAAAATCAGTGACAGGAATGTGGATCATGAATAATGTATCAGTTATACGCAGGAACGTATGACTGTGTTGAGTCTTCAGAGATGAATAAGAGTTGAGAGCTCAGCATTTGTACATTCTGTGAACATCAAACATCAACGTTACCTGTTCCGTTGTGAAAATTACAAACTGCTGTGACTCCACCACCAAACCGGCGCTCCATCTGAAGAGGAACAGAGAAACCATCAGCAATGGATGTATAATATGACCTTTATTGACAGTACAGCTGGAGACTGACAGCAAACAGGAAGAAAGAGACGGAGGTCGACGTGCATCAAAGGACCACAGGGGGGAATCTAACCTGTGATCTCTGCGCTATGACACACCTGCTCTACCAACTGAGTTCAACAGTTGATTTACTGGCGCTGGCTTATTTTATTAACAAAATTATAATTTTATTCAGGAATAAAATTATACCCCGATTTCCGGTGTTTTCCTTCACCTCGATGGCATAAAAACAAAAATATTTCCCACAAAGACCCAAATGCGTTGAAAGAAATTTAACCATTGCGACAGTCCTAGCGAGGAGATTGATCGCTGGCGTCATTAGCTAATGTAAACATTAGCCCACTTAGCTAATGTAAGTTTTCAGTGAGAACTTCTGGTTTGTGCGGCCCTACAGCGATAATGCTAACACTGACCTAATAGTCTCTTCTTGAGCCAGGACTTCTTCTATGGGCTGCTGGGGAGCAGAGAGGAGAGAGTCCAGGAGTCTTACAGCTCCTCTCTGGAACAGGACCACAGGTTCTCCACCTGGTACACAGTGAACCCTCCAGACATCTGATGTCACCTGGTGAAGAAAACGCCACAAAGTTGCACGTCTACGTTTGTCCAAATATTTATTGCGAATACAAAACTGTTGCAAAGAATATTTGAATTATGTAAAAGGAGAAAATGTGTCTCCATAAGACCTTCACATAAAATGAAGCCTAAACTTATTCTACTGAATACAGAAGTAAAACAGGTAGAAGTAGCTCGTTAAATACCGTCTGACTATACTGAGAAATCAAAGTCGTTCTTGCTTAATTGTAAGATTAATACTCACTGATAATATTTGAAAGGGAGAAAATCATTTTTAAAGCACCACTTCAAGTGTTCTTGGCAGAATAAATGAAAAAAGTGCGTGGCTGAAGTTTCTCCTCACAAATATTCTTGTTTTTATTTTTAAACCTGTGTTAGTACCATCTGCAAAATGATACCATTAATCATTTAAGTTGAACATCGTCTTCTGAAAATGAAGGTATCAAGGAATCTCCACATACATTGGATTCAAACCATTTCCGGCTGAAAAGTGTGAAATGATAAAACTGCGTCCTCCTGAGCATTTGCAACGGATACAAACGTTTTTTGAACCTCTAAATGTGATCATGCACACAATTACAAGCATACATTTTCATACTTACAGTCGCTTTAAAGGCCTTCTCTAAAAGTAGGTCTCCTTCGCTCCAAATTCTGATCACCTTGAAAAGGAGACACAGACATGATTTTGTTTTTGACAGGCACTGTATTGAAAAAAGGTACATTTACCTAAGTACTTATTGAAAGAGCCTAGTGTTGATGCTATAGCTATGAATTAACGGTTTCATTTTCACTCTGACAGAAAGCTGACGTTGTTACAGGCACCAGAATCATCCTCATACAAGCCTGCCTGCTGATTTACACCTTTCCATTAAAGGCATACCTTGTTGTCTGAGACTGCCACATATTCTTTGGTCTGGGAGTTGTAAACTGCTGAGCAGGTCAGGGTCTGTCCTTGTCTCACTGTCCAGCTGCCCAGTGGCTTCTGGTCTGAAACCTGTTACAACCACATTCATACAAATGGGACAACATCAACAAGTTGCCACCGCTTCCTCTTCACCTGGTCGTCACTACTCTTGAAGAATGTAACGTAAACGCCAGCATCCGAACTGAAATCAATCGAAATGAACGATTGTTGAAATATTTGGCTAAATAATCCATTTCACAGCAGCATAACAAACACAGAGGGGTAAAGATGCAATTTAAGCATAGCTAATAAAAGCTATCATTAGCTAGCAGAATGTGTGCCTGGCAGTGAATACGGCGACTGCTAGCTTACTTTTCCTACTTTTGTACGCATGTATGACGAGTTATGCTTTTCACTGAAGATGACACTCTGTGTAGTAGTGGTTGTGTGGTGAAGAGATAGAAGCGATAGCTTCGGTGTCGGTCTTGTAGTAGCTGTTGCTAACAACAGCTAAAGATGCCAGCACGAGCAGCACAGGTCACACAGTCCATGTTAGGATATCCTCGTCGAAACAAATGTTAACGTTACCTTGTACAGGGTCACGGATCGGGTTGAGTCGGTAACCACAACATGGTCGCCGTCCCTTTCTGTTTCGATCCCCTGAATGCCTGAATTTAACAGATTTGGAGCTGGAACGAGTCCGCACAACGTGTATCCCTCATACAGCGCCGCCATGTTTGACTAGAGGAACGTGAAACTCGTGGGATCTCGCGAGATAACACGAGTTTTCTCGCGAGATCCCACGAGACGTCTGCTCGTTGACAGACGCGAGACCTGAACCGCTGCGAGCGTCGATGGTCGGTGGAATCCTCTCTGACACACTCAATAGCTAATAATATATAATATCACCAGTGAAACTACTATAGTTAGCATCATGATCATTACACATATCCCACATTATATAAAACGTCCAAGAGATTTTTTTTTAATGTATAATACCGTTTAGGAAAATACTGAAATCCGTCAATCCAAGGGGATTTTTAATCTATTCTATTCTGTCTATTTATCCATTCTAGCTTTATTTGTTTTTCTTAGCTTGTTTTCAACGTCTTAATCATTCCTAATGCTCTTGTACATGATTTAACTTTGTCTTAATGTTCTTTTGCACTTTGCTGCAATGTTGTTGATTGTTTGTGTAAAGCCCTTTGAATTGCCCTGTTGCAGAAATGTGCTGTACAAATAAAGTAGATGCGTTTTTTTGCGTTATTATATTTGAGCAATTTAAAACAGGTGAAACAGATCTGCTGTAAATTTTGTGATGCTTATGAATTATTTAAAAAGCATAACCTATCCTGCAAATATACACATATGACTAATCTTAACATTTCTATAAAAATAAAACAAATTTTTATTTAAACAGTTACATTAACGTAGCCCAGCACAAAAAAAAAATAATTAACGTGGCAATAAACTGCTGGAATTTTATCAAATTTAAGCCTATTCTGGCACAAGGAACAACATTTTTACAAAGTAACAACATTTCCAGAATAACCAGTTGAATAATGGGAACCCATGTCAAACAGAGTTCAAAATGGAATTTGGAATTTACAACAGACCTGGTCAAACAGTATCAGTCTACCCAGCTGATGAAATCCCTACCTGTTCTGTGTGTGTGTGTGTGTGTGTGTGTCCGTGGTTGCTCTGTTGACCCCAACTGAACATCATAGAGTAGAATGAATTTACCTTAAAAGTACACATGATTTGACTGGATTCTTTTTTAACTCTTCATCCACTGTTTTAGTCGTCATTCTCTTCTAGATTTGATTGTTTTTACTTTTTCCAGTATTTCTTGAAAAAAAGGATTTTTTTGTAAATCAGAATGGAGGTTTCTGAATAAACCTTCAGTTTTGATGAAAAAACTTGAGGCTTTTCATAAAACTCAGTGGAAGGAAGGGTTTGGGGCGTAAAACTTATGCCAGATCCATATGTGGAACACAAAAATGTTTTTTTCTCAGTCCGAGGGCGGATTGTTTTTAGTGTGTAACTAATAATAAATTGTCTTGGATCTTCAGACAGAATTGGATATAAACCTTGAGGAAACGATTTAAACACAAATTCTAGCTGCAAAATGGTCACGGTCATATTTATCGGACCACAAAGCTCATTTTGTACCAGCTGGATCTGAGTGAAGAGATATTTTCCCCAATCTAGCAAAGACTCGAATAAAGATCGAGTTAATGTTTAATGTTGGAGAACTTTGTTGCGTACAACAAGAGGACAGCAGGAGTTATACAGTAACATGCACCAACATCTTCTGCAGTCCTTCAGAAACCATCAGAGGAGGTTCTTTTGTTTCAGCAAGTTTCCAGTTCTGACGGACGCGGTCCTGATCCAGGTAACAAAAAACTGCCGGCTTCTATAAAAGAGACGGACACGGAGATGCAGAGAACACGTTATAACGTTGCAGCTTTTCTCTACGTGATGCAAAGTGAAAACTTATAACAGCTCCAAGTGGTACCTGACCAGAACCTGAATAGAACCCACCTGCAGATTTTTGCACCTTGGGTTGCCTTTAACTTTAAGTAACAGTACCCTCAGGTTAAAGCTGCGTTCAGGAGTCGCATATTTATGTAACAACCGACGCTGGCCGACCACGGTTGATACAACGGTTGGAACTCCACCTCTGGACTTGATAACATTTCTGTTTGTGGACTCTTCGACGTAGTAAGACCTAATTACTCCCTTAGATCTCCCAGCTGATTGGACTCGGTCCTTGTCTTGGTTACTTGCATCCAGAACCAGCTTCAATAAAAAGAACTTAAGCCTCCCCTCCATGACCCGGAGGACGTCCTCCAAATGGGGCTTCTTCTTCATCCAGAGTTCGACCCACTTCGTACTCCTCAATACCCTGTATGTCCATGGAGGGACAACCGGCAGAACCAGATTGACTTTGGAGGAGCGACAGAAGTGCCTTCAGGAGTGACGGGTTGCGTTGACTGTACTTAGCTGGGCCACTTCCTTGCCAACTGACTATTAAAGACCAAGTCTCTCAGAGGAAGAGGAGGATGCTGAGGATTCAGAACATCCTCCTCTTCCTCTGAGAGACTCAGAGGAGACCAAGTCTCTCAGAGGAAGAGGAGGATGCTGTGGATTCAGAACAGTACCTCTGACCATTCTTTAACTATGGTTCAGATTATTCTTCCCTCCCAGACTTAGACTTTGTCAAGATTATCAGAGTTACTCCTAGTATACAGCCGGTCCAGCTTCTAGCTTCATCCAGTGGAACCCAGACTGTATCCTCATGTGACTTGGACCGGATACAGGTATTCAATAAGGCTAAATCCACTTCTTTGGTACCCCCCCCCATATTGTTATCTATTTGGACCAGCCTGAAAACACAGTTTCCCCACCTCAGGTCCCGCCTCGCCAGAGAAATTTCTTCAAAATTCAATCAGAACTTTTTGAGTTATCCTGCATATACAACACACACACACACACACACACACACACACACACACACACACACACACACACTCACACACACACACACACACACACACACACACACACACTACCTTCATTAAAGCACTCAGGGATTTCAATGTTTCCATCAATGCATTGGGTCGGTACCGCGTAGCTGCAGTTTCTGGCCTTGTTCACACAGAACATTGATAAAATATCATGATGCAAAACCTTTTTTGGGGTTTTGAAGAAGAAGCTGACCCAGTTGTTTGGTCTCTCCAAGTCAACATTGCAAGGAGCTAGAAGTCACAAGGACGAGAAAAACACATTTGAATATTTCTCTGGTTAGGTAGTATTATTCTCTTTTTGACTTGTCATTTACATGAATGTGATTCTTCAGTGTTTCACGCTCAAATGACACCTTCTTCCTGGATGACGCCCCGCGTATAAAACTCTCCAATCATCTTTTTGTCCTACCTTTGCAGGACGGCTTCTCGGACCACAGCCCGCTGGCCTGACATACAATCTGTTGGTTTCCTTCAATTACAAAGTCTCCATGGCAGCCGTATTTAACGGTTTCCATGTAGTAAAACTCCCTCTGGACGTTATTCGTCATGTAGCCTCCTGTGATGTTCTCTGGTGGGGGGCAGGTCACCACTGGAAGAGAGGTCAATCATTTTACAGTCTGCAGATGGATAAAGTAGCTAAACTCAGGCCCGCCCCTTCTTATACGCATTCAATCAACGGCACCGTCAATCAACGG
The DNA here is from genome assembly GCA_037951165.1 of Lophius americanus. Lineage (NCBI taxonomy): Eukaryota > Metazoa > Chordata > Actinopteri > Lophiiformes > Lophiidae > Lophius > Lophius americanus. Next base: position 152,268 of record JBBDHG010000279.1, on the reverse strand, counting down.
GGGCAATGCATTATGGTCACAGTGTCAATAAAATATTTGCCGCGGGCAGACAGCGTGCACCGCAGACACGGCTCACGCCTTCATTTGTAACTTTTCCAGATCATCCATGTTCTCACAAACCGTCAATAAGCTTCATACCTCCACATTCAGGCGTGGCGGTCCAGTCGCCACTGCTGGTGCAGGTTGCTACCGGGTCGCCGATTACAGCGTACGGAGGCAGACACTTGTACGTCGCTCTGGTACCGTACCTGATGGCGTTCCCACTGATCCTCCGGTCATAAATGATCATCCCGAACTGCGGGATCGGAGCGAGGTCACACTTAACGGCTATGGAAACAGAGAAACGACGTGAAGCGACGTGTTTCAGAGGGTCATCAATGCTTGTAAACTACTGTCAAATATTACAACGACATACTGAAGTTCTATGGTAAAAAAGTCTGTTATAGTACAGCAGAATACTGGCATTTACCAGTACGATAATGTTATTTTACAGTATCTCTACTGTAATCTTAAAACAACAGTAAACTACTGTCAAATATTACTACGACATACTGTCAGTAATTGAAGTTCTATGGTAAAAAAGTCTGTTATAGTACAGCAGAATACTGGCATTTACCAGTACGATAATGTTATTTTACAGTATCTCTACTGTAATCTAAAAAAATACAGTAAACCTTTGTAAAAATAAAACATCAATATACTGTAAGTAATTAAGGTTTTATGGTCAAATACTGTAATAATTCTGTTATATCACAGTAAAATACTGGCATTTAACAGCATTGTTACTCATATTTTACAGTATCTCTCGTGTAATCTAAAAAAACAGTAAACTACTGTAAAATATTACAATAAGATACTGTCAGTAAATTGAAGTTCTATTGTAAAATACTGTAAAAATGCTGTTATAGTACAGCAGAATACTGGCATTTACCAGCATCATACCGTTATTTTACAGTACACCTGATATATACTGTATACTGTCTAAAAGAGTATACTACTGTAAAAACCTTACATTAACAGTACCTTACTGTGCATTTCAATGAAAATGAGTATAAATGACCCAAACGAGACTCGACCTCTGAACTTTAGGCTTCCATTCAGTGCAGAATCTATTAGAGTATTTTTGTCAAATCTAATCCAATAAAAAAACTTTGGTTATTCTTAAGACAGATGGAATTATCCCACATTTATTTAAGACACTGAACTAAACACATTCAGTCGTTAACACATCAGAAATAATGAAGTCTGGTAAAATACAATCCACAAGAACAATAATAATAATAATAAATGATAAGATAATAATTCACGCGCACGTTGAGTTGAAAGAATCGTAGATATTAAATACACGTTTTCACAGGCTTAAATAACGTACATCTAAATATTCTGGGTCGGAAGGGTTAATTTGAGCTTAACAAAACCTGAGATCAACTGATCCTCGGCAGGAAATGTTGATAAATAATAATAAATAGAGAAAGCAGAATAATATTTAGTGAAAAAAGAAAAAGTAGAAGAGAGTGGGAATAGAAACTTTACGAGAACACTGGGGGACAAAGATCCAGTAAGTTAGTGAAGTGAGTTATGGACCGCTTACGTTTGCACTTCGGTTCTGGCGGGCTCCATGATCCGTCAGCGAGGCACTGAGAAGTTCTGGATCCAATCAACGTGTATCTGCGACCAAATCGTTTATTATTATTATTGTTATTATTAGTATCCACTCAGCTGATGTTTACGTACTGAAAGTATACGTTACTTTAGTTTTCCTTACTTCAGCTTAAGTTAGGCTAGTTCAGCTTATTTTAACTTACCTTCGCTTTGGTTAGTTTGGTTTAATTTGCTAAGTTTAGCTTAGCTTATCATGGTTTAGCTTAGTTGATTTTAGCTAAACTCAATTTAGTATAGTTTAGTTCAGATTATCTTATTTTAGAATAGTTTTGCTTAGTTAAGTTTAGCTTAGCTTAGTTTAGTTAACTTTACCTCAGTTTTGCTTATCTTATTTTAGATTAGCTTAGGTTAGGTTAGTTTGGCAAAATTTAGATTAGTTTAGCTTAGGTTAGTTTGGTTTAATTTAGCTAAATTTATCTTATCTTGGTTTATCTTGGGTGAGCTAAGTTTAGTTTAGCTTAATTCACCTCAGTTTATTTTAGTTTATCCTGGGTTAGTTAATCTTAGTTTGGTTTAGCTTAGCTTTTCATGGTTTAGCTTAGATGAGCTTATCTAAACTCAGCTTAGTATAGCTTAGTTTAGATTTTGTTATCTTAACTTAGTTTT
>JBBDHG010000279.1:127500-145000 GCA_037951165.1 Lophius americanus | reverse complement strand
TGTGTATATGTGTATATGTGTACATGTGTACATGTGTATATGTGTATATGTGTATATGTGTATAAATGTGTATAAATGTGTATATGTGTATATGTGTATATGTGTATATGTGTACATGTGTATATGTGTATATGTGTATATGTGTATATGTGTACATGTGTATATGTGTACATGTGTATATGTGTATATGTGTATACGTGTATATGTGTATATGTGTATATGTGTATATGTGTATATGTGTACATGTGTATATGTGTATATGTGTATATGTGTATATGTGTATATGTGTACATGTGTATATGTGTATATGTGTATATGTGTACATGTGTATATGTGTATATGTGAATATGTGTATAAATGTGTATATGTGTATATGTGTATATGTGTATATGTGTGTGTTTTTGTGTATAAATGTGTATATGTGTATATGTGTATATGTGTATATGTGTATATGTGTATATGTGTATATGTGTATATGTGTACATGTGTATATGTGTATATGTGTATATGTGTATATGTGTATATTTGTATATGTGTACATGTGTATATGTGTATATTTGTATATGTGTATATGTGTGTGTTTTTGTGTATAAATGTGTATATGTGTATATGTGTATATGTGTATATGTGTATATGTGTGTGTTTTTGTGTATAAATGTGTATATGTGTATATGTGTATATGTGTATATGTGTATATGTGTGTGTTTTTGTGTATAAATGTGTATATGTGTATATGTGTATATGTGTATATGTGTACATGTGTATATGTGTATATGTGTATATGTGTATATGTGTATATGTGTACATGTGTACATGTGTATATGTGTACATGTGTACATGTGTATATGTGTATATGTGTATATGTGTATACGTGTATATGTGTATATGTGTACATGTGTACATGTGTACATGTGTATATGTGTATATGTGTATATGTGTATATGTGTATATGTGTATATGTGTATATGTGTATATGTGTATATGTGTACATGTGTATATGTGTATATGTGTATATGTGTATATGTGTATATGTGTACATGTGTATATGTGTATATGTGTATATGTGTACATGTGTATATGTGTATATGTGAATATGTGTATAAATGTGTATATGTGTATATGTGTATATGTGTATATGTGTGTGTTTTTGTGTATAAATGTGTATATGTGTATATGTGTATATGTGTATATGTGTATATGTGTATATGTGTATATGTGTATATGTGTACATGTGTATATGTGTATATGTGTATATGTGTATATGTGTATATTTGTATATGTGTACATGTGTATATGTGTATATTTGTATATGTGTATATGTGTGTGTTTTTGTGTATAAATGTGTATATGTGTATATGTGTATATGTGTATATGTGTATATGTGTGTGTTTTTGTGTATAAATGTGTATATGTGTATATGTGTATATGTGTATATGTGTATATGTGTGTGTTTTTGTGTATAAATGTGTATATGTGTATATGTGTATATGTGTATATGTGTACATGTGTATATGTGTATATGTGTATATGTGTATATGTGTATATGTGTACATGTGTACATGTGTATATGTGTACATGTGTACATGTGTATATGTGTATATGTGTATATGTGTATACGTGTATATGTGTATATGTGTACATGTGTACATGTGTACATGTGTATATGTGTATATGTGTATATGTGTATATGTGTACATGTGTACATGTGTATATGTGTATATGTGTACATGTGTACATGTGTACATGTGTATATGTGTATATGTGTATATGTGTATATGTGTACATGTGTACATGTGTATATTTGTATATGTGTACATGTGTACATGTGTACATGTGTACATGTGTATATGTGTATATGTGTATATGTGTATATGTGTATATGTGTATATGTGTACATGTGTATATGTGTATATTTGTATATGTGTATATGTGTATACGTGTATATGTGTGTGTTTTTGTGTATAAATGTGTATATGTGTATATTTGTATATGTGTATATGTGTATATGTATATATGTGTATATGTGTATATGTGTATATGTGTATATGTGTATATGTGTATATGTGTATATGTGTACATGTGTATATGTGTATATGTGTATATGTGTATATGTGTACATGTGTACATGTGTATATGTGTATATGTGTACATGTGTACATGTGTATATGTGTATATGTGTATATGTGTATACGTGTATATGTGTATACGTGTATATGTGTGTGTTTTTGTGTATAAATGTGTATATCTATGTCTCTGAGTACAACACTCGGGTCCCACTCCACGTTTCTACGTCTTCATTTAATCTGGTTGAGGTCGTATCCATAGTTACTGCAGAAATACAGAATAGAAGAAGAAAGCCACAAACGACCAGCATAGAGTCAAGAATCTTGTTTTATTCATTATTCCTCCGATGGTGAGAATGTTGTCTCGGGTCGTTCTGTGCAGTTTATGCGGGTCGGGTGGAGCTGGTGGGTCTTGCGGGAGGTGAAGCCGCACACATTTGGATTTCTGATGGAAGGGTTCTGGCCCGTAGGTTGTACTCCACCTTGCCTGGTTCTAAAAGAGGAAGAAAGAAACAGAAACGTTTATTGTAAAGATAAAAGCTAGACTTTTCTAAGAATGTGTTTGAGGTCAGCTGAAGGATTATTTCTGCAAACAACATTTCTGAGGAAAACTTTATTTACACCAAACCAAATATGTCACACGTTTATTTTTTTTTATCCTAACTTGGATTCATCCACTGCAGAACGAACATTCCTCTGTCTGTTATTATACAGGAACACAAATGTTATTGATGGGGGTTTCATCTTTGCTGGCAGGAAATGATCCTAAAATCAAGTTTAGTTTAGTGACGTTTGCAGCTCCTTCAAACTCACAACATATTTGTTTTTAATGCCGTTTGTTTCTGAAACATTATCTCTGGGAAAATAAAACAATTGGAAGAGGCAGAATGAAAGACATTTTGGTTTTTCAAAAAAAAAACATTGTTTTTTTGCACATAACTTCAACATTTAATGTGAGGAGTTCAATTAGGGGGGTCGGAAACCACAGCGTAGGACTATGGAATATGAAATGTTATAGTAAAAGCAAAAAAAAGAAAGAAAAAAGATTATTATTTTCATATATGTTTTTTTTGGGGACAAAAATGGTCAGAGTTCATTTCCACCCTTTGAAAACATGGACTGGACTTGTGAGGTGACTACAGTTCTGGTGCTGGGTATGTGAGATGTTCCAGACCTCCAGAGGGAGGAGCAGCGCTGAAGGGTCTCACCTTTGAAGCACTCTGGGATGGCGAGCTGTCCGTCGTTGCAGGTGCTGACCACAGGGTAACCACAGCTGGCGGCTTTGTTCAGGCAGTAGAAGGCCACGTGTTCTCCGTGCAGAACTCTGTTGGGTTTTAGGTCTGCAATCCAAAGCTTCTTGGCGTTGTAGAAGATGCGGCCTCTATTTATGGCGACTTTACAGGGAGCTGGGTGGAGAAGCAGAGCGGGTGGAGAAGCAGAGCGGGTGGAGAACGCTCTCGTCATTCATGTGTTCACTTTCAAACTTACAGAAACATTTGACTTCTGACCTCATGAATGACCCCTGACTCACTCAATCCAGACATTCTCGTGACTTACCCCGGCAAACCGGTAGGGAAGACCAGTTCCCTGAGTTCTGGCACCGGATCTCAGCCTCGCCATCCAGAGTGTAATGCTCGTTGCAGGCGTACTTGACCTTCTCCTTGTAGCCGTGCTGTCGCATCACAGCGAAGGTGATGAAACCGTTGGTTACGCTGGCGGGGATGGAGCAGCTGACCTCTAGCAGGATGTAAATAAAAAAAAAGTGGTCAGGTCGTGTCGTTAAGTTAAGAACCTCAAAAGATCAGGCAGCACTAGATCTTTTCCATGAACCTCTGCACACTGGAGCCTCCGTGGTTCTGCCGTCAGCCATGCAGGAGCCCCTCTCAAAACTCGGGGCCATGGGTGGGTTGCACTCGTAGGTCCAGCTCTGCCCATACATGGTGCTGGTTCCAGCAGCGGGCCTATCGTGAACAATTCTTCCATCTCTCGGCGCTTTGGGCAGCGGACAGTTTACAGCTGCAAGAGGAAAAAGAACTCAGACGTCTAACTTCTCCGTGAGTCCGATGGATGAAAAAGACCGATGTTGATTATAAGTCTTCACAGCAGACATGTCAAACTCAAAGCCCGCGGGCCACACCCGGCCCACCAGACAATATCTGACCTCTTTAATAACCGGCCCGCTGGTCGACGGCACAAACAGATACTACAACACCCAGAATGCACTGCAATAGCCGGCGCAACAATCAAGAGCGCCAGCTCTCCTCCCCGCCCCTCGGCTGTCAGACATCAGCGTTCATCCAGTCACTCTAATAAACTTCAGGCTGATCCTTAGAAGAGATGCTACGCTCAGGAGTGTCTCCTGAGGAGCAGCTGCTCCTGGCCGCAGCAACAGACACAAGGAGCAACGGTCGACTTTTACTGTTTTATTCTGATGGATCAGTCAGCCCAGCCATTCAGCAAGAATCATTTAAAGTTATATATATATATATATATATATATATATATATATATATATATATATATATATATATATATATATATATATACGGACGCGTGGAGGCGTACGGACGCGTGGAGGCGTACGGACGCGTGAAGGCGTACGGACGCGTGGAGGCGTACGGACGCGTGGAGGCGTACGGACGCTTGGAGGCGTACGGACGCGTGAAGGCGTACGGACGCGTGGAGGCGTACGGACGCGTGGAGGCGTACGGACGCGTGGAGGCGTACGGACGCTTGGAGGCGTACGGACGCGTGAAGGCGTACGGACGCGTGGAGGCGTACGGACGCGTGGAGGCGTACGGACGCGTGGAGGCGTACCGACGCGTGGAGGCGTACCGACGCGTGGAGGCGTACCGACGCGTGGAGGCGTACGGAGGCGTGGAGGCGTACGGAGGCGTGGAGGCGTACGGACGCGTGGAGGCGTACGGACGCGTGGAGGCGTACGGACGCGTGGAGGCGTACGGACGCGTGGAGGCGTACGGACGCGTGGAGGCGTACGGACGCGTGGAGGCGTACGGAGGCGTGGAGGCGTACGGACGCGTGGAGGCGTACGGACGCGTGGAGGCGTACGGACGCGTGGAGGCGTACGGACGCGTGGAGGCGTACGGACGCGTGGAGGCGTACGGACGCTTGGAGGCGTACGGACGCGTGAAGGCGTACGGACGCGTGGAGGCGTACGGACGCGTGGAGGCGTACGGACGCTTGGAGGCGTACGGACGCGTGAAGGCGTACGGACGCGTGGAGGCGTACGGACGCGTGGAGGCGTACGGACGCGTGGAGGCGTACGGACGCTTGGAGGCGTACGGACGCGTGAAGGCGTACGGACGCGTGGAGGCGTACGGACGCGTGGAGGCGTACGGACGCGTGGAGGCGTACCGACGCGTGGAGGCGTACCGACGCGTGGAGGCGTACCGACGCGTGGAGGCGTACGGAGGCGTGGAGGCGTACGGAGGCGTGGAGGCGTACGGACGCGTGGAGGCGTACGGACGCGTGGAGGCGTACGGACGCGTGGAGGCGTACGGACGCGTGGAGGCGTACGGACGCGTGGAGGCGTACGGACGCGTGGAGGCGTACGGAGGCGTGGAGGCGTACGGACGCGTGGAGGCGTACGGACGCGTGGAGGCGTACGGACGCGTGGAGGCGTACGGACGCGTGGAGGCGTACGGACGCGTGGAGGCGTACGCCCGGGAGATCGGGAATAAGTAAATGAACAGACCTTTGCAGAGAGGCGGTGGGTCGCTCCAAGTACCGTCATGTAAACACCTGCTCTCATTGGCTCCCAGCATGACATACCTGACAGAAGAACAGAAGTTCGTCCGGTTTTACTGGAAACACAACTTGTGAGCTGTGTTTATATACGACGTGAACTCTACCCGTCGTCACAGGTGTAGTTGAGCACGCTCTTGAACGGAGCTTCTGTCCTCCCCATCGCCAACGGCTGCAGAGCTCTGGGGATCGGGCACATCTTAGCTGCAGGGGACAAGTACGTAGAATGTGATTGACACCAGAGTAATACAGGAACAGTCACTACTGTTTTATAAACTACAGTGTCGTAGGATTCAACACCACAAACTCCTCATTTTAATGCTCTAACGGCGTTTGGATCTCAGACAGCGGGTCCACCAGAACAGGATTTATGGAAAATCACCAGAACAGGATTTATGGAAAATCACCAGAACAGGATTTATGGAAAATCACCAGAACAGGATTTATGGAAAATCACCAGAACAGGATTTATGGAAAATCACCAGAACAGGATCTATGGCATCTGCTCAAGATTCACTTTCCTTTGGATGACTTCTCTCTATAAAAGTTCATCTGGCCTCCTGAATCAGAACATCACCGAAGAGTGTTAGTGCCAGGCATAAGAGAGAAAAAACCCTCTAGTAAAAAGTCAAAACGTTGAAAATAAGTCGAAACGTTCAGAAAAAGTGGAAACGTTGATAAAAAGTCAAAAAGTCGAGAAAAAGTCAAAACGTTGAAAATAAGTCAAAATGATGAGAATAAAGTCAAAAAGTCGAGGAAAAGTCAAAAAGTCGGGAATAAAGTCAAAATGATGAGAATAAAGTCAAAAAGTCGCGAAAAAGTCAAAACGTTGAAAATAAATTCGGAACTTTGAGAAAAAGTCAAAAAGTCGAAAAAAAGTCGAAAAGTCGAGAATAAGTCAAAAAGTCAGGAAAAAGTTAAAACGTTGAAAATAAAGTCGAAAAAGTTGAGAAAAAGTCAAAATGTTGAAAATAAAGTAAAAAGTCGAGGAAAAGTCAAAAAGTCGGGAATAAAGTCAAAATGATGAGAATAAAGTCAAAAAGTCGGGAAAAAGTCAAAACGTTGAAAATAAATTTGGAACTTTGAGAAAAAGTCAAAAAGTTAAAAAAAAGTCAAAAAGTCGAGAAAAAGTCAAAAAGTCGGGAAAAGGTTAAAACGTTGAAAATAAAGTTGAAACGTCGAAAAAAAGTTACAAAATGGAGAATAAAGTCGAAGGTTGAGAAGAAGTTAAAAATTTGAGAATAAAGTCGAAACGTTGAGAAAAAGTCAAAATCATGAGAATTCTGATCTTTAAATTCTGAATAAACGTCTATCTGAGCAGAATTCTATTCCTTCATATGAGTCTGATGTTCTGCAGAAGTCTGTTACAACGTTTAAATGGTTATAATAAACTGGATTCCCAACAGTTCCAGCTCACAAGTCCAAGAGAACCTCAGAGAACTCACGGGAACAGGCCAGGTCTGACGCGGTCCACTCTCCCGTGGACGTGCAGCCGATTGTTCGCGGGGTCGCCGTTGAAGGCGAGAAGCCCTGAGCACATGTGAGGGTCAGCTCTTCTCCGACCTCATAAATCCGTTTCAGGACCAGGTCATCAACCCCCTCAGCGGAAGGTCGGCCGCAAACTGGAGGCCAAGAGTGTGACAGAGGCCAAGAGTGTGACAGAAGTGTGACTCAAAGGATTTCTGCAGGTAAAGGTGACTTGAGTGATTTTCAGCCTGAGTGTTTATTAGAAGGTTGTAGACGGTTGTAAAAGTAAGACCAGGATTGATTATAAGATCTCTCTCCTCACTCACCAGTGTAACCATGGTAACGCACCCCCCTACCTGAAAGAACTACTCACCCCACTGACCTCGACACGATCCCTCCGTTCTACCCACTCATACCGCCTCCTCCTTCCCCGGACTAAGATCAGCACCATGGGTGATCGGGCCTTCTGTTCTGCTGCCCCTCGTCTGTGGAATGCCCTCCCTGACCATCTCAGGGCTCCACAGACGACTGACACATTTAAAAAAGGACTTAAAACTTTCCTTTTTAGCAGAACCTATAACTTTAATTAACATTGCTGCTTTTTGGTCAGGCTTTTATATAGTTATTATTTTATTTTTTATTGATGCTTTTATCTGCTTTTACTTTGTAACACTTTGAGATTTGATCCAAATGTAAAGTGCATTTTAAATTAAATGTATTATTATTATTATTATTAGAAGGATAGACACCGAGAGAATATTTCTTGCTTATTACTAGAAAGTGGAATGAATTCCTTCGTTTTCTCAAATACAAAAAAAAAAGAAAGTTTTAATCAGATGCATTTTTTTTTACCTTTCCTGGATGCAACAGGTGAGCAAAGAACAACCTGGATAAGGACCAGCAGAGCCCATGTCGGATCCATCGTCCCAGCAGTGAGGTCTTCTCCGTGTCCCCCGCATCCGGCTGGGCGGTTGAGGGTGCCAACATATGGACTGCTGGGCAAACAGGCCACCGATGGTCTGATCCAATGAGATTCTGGAGCCAGCGCCTATTGATCGAGGACAACGGTCAGAACTCCCTTTTATTTACCCACAGTTGAAGAATAACCATGATTTTCATCTGTCTTATTTGTCCAGTCAAGAGAAGGCACCGTCCTTTAAATGAGAAGTACATGATGATTCTGACGGATAAAGTTCTGTTTTTTTTTAAATGGGCTTGAGCCCAACAGGAATATCCATCTCAATGCGATTTACAAATATTTGTCTCTGACACCGCTAAAGGAAAAAGACGACGGCTCCACTGTTCTACCTGTCAGTGAACCAGGACTACTGACATACGTAAAAACTAACAAACAGACGACCAAAGTCTGCCATCATGTCTACATAGACCCGGGAAAGTAAATGTTCTGGTTTGTGCTCCTTCCTGCGATAAGGCGTGTGCTGACCCGGCACACTGAACCTTTCAGCCTCCAATTCATGTCAAAATCATCTTTTCAAACCCAGTGGAGGTGAAATGACTGTTGGAGACTTTGTTTGATTTTTATAAATCAAGCACCCATCTTCTTCAGTCGTTACGGTAAAAGCTGTCTAAAACCAGAAAAAACACTCAGAGATCTCAAACCTCCACCGGGGCCCAACAGAACCTCAGCTTTAGGAAAGATTCCTGCAGATTCCTCCTTTAATGTCTGAGTTACTGCCAGCCTCTAAATCTACCGACAACTCTGACAAACTCTCTGAGCATCTCTCAAATACTCTGTAGCTGCTTGTGTCCTGCATCTTCCACTTCAGCGTCTCTGTTCAGTCCACTGAGCTCCTTTTTACTTAATTTTGAAGGTCAGGATTGTAATCTTTAGTTTTTGTCTCTGCTTTGAGTTTATCTGGTCCACTCAGAGGATTGTCAGTACGGACATTTCTGTCATGCTACTAAAGCTAATCTGGATGATTGGTACCATTAGGCAACTCAATTTAATGACAGAAATACAAATGTAATAACACAGTAATAACATTTTATACAACTATAGCAAAAATCAGTTTCCTAGGATAACAATTAAAGCTAATCGTATTATTAAGAGTTTATTAAAACAGTTAAAAGCCCATTTCAGTGATAATATAAACGTGGTAACATATTAATAACAGTTAAATACAAGTATAGAAATAACACAGTAATAACAGTTTATTACAACTAAAGCACCAAAAGCTGTTTAGGATAAAGTTTATATATCTATATCTATATCTCTATATATATATATATATATATATATATATATATATATATATATATATATATATCTATATATATATATATATATATAAGGTTAAAGCTTTTTTTTGAAGCGAAGCTTCAATACCTCTTTTTAAGTCCTTAAAAACAAATATGTAAGAAAACCCAGTCGAACATAAACTGTTTGAACAGAGGTTCTGGGTTCTGTGAGACGTAAAGTCCACCCGGTCACTAGTGACCCAACCAACATCTGTGTACTTCTACTAGCCTTGTGTATTTCCTGTAAAGAAAGAAAGTATAAGAAAATTCACATCTTATACTTTTATACTTGGAGTGCTAAAGACAGTTTCTCCTAGCGCCTAAGAAATATGTAATGCGCTCATTTTCCTCATGGCGGCGCCCTCGTCCCACATTCCTGCCGAGGGACCCGGGCCTCTCCCTCTGACAGTGGCCCTCTTTGTAACATCAGCCAGACTGAGAAGTAGGAAGCAGAAAGGAGCGGCTGTCAAGCTACACAGAGGTAGAAAGACCTGGACAGGAAGTAGAGTTTCAGAATAAAATCATCCGAAGAGACTCTGGGTGTGGATCGTGTCACAGCTATAAAAGATTAAAAAACACATAAAAAAATCCATTTACTGTCCTTCCACGAGGCGACACATACTTTACACCGGGGTAATAATATATAAAATGTGATCATCTGAGCAATAACATCCTGAACTAATCCTCTGAACAGAGTCACGCCTGAAACGGGTCGGCTGGTGCCTCAGATGCTCCACAGAGCCGTAATAATATTCTGTTATCGGCGGTACACTGAATATGGATCAAGGTTTGATGGTTCCGGTGGGATGGTTTGAAGTCCTCGCTTTGATGTGTTGTGAAACAACAGTTGCACCACGATCCCTTTGTGACTGACGGAGATGAGAGGCTGAACAGAACCAGCTGTGGACATCAAGGTTCTGGAATTTAAAGACAAAATTCATGTTTAATTCTCATTTACTGATTAAATATCCACAGCGTTATTTAGCCCCTGCAGTAAATACTACTTCCCGGATGTTACAGCATTCAGCTGGAGACCCGTTGGTTCTACCTGGGGGTCTTTCTGGGGGGCTGCAGTTGGGAGCTTTTGAATGATCGTATATACTTTATTGTTTAAACGGAAGAATCCAACTTTTTTATCCCTCAGTGGTTGGATCTGTTCCATTAATGCAGTCGGCTTTATAATCTGAAGGTTTCCCTCATGTTTAAGTTGAATTCTAAACAAATGTAACGTAACGACAATCTAAACATAAAAACTGTTTTGACTCGTGTGTGTAAATATACACACACTAATATCTCTCTCTCTCTCACTCTCTCTCTCTCTCTCACTCTCTCTCTCTCTCTCTCTCTCTCTCTCTCTCTCTCTCTCTCACTCTCTCTCTCTCTCTCTCTCTCTCTCTCTCTCTCTCTATATATATATATATATATGTAATATTTCTTATTGATATTGAGTTATTATCCATGACTATTGAGAAAGTTTTATTCCATAAGTAGGATTTTATTTGCATATTAAAGCATGTGATGAAACTTCATTCACCAACAATAAAACAAAAAGTCATATTTTTACACGTGTTTATATATTTATCTCTACACGCATTCATCTGCATATGTTTAAATGTATTTTATATATATATATATATAGTTATAGCATTCACTCCAAAACCAAAGCTATTTTAATTGTTACCCCACATCAGACCCAGTCTTCCTCCTTAACCAGTATTACCTTCTCTGGTCGTGACATTCCCCTCTCTTCATCAGTCTTCATCAGTCTTCATCAGTCACCAACCTCGGTGTAAGATTTGACCCTCAACTCACTTTTGAATCCCACATCAAATACACCTGAAGATCTCCTTTCACCATCTCAGAAATATTTCCAAACTCCGTTCTTCACTCACCTTGAGTGATGCTGAAAAGCTGGTCCATGCGTTTGTCTCCTCCAGACTGGATTACTGTAACGACCTTCATCACTCCTCATCGGGACCCCTGATAAAAGTCTTCAAACACTACAGTATGTTCAAAACAGTGCTGCAAGGATCCTGATGAGAGTTCGTAAACACGAACACATCACCCCTGTTCTTCATTCCCTTCATTGTCTTCCCATCTCCACCAGGATTGATTATAAGATCTCTCTCCTCACTCACCAGTGTAACCATGGTAACGCCCCCCCCCCCTACCTCAAAGAACTACTCACCCCACTGACCTCGACACGATCCCTCCGTTCTACCCACTCATACCGCCTCCTCCTTCCCCGGACTAAGCTCAGCACCATGGGTGATCGGGCCTTCTGTTCTGCTGCCCCTCGTCTGTGGAATGCCCTCCCTGACCATCTGAGGGCTCCACAGACGACTGACACATTTGAAAAAGGACTTAAAACTTTCCTTTTTAGCAGAACCTATAACTGTAATTAACATTAATGCTTTTTGGTCAGGCTTTTATATAGTTATTATTTTATTTTTTATTGATGGTCTTATCTGCTTTTACTTTGTAGCACTTTGAGATTTGATCCAAATGTAAAGTGGATTATGAATTAAATGTATTATTATTATTATTATTATTATTATTATTATTATTTGCACAAACATTCACGTGGTGAAGACCGATGCTGCTGTGTAATAATAATAATAATAATACATTTAATTTAAGGCGCCACCTGCTCCTCAGGAGCGGTAACCTTTCACACCATCATTCATTCACCTGTGGAACAACCATTGGGAGAAACTTGGGGTTCAATATTCACCATATACATTCACCCATTCATCTTTTTTAATTCAATTCTGTATGTTTACATCTATTTATATTTTCATACGATATTCTTCATCCAGAGTTATTGAATTATCCCCACCCATTCACGCTAGCATTCACCCAGTCAAACTAGCATTCACCCAGTCTAACTAGCATTCCCCCAGTCTAACTAGCATTCACCCAGTCTAACTAGCATTCACCCAGTCTAACTAGCATTCACCCAGTCTAACTAGCATTCACCCAGTCAAACTAGCATTCACCCATTCTAACTAGCATTCATCCATTCTAACTAGCATTCACCCAGTCTAACTAGCATTCACCCAGTCTAACTAGCATTCATCCAGTCTAACTAGCATTCATCCAGTCTAACTAGCATTCATCCAGTCTAACTAGCATTCACCCAGTCTAACTAGCATTCACCCAGTCTAACTAGCATTCACCCAGTCAAACTAGCATTCACCCATTCTAACTAGCATTCATCCATTCTAACTAGCATTCACCCAGTCTAACTAGCATTCACCCAGTCTAACTAGCATTCATCCAGTCTAACTAGCATTCATCCAGTCTAACTAGCATTCATCCAGTCTAACTAGCATTCATCCATTCTAACTAGCATTCACCCAGTCTAACTAGCATTCACCCAGTCTAACTAGCATTCACCCAGTCTAACTAGCATTCATCCAGTCTAACTAGCATTCATCCAGTCTAACTAGCATTCCCCCAGTCTAACTAGCATTCACCCAGTCTAACTAGCATTCACCCAGTCTAACTAGCATTCACCCAGTCTAACTAGCATTCACCCAGTCAAACTAGCATTCACCCATTCTAACTAGCATTCATCCATTCTAACTAGCATTCACCCAGTCTAACTAGCATTCACCCAGTCTAACTAGCATTCATCCAGTCTAACTAGCATTCATCCAGTCTAACTAGCATTCATCCAGTCTAACTAGCATTCACCCAGTCTAACTAGCATTCACCCAGTCTAACTAGCATTCACCCAGTCAAACTAGCATTCACCCATTCTAACTAGCATTCATCCATTCTAACTAGCATTCACCCAGTCTAACTAGCATTCACCCAGTCTAACTAGCATTCATCCAGTCTAACTAGCATTCATCCATTCTAACTAGCATTCACCCAGTCTAACTAGCATTCACCCAGTCTAACTAGCATTCATCCAGTCTAACTAGCATTCATCCAGTCTAACTAGCATTCATCCAGTCTAACTAGCATTCATCCATTCTAACTAGCATTCACCCAGTCTAACTAGCAGGGGGTCTGCAGAAGGTCATCCAGGGGTCATTAAGAAGATACATACATCCACAGGTATAATCTGTCTATGCATCTGTAGATGAAGGGTTGGTTGCAGAGTTCTGGGTTTCAGACAGTCTCACAGGGATTTGTTGAGGAGTCTGACTGCTGCCTGGCTCAAAGGACCTGCAGTGGCGTTCTGTCTCACACTGTGGGTGCAGCAGTCTGCCGCCGAAGGAGAAAGCCCGGAGCTCCACAGTCTCATGTAGGAGGTGAGAGGTGTTGTCCAGGATGGACGTCAGTTTGGTTAACGTCCTCCTCTCACCCACCTCCTCCACAGAGTCCAGGGGACAGTCCAGGACAGAACTGGACCTCCCAAACCTGACCTGGACTACCTGACCAACCGTCAGCAGTATGTGAGGACTCGGGACTGTGTGTCGGACGTGGTTGTCTGCAGTACGGGGGTCCCACAGGGAACGGTCCTGGCACCGTTCCTCTTCACCCTCTACACTGCAGACTCCTCCTACATCTGACCCACGTGTCACCTGCAGAAGTTCTCTGATGACTCTGCAATCGTCGGTCTCATCACAGACGGGGACGACAAGGAGTCCAGAGGACTGACGCAGGACTTAATGTGGAACCACCTCCAGATCAACGCGGGTAGGACCAAGGAACTGGTGGAGGACTTCCGCAGGCACACAACCCCCCACACACCGGTGAACATCCAGGGAATGGACATTGAGATTGTCACGTCCTACAAGTACCTTGGTGTTCACCTGAACAATAAACTGGACTGGACTCACAACTCCATAAAAAATCTCTATAAAAAGGGGTCAGAGCCGACTGTATCTGCTGAGGAGACTGAGGTCTTCTGGAGTGCAGGGGGCGCTCCTGAAGACCTTCTATGACTCTGCGGTGGCGTCGGCCATCCTTTATGGAGTGGTCTGCTGGGGCAGCAGCATCTCGGCTGCTGACAGGAGGAAACTGGACAAACTGATCAGGAAGGCCAGTTCGGTCCTGGGATGTCCTCTTGACTCGGTGCAGCAGGTGGGAGACCGGAGAATGATGGCCAAGCTGTCATCTCTCCGGGACAACGTCTCCCACCCCATGTTTACTTATCATTCTTGAATGCTGCTCTAACGCCTTAAATTCCCCTTGTGATTTATAAAATCTTGTTTTATATAAATTGACATGCAAACTCGCATCTGAGTTTCAACATATATTTATTCATTTTGTCTCTATTCCTTTGTGTATTTATTTAAAAGTTTATCCATCCATCTGTTTATTTATACATATATATATTTGTGTATTCTAATCTTTGCCGTTTTTCCCTTTTGGCAGGACGTTGCGAAAAAACACAAACTTTTACTTTGAAGGCGGGCACCGGATGCAGTACTACGTCAGAGTGACCAGTAAGCCAGCCGCGGAGCTGTCAGCGGGGTAACCCAGTGGTAGCTACAGGCAGGGAAAGCCCTCAGTTCAGCGCTGCGTCTCCGGTGAGGACCACCGCCCCGCGCTCCCGTGGAAAAACACTCCGACCGAACCAGAACCGACCGCAGCGCCGCTCTCTCTGGAGGACATGGCTGATGTGAGCTCCAACGAGTCGTCCACCGAGGACGTGGCGAACAGGTTCGCTCGCAAAGGCGCTCTGAGGCAAAAGAACGTCCACGAAATCAAGAACCACAAATTCATCGCCAGGTTCTTCAGGCAGCCGACTTTCTGCAGCCATTGCACCGACTTCATCTGGTAAGCCCCCCCTCACCCTCACCCTCACCCTCTCACTTTCTCCCTCCCACGAACCCGCCGCCGCCGCAGCCTGTTGCTCGGAGCAGAACTTCTCGGTGATGTAACTCAACTCCGAGCCAACTTTTCCTGCTCGGTCTGCAATCTTCCCCTCCGGTAAAGTGACACGACACGGGGGATCCCAAGTCTCCAGCACTCCCTTTCCTCCTGGGACCCGAACCGAACCGGGCTCATGAGGGAGGAGTTATGGATCCGATTATTCCTAGTCGAGAACAGAACAGGCGATAATGGTTTGTGTTCATGAGAGAAAGTCAAACTTTAGTATTCAGGGTTCTGCCTGGTTCACATTCTTTACTCTCATGTGGAACTAAAACACATTTAGGCTCCAGAACTTTACCCAAACTGAAATGTTCTACAAGAGGGACTCAGTCTTGAGAGGCGAACAAGCGAGATCTGTCTGTGGCTCCCGAACCCACTCCTCTTGTTTTCTGCCCGGATCAACAAAGTCCTGCTTTCTCCGGCACCGGTCACATTCTTCAGTAATCGGTTCTGTTCAGCTGGTGGTTCCTGTGGGGAGCAGCGAGTATTTATGACTTAATGGATCTTTCATAGCAGCACACTGAGTGGATCTTTAGTGGGAACGGTCCAGATTACCGGCACTGCACTCTAAAAAACCCAAACGTCACATTTACTGAAGTCTGTTGGGTAAAAGTGGAAAAATGATGAAGCGCTTCAATTTCAATTTCTTGTTCTTTCGATACATTTGATCGTGAAAACAAAACGTATAAATAAAGTTTCGGTTTCGTTGATTGAACACAATTTGGTCGTGTGTGCGAAACAAAGTTATATTGGACTTCCTGAACGCAATTGTTGATTCCCAGAACGTGTAAATATTACATTTAACGCAATAAAAGTCTCTTGTTTTAAATCGTCATGGTTGCGACTTTTTAATTCTTCCAACAGCATGAAATTAAAATAGAATAATACGCCGTTTGGAGGAGTGACGTCACAACGTGGCGAGGCGCTCTCCTGAAACTGGGTCCCTTAGTGCCGCCTTTCTTCCTCTGATTCCTTTGATGTTTCTTTAAGGGGTTGAGCTGGGGGCTCAGTGGGCTGAACAGAGACGCTGAAGTGGAAGGCTACAGAGTATCTGACAGATGCTCCAAAATGTAGCTTTAGGCGTATTTTGGGGATTATTGCGACACACGTTGCGTTTTATATAATGATGGAGAGGCGTTCTCTGGAGACCGATCTTCATCGTTGATGTCTTCACATTTGTAATGTCACTTGTTCTGATGTTACAATACATTTTAAACAAAAGGAAACTATGTTCATGTTCGTATACAAATTAAAACCAGAGATATCGGGTTTTAAAAGCATGACATTTTACCCAGAGGCAGGTTTTGGTTTATTGGATGATTGAATTTTGGTGACGGTGTGTTAAAAATAAAATAAAGCTACAGAAAAACACTCAGAGTTCAAACTCAAACCTTCACCAAGCCACAACAGAACCCCGGGTTCAGGAAAACGTCCTACAGAGTATCTGAGTACCTCTCAGGTACTCTGTAGCTTTCCAGCTCTCCTCACATTGTGACGTCACTACTCCAAACCCGTTGATTATTTTTATTTTATTTCATTTTAAATGCGGCGAAAAACGCCGCAAAATAATCAGCGCCAGAATCTACTACTGGGTTTAGTTTAATGCAAATGTGTCCTGTAGGTTCTACATAATCCTGCTCCCAGACAGGCAGACAGGCAGACAGGCAGACAGACAGGCAGACAGACACACAGACAGACATGCAGACAGACACACAGACAGACATGCAGACAGACGCACAGACAGACAGACAGGCAGACACACAGACAGACAGACAGACAGACACGCAGACAGACAGACAGACAGGCAGACAGAAAGGCAGACAGGCAGACAGACAGGCAGACAGAAAGGCAGACAGGCAGACAGACAGACAGACAGAAAGACAGACAGACACACAGACATACAGACAGACAGACAGACAGACACGCAGACAGACAGACAGACAGACAGGCAGGCAGGCAGACAGACAGACAGACAGACAGACAGACAGACAGACAGAAGATAGAGTTTTCTCTTTTGTTCTCCTTAAATTCTGATCTGATCAAAGAACGAGACCGCTGCATTATGAAACACTCTGGCGCCGGTACTGATAGTCGGACCTGTGACCCGTGAG
>JBBDHG010000279.1:75000-125000 GCA_037951165.1 Lophius americanus | reverse complement strand
AGTCGGTAGTCTTGTTGTTTTTGAAGGTTTGGGTCGGTGGCGGTTGCTTAGCAGCACAGAACTACAAAAGCATTTCTTCGGCGCTGGTTGCCATGCTGCTAATTTAGATTAAGAATGCTGATTATCCCGGTGGAGATTGGAATACTTCATACCAGTTCAAACGTGGGTTTGTCAAACGGGCCTTTTGATGGATTGTTTTTGGGCGATCAGACTAATGGACGTGTTTCCTTTCCGAACTATGTGAGCTGAAAACCAAAGAGAAGCAGGGAGTCTTTTTGAGAGGGGAGGAGACGGAGAGTTGAGGAGAGGACGAATCGGAGGAATGGGTGCAAACCCAATCTGGACAACAGACTTAGTGGCCTGAACAGAACCAAACCCCCGACATCACTTAAGACGTATTTCCTGACGCCCCGCCATTTTTGAGCTTCGCCATGACTCGACTGTACATATCCGACTTCTAATGTGGAAATATTTGGGCTTGCCAAAGTCTGACTCTTGAAGGCCGGTGCCCAGGTAGACGGTAAATGGATGACCGGGTCGGACGTGTGGAGTTCTACCTCAGGGTCTGATATTCAGACGACATTTTCCGGAAAGGACTTTCATTATCTAACCGTAGAGATTAAGAACTCACTTCCTGAAAGAGTCGGCCATGTGGCACATAAGACAGGAGCGAACGCAGCATCTGGCTCGGGGTTCTGCTAGCATGGTTCTAGTGGGACAGTGTGGGAGCTGGACCTTCAGATTACAGAACGTCTTTCATTCATTTAAGCCTAAACAGCCTTAATATGAATTAATTTCTTAGCCTCTAAGTAGCTGATGATGCTGGTTCTGATCCAATGGTGTCAGAACTCACACTGCGTCAGAGAGCCGTTTGGATGGTATTAGTGGACCTGTGCAACATGAAGCAGGTGGTTTTAATGTCAGAACTGATGGGCGTAGGATGTTTTCTCAGTCCGCCTACAGCGTCTCACCGTACACTCACCTGAACTCAGCACCGGCTCCAGTTGAGTCACTCAAACCCACACCGACATTTCTCTGCTCGCTACCAGCGTCTCAGGATTCTTCAGGAGGACCGCGGCTTCACTGTGAACCTGGACCGTGTGTGAGAACCCAGAACATCCGTGTGACCAACATTGGATCCTGTGAAATGATTGTTATAGTTAACGACACACACTCTCATTCCATCCTCCATTTATCCCAATGATATCTGCTCTGTTCTGGACTGCGGCCCGGATGCATCCTTGGGCCAGTTATGCTCTGCGGAACCTTCATCAGCCTTCCTCCTCCTCGTTCACATACCTGAGACCGAGAGCTGGAGGACGTACGCAGAAGGTCGTCCGATCCAGGGCAGAAATGCGAGATGACCGTCTGTCTGCTTTCATTCGTGTTACACCTTAGAGACACCTGAGAATAATTCCTCTTCTTCTTCTCTGTCTTTTGACTTTTTCCGTTCCGGGTCGCCGTTGTGGACCATCTGGTCCGGCTGTAGTTTCCACCTGTCAGGGAAGTGAAAATATTCCCTTTGCCTTCCCTTCTGTTCTGTCTGGCGAATGGTGTGGGCGCCGTTCCGTGTGAGGGACCAGATAGCCTGACCCGGTGCATTAGCCCTGACCTTGTCGGCATATAACGGTCCTGCTGGATCTGAGTGGGAAGATTCTGGGAGGAGGATCTGAGCGGTCTGGGATCTTCTCTGTTCTAACAGATCTGTCAGATATCTAAGAAAGACAACTAAGACTCAGAACACAAGATGTTCCTTCATCACCACCGGTACCCTTCTGGCTGACGGTACCAGCGATGGTATCAGAGGAACACTGATTTGTGATTTTGAACCTGACATCATCGTCTGCCAGTCCGCTCCTCCGCTTTCACAGATGGCCGTCATTGTCATCCGCCGTCACCGCCATCACGGTCTCGATGCAGGATATGATACGTGGGACGATAAGCGATGATATCTTCGTCTTTTTCAGACGGCGCAGTCATCGGGTTCGGTCAGCAGATTGGGCTTATTGCACTACTCACAAACCCGCCACTGACCGCTCCTTCGCCTCCCAGCCCGTTTGTGTCCCCGGAGCTGCTGAATAAATAATGTGTGCCATATCAAGATGAAGGCGATTGGTTAAACCGCCGCTATCCAGGGAGCGAAAGGTCCCCACTTTATAATATCTCTTTAGCCATCAATTATTAATGTTAAGCTTCTTTAAAATGAGGGCAAGGTCCTCCAGCAGACACAGCCAGCCTCTCGGTGACTCCTTGAAAATGACTGGAGTAATAAACCGAAGTGACATTTCTGTAACAAGAGTGACATTTAATTTTCAGCCCAGAAAATTTCCCTTAGGCAAGAATGGAGTTTAGTTGCCAAACATTACGTCACGTTTTATTGTCTAATGTCTAATCCTGTCTTGAACAACACTTTCTGTCGTGTACGTGAGCGCAGGACCTCCGCTAACGGATTGTTAACGGCGTTTGTCTGTTTGTTTGTGTGCAGGATTACAGAAAAACCGATTTACATGAAATTCTACCCAGAGGTAGATTTTGGCAAATCCTACGTTTGATTAAACTTTGGTGACGTTACGTGTTTCGTTGCATTTAAAATGAAATAAAATAAACCGTTTCTTTGGCTATGGACTTAGGTTGTTTTAAGAGTTCCTCTGATGACCCTTTCGGGGCGGAGCTGGAGGTTAAGTGGGCTAAACAGAGACGCTGAAGGGTAAGGCACAGGAGACGAGCGGCTACAGAGTATCAGAGAGATACTCAGAGAGTTTGTTGGAGTTGTCGGTAGATTTAGAGGCTGGCAGTAACTCAGACTTTGACGGAGGAATCTCCAGGACATTTTCTTAAACCTAAGGTTCTGTTGGGCCTTGGAAGAGGTTTGAGTTCTCCACGTACTTTTTCTAGTTTAATGTGTTATTATGGACAATACTTTGGGATTCATTGTTTTGGTATGTATATATATGTATATATTACCTTTCTTAAACCAAACAGTTAATTGTTAGAATAGAACTCAGAATCAGAACCCTGCTCTTCTGTTGAGTTCTACTGACACGTGACCCTCCCCTACGAAACACGTCCAGTCTTGAAACGTCACGCTCAGTTCCTGGAACCAAGAAATACCTTGAAGTTATTGCGTCATCCTACAAACCAACTGACCCACCAGCAGACGGACTCAGGTGAGACCTCAACCTCCTACCGGAGACAAAGCCTTAAAGTGTTGTCAGCTGGGATGTTCCCAAAAAGTAGAACCAACAATGTCGGTTATTCTGAAGGACATGTGGACATTTTTCTGTTCTGCGCCGGAGAAAGTGTTCCCAGCATGACTTTGTGATGAAATGTTAATGCTGATGGGAGGTGATGTTGTGGAAACAGACGTGCCTGTGGATTACCACCTTTCCTGATGGTATCTGCTGTGGGAATAATCTGTCTTTTGTCAACTGGCTACTTTCCTGTGGAGTCTTATTTCAGGCCCTGGCCGGCTGCCGGTGTGCAGCAGGTTACTTCAAATGACCGTTGTAATCCAGCTGGCCGAGTTGTACCCACATCACTGAACAGATTTATGGAGGGTTCGGGTTTCTGGTTGGACCGTCGTCTGAGGAGGTGGCTGAAAATGCCGCCCCTCATCATTTCAGCCGTCACTTTCACGCCGACGTTATAGTTTCAGGTCAAGTGTCTCAGTGAAAGACGGCCGTGATGACCTTTCACCCTTAAATGTCCCCACCGTGAAACACAAATGTGGAAAAGTTGTTCATATCATTCAACAGTTTAAAAAAACTGACTTATAAAATTGTGATGAAGATTTTTTCTTCCATGGAAAATGGAGGATTTTTCAATTTTAAGACGTTTACTTTAATATACGAAAAAAAACGTTTCTAAAAACGTTCATTTAAATGTTTGAATGAGAAATAGTGATTAGAAAAGTGCTCAACCAAACAGTTGAGCTGGACATCAAAGTTAAGGGATGGCTAGTTTATATTTTTGTTGCCCTGCATTTTCGCTATTACGTGACTTTTCTAACAAAACATAAATAGTACTATTTAAGCTGAAAGATAAAAACTGTAACAGACATTTTATTTACAGCAAGTTTAATTGGCTGCCGTTGATAATCTACTAACGTTACTCCAATTTCTGTTTTCACATACGACGCGGTTAATTGTTGCTTATAGACGTCTCGTAAACGGAAGTACCTTCCCGGACTGCTGCTTTTCCCTGAGTATCATTTAAAGGATTATGGGTATTATTGTGTTTCTGCCTGAAGGTGACGTCAGAGGAGTGATAAAAGAAAAGAAAAAGCTTCTCAAAGTGTTGCTGATGTCGTTATTCCAGGAGGAAAGGTCATTCTGCTGCTGTAGCCAGAGTGGAATCCATAAACTAACACGGATCCCAGATGTTGATGCCGTCAAAGAATTTGTGTCGTCTCCCAGCGTCCTGAAAGAGGACTTCAGAATTCCTCGGTGGATTGGACATTCATTGGCAGATCTCAAATTCCAAATTCCCTGAAGCTAATGAGCTTTCTCGTTTAGCCTCCCAGGAGAAGGATGATGATGATATCCTGCCTCACGAGTGAAGCCATGAATGTTGGACCTTCGTTGACCCTGTTTGGACCGGTTTGCTGTTTGTGTTTGGACATTGTCAGACAAATACCATCAACCACAGATGCTTTAATCCAGCGGATCTCATCACTGAGAAGGAGCTTTGTTCAGCTTATCTTGTCAAGTGTTTGGACAGTAGGCCTACTCATAATATCCTTGTCCACATCCGCCATAGTTACATCTCCGTCGACAGCCTATGGAAATGTAAACTCCAAGACCCGCCGCTGAAACTGGCTGACATTTACTTGCTCAAATAGAACCTGCTTCCCTCCCCGTGTTTTTTTTTTCCATTTGAATGTTGTGTCCTGCAGAAAAAGCTGCACACTGCTAGGCTTCTGTTTACGCGCCCCATTTAAACGACATATTCAGAAGATGCGGGTGGATGTGCTGCTCCTTTACACCACCTAGGATCTGTGTTTCTACGCCTCTGAGACGGCAGTGGAGGTAGTAACAGAGGTGAATCTGTCATCGGTGTAGAAGTGATGGGAGTGGGGCGTTTTAAGTGACTAGAGTAAAGAAAAGCAGCTAGTAGGAGTTAGGAGCTAACTCAAAGAAGAAGATAATCTCTTCACTTTGAAGTCATAACACATCTCGTCTCTTTAGCTCCTGGAAACCAAGTTCGCTATTTACAACTGCACACCTGAGGGGCAAAATTCTTTTGATGTTTTGTTCAGTTTCAGCAAACACAGGCGTTTACAGGATCTTCAATGAGTGATGTCACAATGTAGCTATTGCTGCCTTTCATCCTATGATCCCTTTGATCCCTTTGATGTTTCTGTGGGGGTGGATTATGAGGCTCAGTTTTAAGAGTTCCTTCCAATCCCTTGATGTCCTTTTGGGGTTGGCGCTGGGGGCTCGGTGTGCTGAACAGAGATGCTGAAGTGGAAGGCGAGTATCTGGGAGATACTCAGAGAGTTTGTTGGAGTTGTCAGTAGATTTAGAGGCTGGCAGCAGACAGATATTAGAGGAGGAATCTGCAGGAGTCGTTCCTGAACCTCTGGTTTTGTTATGCCGTCGTGGAGGTTTGTCTTCTCCGGGTTCTCTTTCTAGTTTGGTGATATTATTAGAGGGAATACCTTAGCAAGTGATAATATACAGTATAAACACATTTCCCCCCCCTCCAGAATCTACACACCACTTATGAGGGCGACTGAAGTAGAGCCCTCTGTGCGACACTGAAAACTCAACTTCCTTCCCCAAACCATTCATCTCAGCCCGTAGCAGACATAATACTGACATAATACTGACATAATACTGACATAATACTGACATGATACCGACATAATACCGACATAATACCGACATAATACCGACATAATACCGACATAATACCGACATAATACCGACATAATACTGACATAATACTGACATAATACTGACATGATACCGACATAATACTGACATAGTACTGACATAGTACTGACATAGTACTGACATAATACTGACATAATACTGACATGATACCGACATGATACCGACATAATACCGACATAATACCGACATAATACCGACATAATACCGACATAGTACCGACATAATACTGACATAGTACTGACATAGTACTGACATAGTACTGACATAGTACTGACATAATACTGACATAGTACTGACATAGTACTGACATAGTACTGACATAGTACTGACATAGTACTGACATAATACTGACATAATACTGACATAGTACTGACATAATACTGACATAATACTGACATAATACTGACATAATGATGAAGTTTGTTATGAATGCTGGTGGCCAGACTGAAAGTAGATACTAGAAGTTGTCCCACGTAGTCATGACAATGTACACATCAAGACATAACAAGCATCTGGCGGCGCCGCAGCTCCAGTTGTTGTGTAGCAGATTTGTCACACAGCCAATGACCCATTAGTTCCTGCCCTCGTCTCCTCAGGGACAGCCCATAATAAACCAGGCAGAAATGTGTCTCAGTCAGTTACGCTTTGACTGGAAAATTACTGGAAAATGGTAAACAGCTGTTGTTGGGTTTTTTTACGTTTTACATCATACGGTAAAAAATACATTGAATTTCAAATAGAAGGCAATTACATTTATTTTGGAATGTTTGTTTTTGCAGTGAGACGGAAACTAGAATGAAGTTAAACACTAGAGTCGAAACTAGAGCGACGAGGTCGAGGGTATACGCCGCAAAGTCCCCAGTCTCCCGCGTTGTACAGGCCATCCTCCTGATTGAACTCCTCACATTAAATGTGAAGTCATGTCCACAGTGGTTTTCATAGAAAACTCCCACTAGTGACTAAATATGAGCTTGTAGTGTAAAATATGACGTATATATATATATACATAAATATGACGTATATATACATAAATATGACGTGTATATATACATAAATATGACGTATATATATACATAAATATGACGTATATATATACATAAATATGACGTATATATATACATAAATATGACGTATATATATACATAAATATGACGTATATATACATAAATATGACGTGTATATATACATAAATATGACGTATATATATACATAAATATGACGTATATATACATAAATATGACGTATATATATACATAAATATGACGTATATATATACATAAATGTGACGTATATATATACATAAATATGACGTATATATATACATAAATATGACGTATATATATACATAAATATGACGTATATATATACATAAATATGACGTATATATATACATAAATATGACGTGTATATATACATAAATATGACGTATATATATACATAAATATGACGTATATATACATAAATATGACGTATATATACATAAATATAACGTATATATACATAAATATGAAGTATATATATACATAAATATGACGTATATATATATACATAAATATGACGTATATATACATAAATATGACGTATATATATACATAAATATGACGTATATATATATACATAAATATGACGTATATATATATATACATAAATATGACGTATATATATACATAAATATGACGTATATATATACATAAATATGACGTATATATATACATAAATATGACGTATATATACATAAATATGACGTATATATATACATAAATATGACGTATATATATACATAAATATGACGTATATATATACATTAATATGACGTATATATATACATAAATATGACGTATATATATACATAAATATGACGTATATATATACATAAATATGACGTATATATATACATAAATATGACGTATATATATACATTAATATGACGTATATATATACATAAATATGATGTATATATATACATAAATATGACGTATATATATACATAAATATGACGTGTATATATACATAAATATGACGTATATATATACATAAATATGACGTATATATATACATAAATATGACGTATATATATACATAAATATGACGTATATATATATAAATATGACGTATATATATACATAAATATGACGTATATATATACATAAATATGACGTATATATATACATTAATATGACGTATATATATACATAAATATGACGTATATATATACATAAATATGACGTATATATATACATAAATATGACGTATATATATACATAAATATAACATATATATATACATAAATATGACGTATATATATACATAAATATGACGTATACAACATCGATCTCTTCAAGTCGATTCAAATTCAACAAATTAGGGACAGTTTTTCAATAAAGCCCCCCCGTGTGTCGGTAATAGACGGTGGACCTTTCCCAAATTCTATCCAGTTCTTCCTCACACTAAGGCTTATAAAGCTTTAAAATTATCGGCGATGGCGATTCCATAATATCCCAGAATCCTCTGGGAATAAAAAAAACCATTAAGGCCTGTTAACTTTTCCTGTAAAAGTCCCTCCAGATTTCGGCCGTGTTTTTTTTTTGGTGTGTTTACTAACAAACACAACGACGGGGATGTGGAAACGATAAGCAAATAGAGCAGAACCGGGCCTCATTTCAATCATTTCAGTCATTTCAGTCAGGGAAGACTGAAGAAATGTTTCAATCCGTCCTCCGGCCTTCCGAGTAAGGGTTCTGCGGTGAGATGGTTTTGCTCCAGGGACAGAAAAAGCCCCGAGGACTTTGGTGCTGAGAAGCCCCTTTCATTACTTGAGGTTTGGAAACCACAAACTGATCCAGCAGCCCATGTTGCTTTTCCCCTGACACTGCAGCGGTTCTACCTTGGTGCCTTTCTCTCTGGCACTTTCTTCAAGATGACGAGGCAGAAGCCGGTAGATTTGTCCAGAACAGAAGGACTTTCATTCTCCTGATTCTGGCTTCATCTGTTTTTTCACTCAATTGTTTTTCTAAAAAAATCTATTTGTTTGTTTGTTTTCCGTATCTTGGCCTCACAACCAGAAGACTGCCTTCTGCCCCCTGAGGGTCTTTGACTTGTGAGATTCTTCCACGTTCTTCATCTCTTTCTACCATCACAAATCCCTCGGTCTCACATTCCTCATATTAAACGAGCAGTGGCGGGCCGTCGGTGCCAGAAACGCGTTCTCTGCTTGCCCAGACTTTGTCGGAACATTCATCGTTTGATAAACATTTTAATTGAGACCATATGTATTTAAATCGTTTGTTGATTTCATTTGATTTCTTCTCTCCTGTTGCTTCCAGGGAGCTCATATAAGCCAGCTTTGTTTCATCCAATCAGATTCCTCCACTGGTCTCTGGGTGAAAGTCTCTGATGGAGATAAGGAACCTTCAGACGGAAAGCCGGACACCCTGGATGATTTTGTTGGAAGTTGTCATTTAGGGCGTGGTCTTTGATATGCTAGGGTGTGCTGGGTAGGCTGGGGTGTGTTCTGAAGGTAGGTTGTCCTTCGTCAGTGTTACGTGTGACGAAGACTCTTCATTCTTTTCCACTGCTCCTGCTGACCGCTGGTTTTCAACAAGGTAAAACTTATTAGAGTAATAGGACCTCCATGCCAGTGGAAAAGGAACTTATGATGGAAGTGAAACGTACCGCTGTTCTCCAGGACTGTGTTATTGGACTGTTTGAATGAGGTCCAGATTCTGTGGTGTGGCGGTGCCAGTACGCCTGATGGTCCGTATTTTACTCCTGTGGAAACGCTGTTAAACGCTGTTAAACGCTGTTGACGTACATTTGATGGTATTTTTCTTTTCCTGGTGGTCGTATGATGATGTCGAAGCTGGTTTTAACCACTTTACTCCTCCAGATAAACGTTACTGTCTCTTTAAATAGGCTGGTTACTGGTCGAACAGCAGCCTGGATCTGTAGAATAACTCTAAAGGTATTTGAGGGAAGTTCAATAGCGGCAGTGTTGGGCTGAACGCCCAGGTGGAAAACCCACGGCCCGCCTCTGTCACACGCCTTACAGAGAGGTTGTGTGTGTGTGTGTGTGTGTGTGTGTGTGTGTGTGTGTGTGCATGCAAAACACACACTCTGTTTATGAGACGGAGAAGAAGCGTCAAAGTTCATTATATGCTTAATTCAGTTTTTCTCCCTCCTCCTCTGGAGAAACACTCGGCGTTTGCATTTATTGGATTCTCTTTATAATTGGACACCTGTATCGTGGTTAGCCGCTGCGTGAGCGGCGTTTTGTTTAGGGACAAATGTTATTACGTTCTGTAGACGTTAGCGAGTTCATTACATGTCTGGGGATGTATAACTTTTGTTATTGCTTTAATTTTTTTCACATGCACACAAAAGACTCATTTCTCTCAGATTATCACTTATTTTCGGACGGATTCCGTTCCGCTGACAGGCGAGGAAAATCAGGACTCTGCTTATATTACATGCTTATTGCAGAAAATGTGCAGATGTGGCTCAAAAAGACATTTGAAACTCTGATCAGGATGTTGATTGTGACCCGTTGAAGGTTGTTCCTCTTCTGGCTGGATTAAGTTGCTGGTTGTCGGCAGAGACGTGACCGTAAACATGGAGGCGTTGTGTGGCGATGATCTCGGCCATGGACTTCCTGGATTGGTGGAAAAAAATACTTGACAAATCATGTATGGAACTGCATGATTCGTCATTTTATGCTAAATTAAGACTTTTCTAAGACATTGCCCCAAATATATAATGTATGCAAAAAATTACATTTTAGCCACATCCTTTGTTCTTGGTGACGACATCAAAGGGTTTAAAAGTTAGTGCTGGGTATCGCAGTGAAATAACTCAAACACTGCGGCAGCTAATTGTTGCCTCGTTGTAATAATCGGGCCTTAATAGCGGGTTCATGTTCGCTGGGAGCCGTTCTGACTCAAATTCTCCTTTTGTCGGATATTTAATAACTGCGTGATTATTTTGGAACCACCGTGAGGCTGTGGGTTGGATGAATCCTCGGTGATAATTTGAGAAGGTGAATTTGGCAGTCTTGTTTTGCAGCTCGGTTCTGACAGACGCAGCGTAGCCAAAGTAAAGAGAAAGGCTATTTTGGATTTCCCTGAAAGCCTGCAATCTCTCACTTCCTGTTCCTCTCCAAATCAATTCAGAGCAGCTGCATTAACATCAGGCCCATCCATCATGGAGCTGTGCATTATTCATCACCTGATTTCCCACCATGCATTTGGCGGAAGAATGCTGTTGCGATCTAAAACGTGCCTCGGATTCTTCTCCCATGTCTACGGTTTGTTTGCACACTGAACCGCTGCCTAGAGGGATGTGTCGGAACTCTGAATCTCAATGCTCACTCAAAGATCATCCGTCATTAATATTGCTTTTAAGTTTATGTGACAGCACTAATGTTCAGTCAAATATGTCAATATTCTGAATAGTCCTGATTGCTCCCGTGCTGCGGTTCTGGCTCCACGCCTCTGAAAGAACCTGTATTAGTCACTCTCTGGACGGTGCATTGATACAAATCTCCTTGTTTGGTGGCTCAGGTCGGCCCTGAATGGCGAGAAGCACATCCTGTGACGGCGTATGTCATGAGATAATACCTCCCCTTTAGTTCCCGGTCGCATGCTGGTCTGATGTCCCTAAATCTGTTTCACATGTCGATAAGGAGATTTGTGAGCAGGAAGGGGGCTGACTGTGCACAGTCCCAGGTGGGTGGGGGGGGGCGTCCATGATCCTGCTGTCATGGTGATGTCACAAAGAATCTGAATGGTCAGATTGACAATAGCACTAATTGTCTATTTTTATAGTTTATTTTTATTTTGTTTAATTGAATAAAATTCTATTTATCTATTTATTTATTTATTTTTTTTATTTATTTATATTTTTTTTATTTTTTTAAAATTTTTAAAAAATTTTCTAAATTTGTTTTTATTTTATTTTATTTTATTTTATTTTATTTTATTAAATTAAATCATATTAAATTGTATTTTATCAAATTTTTAATTTTATTAAATTGTGTCTTATTTCATTTTTTTCATTTTTCATTTTTCTATTGTCCTATAATTTGATTTAAATTTATTGTGCTTACATTTTTGTGACCGGACGCTTTGCACCGAGACACCAGGTCAAATTCCTTGTAAGCTTTAGTGATTCGTTTTGCAGCCCATGAATTGAGAACAACCAAGGAAGATGAGATGAGATAAGATAAAGGAAGCCTCGTCTTCACTTGTTGGACCA
This sequence comes from Lophius americanus, assembly GCA_037951165.1. Taxonomy (NCBI): domain Eukaryota; kingdom Metazoa; phylum Chordata; class Actinopteri; order Lophiiformes; family Lophiidae; genus Lophius; species Lophius americanus. The sequence goes on along the minus strand of JBBDHG010000279.1, from coordinate 112,854 downwards.
AATACTGGCGAATCCCTGGTGTGAGTGAGGAACGTGAAGGAAAGTGTTTTCTGGACGGTGCACCAGTGTGGAGCGGTTGGAGGAGGCGCTGGCAGGAGCGGGCTGGGGTTTGGTGCTGTGGGGTGTCCTCTGTGTATCTCTGAGCTCCTGCAGGAGGAAGGTTTGGTCAGAATGGACTCTGGCTGAGAGTCTGCAGATGGGGCATGGCGAGTCTCAGAACCTCAGAGGCCCGTCCTGGATCCTGGACCCTCTTAGAATGCTGATAGTTGATCCTCCAATCCGGGTTCAGGTGTATTTTTGTTTTTAGGTATTTGATTCCAGCACATTAAAGCCTCTGCTAACAGATTTACTGGACTAAAGCAGATTCTGGGACCGGCGGTCCATTTCAGACCATATTATGGACCCGTTTAACAAAACTGGTTGCATTCCACCTTAACAAAGAAAATATTACAAAGTAATTCTGACACGTTTGGAAACCTTTATGCTGAAATATAATAATGACACATTGTTCATGTTTAGACACAAATGTTTTTTCTTCTTATCAGTTAAGATAAGATATTATAAAGGACCTGATGACCTTTAAACTATGAACATAACCGTCTACATTTATGATTCATGACGTTGTTTTTAAGTGGTTCTGATCGGTGCTGGTCTCAGTGGGTTGGAGGTTTTAAACTCTGAATGTTTTACATCCTACCGAACAAAACATGAACAAAAATAGTATTAGATTATTATTATTACATCATAATTAATGTCTTCTGAACACTATATTTGTCTTATGTTAGAACTCAGCGTCTCTTTAACACTAACTAACTAACTTATTAACACTTCTTTTAATTGACAATTAGAAAAAAAGGATAAAATTAAACTGCTCCCATTGGTCCAGTGGTCTGTGTGCTGATAGGGGAGGAGCCTGTGAACAGGAAACACTGCAGGTGTTCACCGGTAGTAATTTCAAAATAAAGGCGTATAATAAAAAAGACGATATATATCGATATTTTGACTTTCCATCGATTGGATTGGACCGTTGTTCAACAAACCGGTACACCGATCCGGACCGGTGAAACCTTACGCCCCTACTCGTTATTGTTTTACAGCGTTCAGCTATCACACGGAGCTTGCCCTCGTAGGAAAGTCTCGCTCCGGCGTGACGCCTGCAGAACAGGGACTTCAATGACTTTGATGAAGATGAGGTCAGTTGGAAACAGCAGAATGGAAACTCGGTAGAGATGATCCGTTTCCTTTCACACTGTCCTCTCAGAACACAGGTCGGTGGTAGTTAGGGTATTCGGACCTTTTAGAACTCGGAGCGGCTTTAACGCTTTTTAAAATCCTCCATTATGATGATTAAAGCTTCCTCCTTAAACCTGCTCTCAGATGTTTGAGTATGACGGACCACAAGTTGTTTAATGGGAGATTAACGGGAGCTTTTTTTGTGAATGGACCTGTTGTTCCGTCTTTTCCCCGTTGGAAGCGTCCCCGCTCACTACAGGATTAACGTTTTGGGTCGGAGGCCTCACTTTAGAACCGGCGCCGTAACTTTGACACGTCACAAATCCCACATCTGTCGGCGCCTCTCCTGGTCGCCCGGTCCGACCTTCAGCTGGATCGTCCGTATTTCCATTTATCGCAGACCTCACCTCGACCCCCGCAGTTAAATACAAGCATTTACTGGAGCGTTGTTCACTTCAGTGGCCGCCGACCTTTACACATCCTTCACGTCAATACCGGGGGTCCGTGCACCCCCCAGGATTCTACTGATCGCGGTTCTTCTTATATATCATTGGGGGAGCTTGAATTGATTTACCGTTCATTAATTGTATTTGGAAGAAAATGGAGAATAGCGTCCTTTGATCTTTCCTCTTGCTTGTATTGGTTCTGATAAAATCGGAGCTTCTTATAGGAACTTTCTAATGTTTATATATGGAGGGTAAATGTGTTTTTTGCAAACCGCCCGTCTTCTTTCTTTTGATTTGATGCAATTATATTTTGCTGTGTGACTTTTTGCATCTACGCCCAAAAAAAATAAAGGAACAAAAAAAAAAGATAATTTCAAACTTTAAGTTTAAGTAGATGCATCCTATAGATTTTAAAAAAATTATATAATCATATATTCAACATGTATTTTTTTCAAATTTCATCGAATCAGCATAAATCTTATAATTATAAAATTTAATCAGGTAAAGATATTAAGACGTCCCACTGTAAACAACAACAACAACAACAACAACAACTTTTATGAGATTGGTTTACTAATAATTTTCAGGAATTTTTTTAAAATTTGTTTTTCTATGGCTTTAATTTGTTATGTTTTATTGTGAAGCACCTTGTTTTTGGAAGGTGTCATTTATATATAAAGTTATTATTATTATTATTATTATTAATATTATAAATCAGGCTTTGATGTTGTCCTCCTGCAGATTTACCCCCCCCCCCCCCCCCCCTCCCCCCATTAACATCATACTACAGCAAAAGTGAAGTCACCCATGGATTACGGAACCTTGAATAATCCGGATGATGAAGAGTTTCATTGGTCGTCGTCGTCTGTCGTTAGCAGTAGTTCCAGACAGAAGCTAAGCCCGCGTGACGGAATGCGCGGCGTGTTTTCATTCTGCTGTATTAGCTTGCTCCAGTTTCCACAAACAAACGCAGGGATGTACGGAGACGTACTGACACACTTAACACACTTTACACACTTTACACACATTACACTTAAATCATCCCGGCTTCAATGTCAACATCTGCTCACTGTAAGCGGTTAGCATGCTAGTGGCGGTCAACTTAATCCATACACTTAGCATATGGCCCGGTTTGTTGTTGTTGTTGTTGTTGTTGTGTCAGATCACATCATTATATTTGTATTCATTGTCACTATCTATTATATTTTGCCTTTTGCCTAATTTTTTCTAATATTTAAAAAAAAAGCGTTTTCCAGCCAGTGTAAACCCGCCGAAAAGTCCCCAATCCCCTGCGTTGTACAAGAATTCCCCTTGATTGAACTATAAAGGTAAAATCTGATATATATATACCAGACAGATTTCCTCGTGTCGATTCGTTATTCAACGAACTCAGACACAACTGGATTAAAGGTTCGGAAGTTGTGTCTGAAAAAACAGTGTTTTTCCGTAAAAGTTCCCCGATTGAGTAAGAATGACATTTTTATAGTAGAAGACAACAAATACAAGATAGATATCGTAAATTATAGCCGAAAACCTTTGGAGATAAAGCTCCAACTAGTGTCGGAAATATACGAAAATCCTTTCCCCAAATCAACCCAGTTCTTCCTCACACTAAGATCTATGAAGGTGGGGAATTTTTTCCCCACCTTCATAGATCTTTTTCCCCACCTTCCCCACCAACGATCCATGAAATGTTTTTTTGAGTTATCGCGATAACATGAAGGAACTGCGGCGGCTTTTATACTTTATATACTTTATAATTACCTAAACGTTATTTTACACTGGAAGAAGTTAAAAGTACGTCAGAGTCACTGAGGGCGAAAACACTTAACGTTAAATTGATCTATTTCAAAAAAATCTATAAAAAATTTCGAAAAAAAACCTGTGGTACAGAAAAGTCAATATTCCTACCAGCAGTGTGTAACATGTATAATTATATATGAAAGGTTTGATGTGCTGACATCATCGTTCAGCTCCTCTATACTCCATACATTGCTTTGTGTAGCCTACTTAGCATTGTGCATAACACAATTATTATTATTACCTCGTTTGTACGTTTTGTGCCACATCGGTTACAACAAAAAGAACGTAGAAGTCAATCAATCAACGCGTACACTGGTTGTTTACGGCGACCTTCATGGAGCTGGGACTTCGTCCGGGGTTGTTGTGTTAGACTACATGAGTCATGGTTGTTTGGACTCTGGTCGCGTCGCTACTGGAAGCATTAGCTCACGATTCCCAGCGTGAACAACAGACAACACCTTTGATGCAATGGAATGGAAGTGAGGCTATATTAATAGTTTTCCTACCGGGACATAAAAGTCTTCAGACAAGGCCAAACATTTGACCTTCAACCCACAACCGTATTTAACTCAACAAGAAGAAGAAGTGATAACGCTTCTTTGTGTCATTCACTCCTTTTGTTTTCTTCCTCTTCACTCTTTATTGCCGCCTGCCTTGACTTGGTTTGGACGGTACCAGTTCTCTGCTGTTCTCAGGGTCAGGCCCGGTAGGCCGACGGTAATTCAGACAGCAGTTCTTTTCACACATAAACGGAATGCAGCTCCTAAAAGTAAATACCAGACTTTCTTCTCCAACCAGGACGAATGTTGGAAAACCCAGAGGCTTATTAGTTCACCTCTTTGATTCACACCAGGTGGTTTTACACGGTTTTACATAAAAACAGTTTCATGTAAAAACTGTTTCATGTAAACGCTGTTTCATGTAAACGCTGTTTCATGTAAAAACTGTTTCATGTAAAAACTGTTTCATGTAAATGCTGTTTCATGTAAACGCTGTTTCATGTAAAAACTGTTTCATGTAAAAACTGTTTCATGTAAACACTGTTTCATGTAAAAACTGTTTCATGTAAAAACTGTTTCATGTAAATGCTGTTTCATGTAAACGCTGTTTCATGTAAAAACTGTTTCATGTAAACACTGTTTCATGTAAACACGGTTTCATGTAAAAACGGTTTCATGTAAAAACTGTTTCATGTAAAAACGGTTTCATGTAAACGCTGTTTCATGTAAAAACTGTTTCATGTAAAAACTGTTTCATGTAAATGCTGTTTCATGTAAACGCTGTTTCATGTAAAAACTGTTTCATGTAAAAACTGTTTCATGTAAACACTGTTTCATGTAAAAACAGTTTCATGTAAAAACTTTTTCATGTAAAAACGGTTTCATGTAAAAATGGTTTCATGTAAACACTGTTTCATGTAAACACTGTTTCATGTAAAAACTGTTTCATGTAAACACTGTTTCATGTAAACACGGTTTCATGTAAAAACGGTTTCATGTAAAAACTGTTTCATGTAAAAACGGTTTCATGTAAAAACTGTTTCATGTAAAAACGGTTTCATGTAAACACCGTTTAAAGACTTTAACATAGCTGGACGGTTAAATGGATGAAAAGTCACTTCCTGTCCACGCCCCCGTTGTCGTATTCTTCATCTGGGCGCTTGTTGGCGGTCGACGCCCAGCTGTTCTGATTATTATCGCCCCCTTATGATCGGGAGCGTGGATCTTCTCCGCGTGTCCGATGAGATGAGTCGCTGCGTGTAAACACCGGGTCGGAGAAGGTCAAAGGTCGTGTAAACAGACAGACTGACCTAAACCCAGCTGCTGATTTTGGAGGGAATCATCAAACCCTTCATCGACTCGGGTTTAGATTATCGCACCTCCTTATGTTGGTGCGGGTCAGTCGTCCCTCTGCCGTCTACATCAGAACCGGTTTCCCTCCACCGGCTTCTTGTACGGATTCTAAGATATCGCTGCCTGTTTTTAAGGCTTTAAATGGGTCAGAACCGATCCATCTAACCGAGCTGTTGCAACTGCATTCGCCTGCGTCCAACCAACCAGACTCCCGTGGACCCTTCCCGGTCCATGTTCAGAACCAGAGGTGACCGGGCTCTCTGGAACCCCTGGAACGATCTACTCACACACATCAGAAGGTCATAGAACCTTGAAATTTTAAACCTCTATAAAAAAGGCACCTTTTTTTTTTCACCGGCTTTGACATCTGAATTTAATCTGCTCATTTTTAAAGGTTTATTTTTAAAGCTTATTTTCTTTTCTTTTTATCCTTTTATCTCACTTGATTTTAACGGATTATCCGATTTGTTTTTCATTCTCGTAATTTATGCTATTATTTTCTGTCAGCCGCATCCGTCCGGCACTTTTGGGTCGACCTATTTAGATTTTTTTCAACCTGGTATTTATTATTATATAAGTTGAGTTTGAGTTTATAGCGGCACGTCTGACTGATGACTCGACGTTACCGTCTCTGCTGACGGACAGACGTGACCCCTGACGGAACCGACATGATGCTGATTGAATGGTGTGGAGAAAAAAAACATACACTTATAAGACAGACGAAATAACTTCTGGACGTCCATTTGATTATTTGCTGACTCAGCACATATCCCAAATATCTTCATTCAAATACCCGACTTGTTATGATTGTACAGTTTTAAACCAAAACTGTACAGTCATAACAAAACGATTATTTTCAGCCTAACAATACGCTCGTTATCATACGCCTCCAAACACCTCGGAAGTAAACCAGAAAAACACAAAACTCACTATTTGTAACACCAGAAAGGACAAATTAAGCTTTTGAGGAAAAACCCAAAAAACGTTCGCCGCAACGAACTTAATCAGACATTTCACATTCAATCACCCGACGATCGTAGTTAGTTCAAATCTCATATTAGCATAGCGGTTAAAGCTAGCGGCAACCCAGAACGAGCTACCGACCCTGAAGTCCCTGAACAAAGCCAACATAGAACATATAACGGACTGAACGAGGCGTACGTTTTATTTTCATTAGGAAATGTCGTAAAATTGGTTTAGGGAACGCAGGGATTAAAAACAGTTAATTTCAACAGGTCAGAATACATACACAATGTCGACCAGCCTTGTACGTGCAATTAAAATACAATACTCATTATAATTTACTTTAAACTTAAAAAACTTGCTTTAAACTTTACTTTGAACTTTAAAGGAAAAAATCGGAATCGGCCAAAATCGGTTTCGGTCGGTCATACTTTATAAAAATCAGTGATTGACCAAGAAAATTGGGATTAGTGGACCTCCAACCCCAAATCCACTTACAGTAAGTACGAGGTAGAAGTAATCCGTTACTTCCTTCCACTGATCGTATTGTATCGCCGCTAGAAATGACGCTGGATTTGAACACGTTGGATCTCAGGTCGGACACTTTGTCACGGTTCCCGTTGCTCCTCAGGAGATCTAGGTTATAGATGTCAATCATGTTATCGGTTGAAGAGGTCTATAAACGGTTGAAGGACCCAGGCGTCGTTTCCAGCAGCGAATCCGTCGTGTTACCAGGATATTAACCCTCATCTTGTGCCTCGGCGGCGGAGCTAATGACTATTAGAGCTTTTATTTACATCTGGAAGACATTTCCCCTTCTGCGTGTTTATTGGATCGTCTTTCTGTTTATAAAGACGGCGCCTATAGCCTTTTTCTGAGAGGTAACACAAGCAGCGAGACGAAAACAAGACTCCGGCTAATGCTTCCGCTGAAAGAACAATTGAATTTCTCTGGCTTGTAAACGGTCGTCGTTATGCCTCGGATGTGTCCTTACGCTTGTTGTTGTTGTTGTTGTTGTTGTTGTTGTTTTAGCTGTGATCCGTTTCCTTGTCCTTAAACAAAACAAAACAATTCTTTAAACCAACAGCAACAGATTCAGGAGGAATAGAAAATACACAAAGACCAAAAACTAAAATGACTAATATGTCAGAAGTATGTAGTAAGTAGAACCAATTATTTAGGGTTTATAATTAATAATAATAATAATAATAATAATAATAATACATTTAATTTATAACGCACTTTACATTTGGATCAAATCTCAAAGTGCTACAAAGTAAAAGAAGATAAAAGCATCAATAAAAAATAAAATAATAACTATATAAAAACATGACCAAAAAGCAGAAATGTTAATTAAAGTTATAGGTTCTGCTGAAAAGGAAAGTTTTAAGTCCTTTTTTAAATGTGTCCGTCGTCTGTGGAGCCCTGAGATGGTCAGAATTCTATGTATTTTCCTTTTAAAACGTACATTTTAGGGTTTTAGTTTCATAAGTAGTCAGGGAGGTTTTATACCGACAGGCTCAAAGTTGTTCACTCAATAAACTTAGTGGAATTAATGAGCTTTTTTTTTTTTTTTTTTAAAACTGAAACTTCTTTTAATGAACACTTTGATACTGAGTAGAATATTAAAGACCCGACACGGTTCACCAGCTACTGTCGTCATTATATCTAACCAACTTCTGGACTGTGTTCATTTATATTAACGAAGAGATGAAAATCTCATACGTACAATTATACGTGGTTGGGCAGATACTGCGTTACCCCCCCCTCCCCCTTCAGCCCCCCCACACCCTGAAATAGTTCTCAATAGCTATAGATCATAAACATAAGATATTTTCCCCGATGACCAGAGCCCAAAGCTAATCCTTCCTCCTTTAAGAGATTTGTGAAAATCTTGAAAAGTACTAATATTTCTCATTAATGTATTTTGTAAAACGTTCATGTTTCAGGATCACGGAATTTAAACATTAAACTTCACGTGATGCATTTTCCCCGTCACATTATGATTAAAGGCTTTAAGTCGAACTGATCGGAATTAGATCGTTATCGTTTTTTCGGCTTATGATTGATTCTCGGTCAACATCATTGGCCTAAATTAAAGAAATACTTTTAAAAGCCCAGATAGTGTCCGCTTCAGGGACAACATCCTCCAGACATTTAATTTTCCATCTGCTAAATGTTTTATATTAGTGAAACGTCATTAACTTCAACGTTCCTCATTCCACCGCTGTGATTGGTCCAGGAGTGGTTCGGGGAGTTCTTGATTTGCTTTGGGTCATAAGCTTTATAGAGGGAGGACATTTTAAATGTCAAAATGACTTAATAATCATAATAATAATAATACACCTTATAAAAAACAAAAAAAACAAAGTAAAACCAGCAACAAAGAATTAAGAAAAAAAATACGAACATTAATTTAAAAAATACATCAAATCCATTAAAAATATTAATCACAGGAGAAATACAATCAATACAGTTTTAAAATGTAGCCAGTAGAAATGACGATAAAGTCCTTGTGAAGAAGTAGGTCTTCAGTTAGACTCGGATAATGTTTATTTAATCTTGGGAATCCAAAATCGTGATCAGGATGAATTTGAATGAAGACTGATGTTCTTCTGTTAACCATAAAAATGAATTTAATAGCATTTAGCAACGGAGGAAAGAGTGGTTTCATCCCCGACTGACCTGAACGCACCTCCTGGTCCAGACTGTTAATGAGGGAATCCTTCCCGTCGGTAAAATCCATGTTTTCTCTCCGACAGACATGGATTGTACTTAATGAAAGGTGTACCTTCCTGAGGTGCACGCCACGGCGACTACGGATCAGAATGCTTTTAAAACTGAGAGGGTTTGGTTAATCCGGGGGAAGGTGCAGCTCTGAACATTACCAGGGATTAGAGAGGGAATGCATTAGAGGTGTTTTAGATAGTTTGAGGATGGGACTAATGCACCGGCCTCTGAATTAAAGCGTAATCTGCCTTTAATTGCCCAGCGTTTTGTTGTGCTAATGGAATTATCTAATGGAAGAGTTGTAGGAAGTGTGCGGCAGATGGAACGGGGAGGATCCCGGTTTAACACGAGGGTCCGGAGGCGTCACTCTGGCGTTGGTTGTCCAGACCGGTGAACTGGTGAGATGATTTTTAAACTTCAGTCTGGGGCGATTGTTTGTTGGTGTGTTTGTATGTTTGTGAGGAGGATTATGGGAAAACTACTGGACGGATTTTACCCAGAGGAAGAGTTTGGCGAACCATAAAAGTGATTAAAGGATTTACGTGTCTCGCAGCATTTAAAATGAAATGAAATAAAATAATAAGCGGTTTGGAGAAGGGACGCTGTAACGTGACTAACCCCGCCTCTGACCCTTTGATATTTCTTTGGGGTGGAGGTAGAGGCTCGGTTTCATCAGTTGCTTTGATTCCTTTGATGTTCCTTTAGGGGTGGAGCTGGGGGCTCTATGGGCTGAGCAGAGACACTGAAGTGGATGGCACAGGAGACAAGGGGCTACAGAGTATCTGAGAGATACTCAGACACTAGTAATTTCCCCCCAAAGCCAGGGTTCTGTTGAGCCTTGGCAGAGGTTTGTGCTCTGTGTGTTTTTATTTTTGCATAAATCTGCACAAAGATCTCCTTCATTACAGCGGAGCTGTTTCCAACAGTGAAAATGTCAAGAATGTCCAAAAGTGGGTGTTTTTGATTGAAAACAAAGCCGTCTCCGTTGCGTAACGTGAAACAGTTGTTTTGTAAGAGGTTTTTGTCCGTGGATGATCTGCGTGTCGTCAGTATCTACAGAGTGGGTCCTTCTCTAAATCATGTGGTAACAAGCTAATGATTGAAATCAAAATAAATACCTCGTGTCATTAAAAGTGCCGTAAATGACAGCGGCAGTGACTGATGAGTGTTCATGACTTCATCATCACACTGCTGCTACCAACGACACACTGATTACATAACGTTACATAACACTGATAACGCACTGACGGCACTGGGGGGGCCTCACTTATGCTGTTTGGGGGACCAGAACATCATTTGAATACATTTTATGCATGAGGTTACACACATGCCTAGATCATTTATTCCCACATGTAAACACTAATAAAAGAGGCTAAATGTTTTTTCTTGATTGATATTGAAGCACATGAAAATGTTGAAGACATACAAGTTTAAAAAGCATGATTTAGAAACTAAAGAAAAGTGTAGGCATCATGCAACAACTTTATAAGCCAACTGTTGTATTCCATCGTCTGAGTGACAGCTGACCATAATATTAATATGATATAATAGAATATATACATTTTCTCCGCTACGCTATCGATAACTCGTTTTTACTTCCGCCAAGGAGGTGAAGTTTTCACTCCTATGCGTTTGTCTGTTTGTTTATGAGAAAGATTTGCATCAAAGAGAAATGTAAAATATAGTAGAATAGAATAAAATATCTTGAATGTTACTGCACGTTGTTGCCAGCCTCTAAATCTACAGACAACTCTCTGAGTATCTGTCAGATACTCTGTAGCCGCTCGTCTCCTGCGCCTTCCACTTCAGCGTCTCTGTTCAGCCCACTGAGCCCCCAACTCCATCCCCAAAGGGAACATCAAGGGAATAGAAGTATCAAAGGCCACATAGTGACGTCACTACTTCAAACAGCACGTTTTTAATTTTATTTTAAATGCTGCGAAACATGTAACGTGACTAATATCTCTAGAATATGCCAAAACCTACATCTGGGTAAAAACTTTATTCAAATCCATTTTCTAGTTTTTCCGTTATCCTGCTCTCAAACGAACAGACAAAAACACACGAGAAAAAAACCCCATAATCGTTATAATGAATATATCGGAGGTTATAGAGACAATAAAAACACTATTCTGGTCTTTTGGGCTTGAGTTTTTCAGAACCAGTACCACCAGTACTCAGTTGTGTTTTACTCACGGACTTAAAGTCAATCACTGAGGTTGGGGACATAAAAACACGTGGTTGACTTTGCAGAAGTGGCGTTTTTGTCCAATCCAACCGGGACTCCGGCATTAACAGACCCGACATGGAAACCAGTCGACTAAATGTGAGAAGCTGAAACAAAGGAGCCGCATCATCGACTGAGGCGCCAACATCTCAATGCAGCCGGTTAAGATCGCTGCAAACGGTTGGCGGCATTGACGAACTGCCAATAGAGTTTAAAGGGAAGCAACAAATTGACTTCCCTCCAAAGATGAGATTTGAGACGCCGTTAGCGGCTCAAATCTCAAACGGCGTCACTGAAGGGAGAATATTTGACAGGAACTGATCAACCAATGAAAAAAACCCACGAGACAAAATACGGTAGATTCTCTTTTTTTTTAAATAGAACAAAAAAAATCTTATGTCAAAAAATCCTGCTGCCCCTGAAGGTCATCACTGTCTGACCTTTCCCTGATTTTGAAATGACAAAGTGAAGCTCATGCAGGCGATAAGATTTCTAAACGCTCTAAAGTCTGTAAGATTTGTTCAGTGAAAACATGATGGTTTGCTTTTCATCTCAGAACTTTTGGAGCGGACCTCCCTGGATTATCGGACTTATTTGATGCAGAGACGTTTGGATCAGAACAGAAGTCTTACAGCATGTTGGCCAACTTCACACCAGAGGATAAAAGGCCCGATTTAAGATCAGAGCTTGTTCTGAAACCAGAATCAGAAGAGTTCAGGATTAAGTTAGTCTCCATTTACTGTCCATTAGTAGTTCATCCCGACACAATCAAAAGTTCCTGGGTTTTTGTTTCTTTAATACATTATGCAAATGACTAGTTAATCTTGCCACAGATTGCAAAGTGCTTTATAATCCTTTTACACAAAGAAATACTTTATTCATCCCTTCAGGGGAAAAATCAGTAATTCCAACATCTCACACATGTGACGCCGGTAGTGCAAGAATACGAATACTCCAATAATAAATAAATACACAAGTAGATCAAAGATCCGTAAACGAGTGGAGTGTGTCGTCACAGGGGAAGTCCAGTCCTCCATCCTGTCCTGAGACTCCGCCCGTTATCCAGGTTTTTCCACAGCCCGATGGATCTGGAGCGGTGGACCTCCTGAACCTCTCGGTCCTGATGGCAGAGACAGGAGATGCTGCTGAGGCTGATGATGAGGTTGCTGCTCTTCCTCTCTGGCTCCAGATGTAGAATCTGTCCAGCAGGGTCGGGGTTAGACCCACATGTGGGACCCTTTGACGTCAGCCTACAGCAGATCAACTCTTTTAGTTTCCCCTGCGTAAAGCCCGTCAGGCGGGAGGTCAGGCGGGAGGTCAGGCGGGAGGTCAGGCGGGAGGTCAGGCGGGAGGTCAGGTGGGAGGTCAGGTGATATTCCACTAAATGCATCAGGGAGCAGGTTCTGTAGTCATGTGACGGTCTGGTGAATGATGTCGCCCGCGACTTCAGCCCCCACTCCAGGTAGAATGTAAACAACGATGGCGTCGATGTGTCAGATCTCCCTCGCACACAATAAGGTCTAAGACCAACCACCAAAAGTTCAACATCCCGACAGACGATCTTCTCCTTCACTGTAAAATGACCCGGGTCGCACCAGAACCTTTACTCTTCACGCTCGTACCGCCATGAAGCCGGGTAGATCCGCACAAGGGTTGGAAGCGCCGCTGGTCAGCCACGTCTCCGTGAAACACATGAGGCTAAACTCCCGGTACTTTCTCTGGTTCCTCCAGCTCAGCACACCGGTTAGTCCACAATCCCCATGAGGATCTCCAACCTCCACCTCCTAGTCTGTAGCTTAGCTTAGCGCTGCGTTCAACAAACGGCAACTTTAGCTCAGTCAGAATGAGTTTTTTTTTTTAATTTTATGTCCAGTCCGCTTTAGCGCAAGGAGGTCCTCGTCATCGTCAGACGAAGAACAGCAAAACAGAGAAAACACACAATAATACTGTAAAAAGCTACGATCTACAAGGACGTGTTTCAGCTCAACCCTGAACATGAAGATGAGACTTTAGGCCTCCTTAATATTGTAAACATAAAAAACATGAGGCTCCCGATTGAATTTTTCTTGGCCGATCACCGATTTGTTTCTTTAAAAGTTTAGAAATCATGACGAGTAATATATTTCGAGTGCTCTTATTTTGAAGGATTACAGAGGAAGTGCCACGCCCTCAGTGAACCCTCAGTCCTTAAACCAACTGCATGACATTTTGAGGTGAAAATAAAACTTACAGCGCCTCGTTCCGTTTGTTACATGTTCTTAGTTTTCTTGTTCAAGGACTTCAGAGATCGAGGATTTTAGCTCCCGCTAGCTTGTTAGCCGCTCAGCTAACGTTAGCTTAACTTGCTCTGTTCCTCGGGGTGATTAGTCTTGAAGTGTGTGATTTAGTTTGTTGTGTTGAACGTTTTCAGTGTTGAAGAAATCCTTATTCTGTCCTTACTGTTACAAACGGCGAGGTTTGAGTTTTTTGTGTGTGCGCGTGTGTGTGTTTGCCTATGTGTGAGTGAGCATGTGTTTATGTGTGTGTGCGTGTGTGTGTGCTTATGTGTGTCTGCCTGCCTGTGTGCGTGTTTGTGTTTGTGTGTGTGCGTTTCTGTCTGTGTGTGTGTGTTTGTGAGAGAGAGAGAGAGAGAGAGAGAGAGAGAGAGAGAGAGAGAGAGAGAGAGAGAGAGAGAGAGAGAGAGAGAGAGAGAGAGAGAGAGAGAGAGAGAGAGAGAGAGAGAGAGAGAGAGAGAGAGAGGAGGGTTAGAGGATATAAACTGGAAACACAATCATGCATTTCAACATTTCCACATAAATAAGTGCATAATTATAGGAATATTAACTTTTGTGATATTTTTTCTTCTGTCATAAACTTTGGATTTAATCGTGAGTCGTTTAAACGTGATTCCACCGCAGGGGTCATTTCATCACTTCTACTATTTCGGGGTTGAAGGTTCCATGTTTGGGGCCCATCGGATGACTCAGCAGAAAGCGAGATCAGAGCTCTTGTTTTGGGAACTGTGAGTCAGCATTTGATGGGTGGCCTTTAGTGATGAGTCATGCTGCATGATGGTCTGTGTGAGGGGGAGGGTGTGTGAGAACTGTTTATCATTCATGATAGGTGTTCCTGTCAAAACTTAGATTTAAAAACATGTTTGTGTGTTTGTTTATGTAGGTGTGTGTGAGTTTCTGTGTGAGTGTGTGTGTGAGGTTCTGTGTGAGTGTGTATGTGAGTTTCTGTGTGAGTGTGTGTGTGTGAGTGTGTTATTGCTCATGTATGTGTGTGTGAGTTTGTGTGTGTGTGTGAGTGTGAGAGTGTGTTATTGTTCATTTATGCGTGTGTGAGTGTGTGAATGTGTGAGTGTGTGTGAGTTTGTGTGTGAGTTTGTGTGTGTGTGAGAGAGTCTCATGAGAAAGTCTGTGTCTGTGTGTTTGTCCATGATCGTGAGTGTGTGTGTGTGTGAGTTTCTGTGTGAGTGTGTGAGTGAGTGTGTTATTGCTCATGTATGTGTGTGTGAGTTTGTGTGTGTGTGTGAGTGTGAGAGTGTGTTATTGTTCATTTATGCGTGTGTGAGTGTGTGAATGTGTGAGTGAATGTGTGAGTGTGTGACTTTGTGTGTGTGTGAGAGAGTCTCATGAGAAAGTCTGTGTCTGTGTGTTTGTCCATGATCGTGAGTGTGTGTGTGTGTGTGTGTGTGTGTGTGTGTTCCTGCACAAAGCGAACAGCTGTGTGTATCTCTTAGAAGCCAACAGCGTCTTGCCGTCTCTGTTGTTTACTGTCTGTACGACTTTATAATCCCCGTTTAAGCCGCACTATTGTGGATTAAATTTGATGGAGTACTTTGTTGATCTTGCTGGAGGGGGCGGGGCTTGTCAGGGAGACCCGACTGGAGGTTAGTAGGACGACAGACGCGGATGTAACTGGTGCAGAGTTGAGAATATTTGTACCTGACATCACACATCAGAGACATTTCTAGCAGTGAATATTAAATTGAGGTATTTAGTTTGTTCTGCTCTTTAGATTACCTGATCCAGTTTGATCCAGTTTGATCCAGTTTGATCCGGTTTAAACCGGTGATTGACTGAAGGATTGTAATCAAGTCAGATGTTTGTCTCTGACAGAAGACTTTCTTTCTGAGTCTAATTGCTGCTGACGTCCATTTTTGCTGCACTTTAAATACCTTTATATTCAAATACTGTTAAATTTATTTATTACAGTTTTTCATGACTTAAGTGTGTTTTTATGTTTTTATGTGTGAATATAGAATGACGGAAAAGGTTTTTTTCTCACACTGACTCTGAGAGGCGGTGATTTCTAAGTAAGTAGCTGAAGTCGGTTGAATCAACTTTCCCTTTCGATTGTATTTGTATTTAAAAAATAAAATCAATCACTTTTACATTCTTACAGTTTCTTTACGGTTTCTGAACTTTCTCTTTTTGTTTCGAGGAAATATTTTTTCAGAATTCCATTCCATTATTTCCATTATATTTGGTTCATACGTCCATGAATGCGATGGTTTATTCCTTGTTCATTTTTTTTAATGTCTTATATGTTTAATTTAGGAGGCATAAAAGATGTTTTTAATTGTTTTTACGTCTTACGAAGTTTGGATTTTTTCAAGCCAACCACATCAGTCCAAAAGGCATTTTGTGGAAATGGTCATTTCTCCGGCACTAGATAAATGTTTTAGTGTATTTTCGGACTTTCTCTTCTCGCCGTTGTTGGGTTTGATTCATGCTAGCATCATTTACCAGTCGCTACTTTGCCTTTTCTCTTCATACAACTTCCTCATCCAGTTTTTCAACCTGCGTTTTGGCGAGCCGTGTCCTAATATTAAGCCTCATGATTTTTATTTTCTTTGACTCCTGATCCGTGAGAAATCACAGCCAATGTTATTTAATTGTCGCCCACGCTGACGACAGAGGAGAATATTTAAGTACGAGAGAGAGCGGCAGCATCTTCGGTTGCTTTGCGGTTCCGCTCGGAACGTTTTCATGTTGCGTTAATACTAATTGCACAACACGTGACTTATTTTTAAACCGTTGGCTCGCCATTATGATGTTTCCTGTTCGGTTCAATCAGTCCGACGTGTCGGAGAAGCACAAACACGTCACTTTCATTGTAGCTCGTTAAATCACGCAAGACCGAAAACTTTGAAAAGACGAGGCGCTGGAACCCGCACACACTCGTGTTCCTCCGACACTTTCAGCTCAGCCAAGCTGGTGGTTTCCTGTTCACACTTTACCCTCTGAGGTTCTCCACGCCCGCTTCGCTTCGGTTCAGCCTTCCCTCGCCGGTTTATTATCATTATTTCTTCGCCCCTTTGCTCCCTCTCCCCGCCGTGGGACATATTTTCTGATGTCCCTCTGCCAAAGGATTTGTTTGAGGTGTCACAAGCTGGACTCCGGCCAAAGGATTAACCCCTAAACCGGAGTTAAGCCGGGGTTTTTACTGAAATACATCTGATTTAACAGCCCTCTCCTTTCAAGCTTCTCATTTATCTAATTCATCTAGTAGCGAGTCACAGCTGGTCCAGGAGAAATGGTTTATCGAATAAGCCGGGCTTTTATTCTGACTCATTCTCAGTGATCGAGTTCCGTAAGCTCAATTATTATTATTATTAATTTAAATTGAATGGATACAAGACTTTCCACCTGCTTGACTCCGTCCCGACAAAGACCGTGACATGCTAATAGATGACGACTATTTACCAACACATTCAATCTCCAAGAAAGAGATAAAACAAAACAACAACTTTAATTCAGAGTCATTTGAGGAGATCCGGAAGAGTTTGGAATCTGCTCTTCATCACCCGCTCTGAAAGCTCATCCTCTATTTGTTGAAGCTCCTGTTTGTGTCTGTAGCGACTGAAAGTACAGACCCTGGTCTGTAAACAGCTTGTGTTTAAAAAGAACTTTACTTTGAAGAATAACATTGCTGTTTTTATCTCTTCTTTTTGCTGAGAGCCTCCAGCTTCAGAGTCTCCAACTGGAAACAATCGTTAAGTCAAATTAAAATCTTTTGATTGGACCCTGACTGACCTGGAGCCGGTTCTTGTTAGAAGTCACTGAGCAGAGCGGAGAGTAAAGACGTGGTTGTAAGATGATAAATAATGCTGTAAGTTAAGATAACTCTGTATTTGTCCCCTAGTGGAGAGATGTCGGTGTTACAGCAGCAAAGAAAACGAGATTATTCAGAGTCCAAAAAGACGCCGTTCTTGACTTTCTTGCCCCTGCAGCAGCGTGACGTCATCGATATGACCCCCTAATAAATGATCAAGTGTCTTCTGGGGGAAAAGTAATACACCCAAAAACAAAAAGAGAAGTCTGAAACTCTTGAATCTAAATCACTCAGACCTCAGGCGGCGCCGGCGCTCCTCCCACTGTGAAGTTCATCCATCGTGAACTCATTCCACAGCGATCAAAGATCTCCTCCGCTGCAGGGCGAGGGATGCAGCAGCGGGAAGGATTCTCCATCAGAGGCCGGGGAAACTGGATAGATTTTAGGGGGGCTCAGCGGATGGGTTTGGAAGGGTTGGGCCGGACTTAATGTCTGGATGTAGAAACGAGTGCGTGTGCGAAACCTCCCTCTCTTCTACACATCCAGCCGTTTGCTCAGAGGCACTCAGTCAAATCCACTTAGCTTCCCCTTCACGTAAACAGAAACCACGCACACGCGCTCTTCTTGCTCCTGATGTCGTCCGCCTGGTTTTGAACGAGTGTCTGGTTACTCAGGACAGGAAAGTCAAATGGAAAGTGGAAAGAAGGTGCGGCCCCTCCCTCCAAGAAAGTACCTGCTGCACTCGTTAGCAACACACACACACCTACACAACTACACACACACTTACACACACATCTACCTTTTAATTTATTTTAATTGCACATAACGTTTAATTTTAATTTAATTTATTTTAATTTATTTTAATTGCACATAACACAATGTTATTCTTACTCTGTGTTATTCTTACTCTGTAACATGCTCTGCTGCTGTAATATTGCAATTTCCCCATTGTGGGACTAATAAAGGCTATCTATCTATCTATCTAAAGTATTTATGGAGCCTCTCCCTGCAGATCTGAACTTTGCTCAGGGAGGTGGAGGACTGCTGATGATGCAATGTGTGCATTAGTGCACGTGTGTGTCTGTGCACGTGTGTGTGTCTGTGTGTGTGTGTGTGTGCATTAGTGCACGTGTGTTTGTCTGTGTGTGTGTGTGTGCATTAGTGCACGTGTGTGTCTGTGCACGTGTGTGTGTCTGTGTGTGTGTGTGCGCGCGCGCGTGTGTGCATTAGTGCACGTGTGTGTGTGTGTGTGTGTGTGTGTGTGTGTGTGCGTGTATGAACAGGTTTAAGTACAGGGCCTAATGGATTAAGTTCAGTGATTTATTTCCTCATGGCGTCGTGAGCAGAGGTTTCGAGCTGCCGTGAGACGCTGCCCCACCGCTGCCCCACCGCTGCCCCACCGCTGCCCCACCGCTGCCCCACCGCTGCCCCACCGCTGCCCCACCGCTGCCCCACCGCTGCCGTACTCTTCAAACGTCTTTATTCTGCCTGGAAAGGTTCTGGACCGACACAATCCTGGAACGCACGTTTGAATCAGAGTCCACTGGAAGAGAGTACGAACATGAAAGACGATGATTGGACGGACATTTAGGACATTCACAGCATTGATTAACGGCGGCCGCTTTGCCCGCTGCTAACATTTAGAAACTGTATCCTTGGGAAATGCCGAGACACTTTACAAACATTCAAGGAAAATGAAGTCAATAAAATGTAAAATAAGAAAAGGTATCGCTGTAACAAACTCAACCTTACAGCCGTAGTTGGTGGAAACCCTCCGCTAAGAACTGGCATTTCTAGTTGGTGCGTCTTTATTTTCCACCCTGGAGCTCCACATAATGAACCTACCAGGCAGACTTATCCTCTGAGTCACATGACTTATCCTCTGAGTCACATGACTTATCCTCTGAGTCACATGACGAGGGAAGGAGACGATCGTTTTTGAAGGAGGAGAGAAACCAGCCAAAGTTGAAAATTTATCAAGAAATATTAATGTGTGCCTGATGGTCAAATTGAAACATCTGTATGACTTGATCCTTTTGACATTGAACTTGATCTCTTTGATGTCTTAGACATGTTTGACGTTTAACTTGATGGCTTTGGTGTCTTTGACATGTGACTAGATCCTTTGACATTTAACTTGGTGGCTTTGATGTCTTATACATGTAACTTGGTGCCTTTGTTACACTGAACTTGATGGCTTTGATGTCTTATACATGTAACTTGATCCCTTTTGACATTGAACTTGATGGCTTTGATGTCTTAGACATGTTTGACGTTTAACTAGATGGCTTTGGTGTCTTTGACATGTGACTAGATCCTTTGACATTTAACTTGGTGGCTTTGATGTCTTATACATGTAACTTGGTGCCTTTGTTACACTGAACTTGATGGCTTTGATGTCTTAGACATGTGACTTGATCCCTTTTGAAGTTGAACTTGGTGGCTTTGATGTCTTAGACATGTTTGACGTTTAACTTGATGGCTTTGGTGTCTTTGACATGTGACTAGATCCTTTGACATTTAACTTGGTGGCTTTGATGTCTTATACATGTAACTTGGTGCCTTTGTTACACTGAACTTGATGACTTTGATGTCTTAGACATGTGACTTGATCCCTTTTGAAGTTGAACTTGGTGGCTTTGATGTCTTAGACATGTGACTTGATCCCTTTTGAAGTTGAACTTGATGGCTTTGATGTCTTACACGTGTGATACGATATCTCTCTTCTAACTTCTAGTTCAACATAAAAATGTAATTTAATGTAATTAACATATATGGTGGTAAAAGCTTTGACACTGAGTAGAAGCCAAAAAATATTTTTAGAAAGTTGAAAACAGGTGAAGATGAAAATGTTTGCCGGCGTGTCGAGGAAAGCAGAACTAATTTTAGCATTCCTTAACTTCCACCTTCCCAAAAACTTTTGCCCATAAAGTTTCTCCTTTGGACAGAACTTTAAATCTGTCCGGTCCCAGTTCTTCCTGGCTCTCATATCTTTTCAGGATAGAAATTAAAAAAATGATCCATGAAACATTTTATGAGTTATATTGGGAAAAAGTTGTTTTTTGTTAAAAAAAAGAGAAAAAAAGAAGAAGTCGCCCCCCTAGTGAATAAAATGTGAACTTTTAGGGTAAATGATGAGATTTAAAAGACAGATCCCCTCGAGTCGATTCATCTGCACCTCATTTGGACTGAATCGGACCAAAGGTTGATAAATTGAGGCCTGACAACTATGGAGATAAAGGCTTTCCCTATTATCAGAAACATACAACCAAACTCTTCCTCACACTGAAGTCTGTTCCACACTCGGTCTGAGCGATGAAGAAGTTGGTTCATGTCCAAGCAGATCTCATCCTGCACGATCCCGGGAGTGACCGCCATCAATGTTATCCACTCATCCAGGCGCCGCGCCATTTGACGACCGGCTGCTCCGAAGAATAACTGGAACACATCCTTTTCCTGACGTGTAATCAGTCATTACTTCCTCCACACCGATTCTCCTCTTCCTGCACCGCCATCATTGGTTACTTTTCTGCAACAGGAAGTCACGGCGATATGGATAGCCTCAACTCTGTGCTTCAGAACACACACACACACACACACACACACACACACACACACACACACACACACACACACACACACACACACACACACACACACACACACACACACACACACACACACACACACCAATGTTCTCCAAGCATGTACATTTGTATTTATATTTTGATTTAAAATACTGTTTTTACATCCATCTTTAGACTGTAGTTAGTTAATAATTGCTAAATTTCACGGTCACCCCACCAGACAGGCTGAGAGTCTTCATCCTCTTCGTCCCTTCGCTCTATCAGTTCTATCAGATATATTAATAATAAGTCATTTTATGGTATAAAAACATAAACTTTAACGATTCTGTTACATCACCGTCTGTATATTTATCAAAACGTCCGATTTGATTTATTGAGTTCCATTATATCTTTACATTTTGTAAACTCTTATTTTCAGCTGAAACTTTGTGTTTTTATATATATAAATATAAAAAAACCCTCAGGCATGCTTTTTCTTTTTTTTTTTCTTCTTCTTTTTTTTTAAATTTAATTTTTTTTTTAACTTTCCTTTGCATTTTCTTTTTCATGTCTTGTTCTGATGGTGTGAAATAAACCGGTGAATAAATAGATAAGTGACTGACATGTGGTTCGTGGTGTGGGAACAAAAAACAGCTTCGTGTTTGTGCTTTGGGTCGTGAAAACATTTGTTCAGAAAAGCTGACGTTGTAATTGGGTTTCCGGCAGGATTATTCTTGTTTAAGGGGATTTCAGTGAGATAGAGAGAAATGTGCTATTGGGTTAGCTCGATTAACTTCACACAGGAGACGGAGGCAGGGACGGAGGCACTGACCACTCCCGCCTCGTCTCATATAGAGACGTTTTTTACAATTTCAAGGCAATATAGAGACAATCAGGTGAGGCAGGTTTATTCATCTCTACCCTCCTGGGAGTCTCAACAGGAAATGAAGGAGCCGTTTAATCTCCATCTGTGGACTCAAGGTAGCAACCAGACACAAAAATGCCCGGTTGTGATTGGTCCACATGATAGTAACTAAGGAAATGTTACCTATAAGTACAGATGCAACGATTGTAACTGTCTCACCAGTTTTGGCCAACTTTGATTTGCTTATCTTTAAAGTATAAAATCCCTACTGAACAATGCATTTTTAGTGCTCTTATTTTCAAGGACTACAGTGGAACTAAGGCTGGTTGGCGTTGTGTATGTATTCTGAACTGTTGAACTTAATGAACTCTGTCCTTTAGCCAATTTTCTGCTTTCACTAGCTTTAGCTGCTCTGCTAACGTTAGCTTCTTGAAGCTAGCTTTGTTCCCCGGTCACAAGTTAACATGACTAGTTTTGTATTTGGGAGTTAAAACAAACCCAAGTTTCAAACTCGGTTAGTTGATTTTTTTGCATTCATTCTTTAACGGTGAAAGCCTGACCGCTGAATCAAACTGAAGCTTCTGACTCGACCCGTTGGTCCTCAGGTCCGCGTGTGTCTCCCCTTTAACACACCTGTTCCCCTCGTCAAGCCGCACCTGACTGATGCAACCACACACACACACACACACACACACACACACACACACACACACACACACACACACACACACACACACACACACACACACACACACACACACACACAGACCTCAAACTGTCATGAAGTAGGAAGTCTCAAATGTCACTCAAATGCAGGAGAGTTTAATGAAGTCGTTTACTGTAGATAGATTCTTTTATTTTAACACAAACACGTCTTCCCTCTCATTGTTAGTATAAATAAACTTTACTTGATAGCGTTGGATTTAGGTATGAGAGAAGAACTATTCAAAATTCCTGTGGCGACGGCGAACCTTGACACAGATGCGTTTTGCGTATCCGGCCCCACTCAGCGTCTTATTTGAATCGGCAGGTCTGCTTCATTTATTCCACCTTGCCTTTGCGACACGGTGGAGGGATGTGGTCGATTTCAGCAGCAGGTTGCTGCGAGGCGGCGTCTTCGCCGCTGCGCTCCCTTAACCTCGGAGATAATGCAATTTCTAAAAACCACAGAGAAACTGTTCAGGCTCTTGCTGCCTGGGAGACGTGTTCTTGCTGAAGGGGGTGTGAGTGCAATAGCTATCTTCTCGCTGCTGGTTTTCTCACAAAGTCAGACGGTGCATCTGACCGGGTGGTGCTGTCGGAGCGGGAGGGCAGAGGAGGACAGACTGGTGGAGGGAGAAGAACAGAGAGAGAGAATAAATAACATCTTGGAGGGACGGGAGGCTGGGTTATGTAAGTGGCCATACTGCCGATATCTGGGCCACTAGCAGCTCCTCGGTGCAGAACCTCCTCGCATCTTCATGCACGGCCTCCCACACACACACCCACCTGAGTGGGAGGCAGGGGGAGCTGAGTCGTCCGGCTGCATTCTGGAAGAACCTCCAGAAGCGTTTTGTTCTGGCGAGCCGGTGAGCAGAGGAGCTGCAGGCCGCTGTAATGACGCTCCGAGGGCAAAAATAGAAAAACGTCTTTTCGCGCCGCCTTTTATGAGCTCTGTGGTTTAGTTCTGACATTTCAACATTACAGCGGTAAAGTGTTATCTTTCTCTCACTTGTCACATCTGGCTAATATTCCACTTCCCCCCCGTCCTCATTTTACATTCCCCCTGGAATGACTCTCCGTTCATCCTGGATCACATTCCCCTGAAAGGTCACAGAGTGTTTGATAATCTGTAAAGTAATTCTTGCTGAACTTCCACTCATGCCACCTTTTATTCCCCGCTCACCTCGTCTGTTCCAGGTCGCTCGTCTGTCGTCTGTCAGCTCCTTTAATCTTTCCGGACGTTTCTTTATCCTCACATGCTTCTGCTTTTCATCGAGGCTTATAATATTATCACAGTGGATGTTCTTGTATGACACTTTAGTCCGACTGTTGTTTTAACTCCCGTCAGGTATGATGTAGAGGAGATATCAGCAAGTCCCGCCCACTGCCTGTCTGTCGGTCTGTCTCTCTGTCTCTCTGTCTGTCTGTCTGTCTGTCTGTCTGTCTGTCTGTCTGTCTGTCTGTCTGTCTGTCTGTCCCATGCATTACTCAAAAACCCCCTCAATACCTATAAAGCAACATAATAGTTGCGTCTTGTTATTTTTGCAATTTTAAAGACTTTTAAATCTTTCGTCGTTCTTTTCTGACCCCATTTTTATTACAATTTCATCTAGAACAAATACACATCATGCATTCAAGTCACTGTACCGGCCAAAAAAAGTATTTATATATACACATATATAGTGTTAGATGTATATATATGAATATATTTATATATACTTGTGTATATCTGAGTGTATATATGAATATATGTGTGTTTTCCTTTCCTCAAAGGAAAACTGAGGAACAGATAAACACCTTTACACCTAACACAAAATATCAGCTGTTCCATCAGATATTAGGACAGATGTCTAAACATTATTATAAAATGAATGAGAAAAAACACTCAGAGCAGAAACCCGAGCCAAGTAAGACATTAATGTGATCAAAGTTAATATATAGCCACTTTATTTTGGACCATTTCATGCGGATTGATCCATTTATTTATGAATTATTGTCAACCGCCAAAAACTCCAAAATAAACCTCTAAGTATCTCCAATACTCCCGAACCGTTCATGTTGCATCATCCTCTTGTGCCTTCCACCTCAGCTGTCCCTCCTCATCATCAAGCAGAGATCCAACAGTTTAACCAACCGGCCTCCACATCATCACTTCACTCCTCTCCACAGCGACACACAAACAGAACAGTCGTTTAAGAAACAAATAAACAGCTTATGTAACTGCAGCACACGTGAATACCGATAAAAGTAGCTAACGCTAGCAGACGACAAACTAATTCTACTAGTTTACTTCTTTTATTGAGTATCTGTAAGGTGACCTGGAAAGTCCTGAAAGGCGGTTATAATAAATATATTATTATTTATTATTATTCTGAAGCTGGAGATGTAGGTAACGCTAGCTAGCATATTGGCTCGTGATGGATTACAAAGCTATTTTACGGATACCAACCGCATTATCCAGCTCATATGTCAGCAAAGTAGTAATAATGATAATAATAATACATTTAATTCATAATGCAGTTTTACATTTGGATCAAATCTCAAAGTGCTACAAAGTAACAGCAGATAAAAGCATCAATAAAAAATTATATAATGACTAAATAAAAACGTGACCAAAAAGCAGCAATGTTAATTAAAGTTATAGCTTCTGCTTAAAACGGAAAGTTTTAAGTCCTTTTTTAAACGTGTCAGTCGTCTGTGGAGCCTTGAGATGGTCAGGGAGGGCGTTCCAAAGTGGGTAGATTATGAATCTGGTTGGATAGCCAAGCTAACTGGACAGTTAGCAGATACATTTAGACAAAGAAGAGAGAACTTACTTCTAGATACTTCTTAAAAGTTGGAGTTGGAGTATTTGGACGCTGAAAGCAGCGTCACTGCCGGCGCACATAAGCATGAGGAATAAGAAATGTATTCTTTAAAGTTCTTTAAAGTTTAAAGTTCACGAATGTAACTGTTAATTTGCTGGATACCTTTCATTTAAACTTTAACAGTAATCATTTTTTATATTCTAAATACGTAACGCAACGTAAAACAATAAGCCGTTTGGAGCAATCCCGTCACAATGTGGCTATTGCTGCTTTCGATCCTTTGATCTTTCTTTGGGGTTGGACATAGGGGATCATTGGGCTGAACAGAGACGCTGAAGTGGAAGGCGCATGAAATAAGCGACCCAGGAGATAAAACTTTGGTGAATTTATGTGTTTCATTGCATTTAAATGAAATATAATAAACTGTTTGGAGTAGAGACTAGCTGTTGTTGCCTTTGATCCTTTTGATGTTTCTTTGTCGATGGACTTGGGTTGTTTTAAGAGTTCCTCCGATGGGGGATGCAGCTGAAGGTTCAGTGGGCTGAACAGAGATGCTGAAGTGTGAGGCACAGGAGGCGAGCGGCTACAGAGTCCCTGAGAGATACTCAGAGAGTTTGTTGGAGTTGTCAGTAGATTTAGAGGCTGGCAGTAACTCAGACATCAGTGGAGGAATCTGCAGGAGTTTTTCCTAAACTTTGGCTAAAGTTGAGCCTCGGTGGAGGTTTGTGCTTCGATTCTTTCTCTCTAGTTTCAGTTTAAAGTTTAAAGTTCGGCCTCCTCTGCTCTCAATGACCGCGCCCCTTTTTTTCTATATATTCCAATGCCTCTGCTATATTTTGTTTTCAAATGACACAAAGATCCAATCCAGCAACATTAGGTCACTGCTCTTGTTGGAGTTTCTCTTAAAGGGGAAGAGATTCGGAATCGTTCCATGTAACGCAGATCCCATCTCCTCCCTGCAGCCGTGGGTTCGGACACTGGTTCTGAGTTATACGAGGAGATGTCATCGATTAGACTAGAAGCTATTATTAGACCGCTCATTATTTCACTTTCTGTACCTGGGATAATTTGTTTGGATTAATATTTAATGACGCCCGTTCCTCATGTGTGAGCGCCGGTCTCCGAGCCGACACGGATCTCACTCGTACTTCTTTTAACGGCGCCGCTCGTAGATTACCGAACATCTACTGCAGAGTTTCCACACCGTTAGGTAAAAGGTTATGGCAGGAATAAGGCCGTCTGCCACCACACCCAGTAATCTCCTATGATTATTTATAGCCCCTGCAATGTTCACCCGCTGGGAGGATGTAGGTTCAAACTACTGTGTCATGCTGTGTGTGTGTGTGTGTGTGTGTGTGTGTGTGTGTGGACTTTCATTGTTTTGTGCACAGTTCTGTGTCTTTGTGAGCATTTCCTTCTGTTTATTGCTGTTTTCTGGCTACATGAAGAGTACGCCACTGATGAAGAAGGCTTCAGAGGTCAACCGGAGTGGGATTCTGTTCTCCACTCATGTGTGCTGATGTCTGGCTGCTTATTGTCGTCTGATGTCGGGGCCAAAACTGCGAGAATCCAGTCGGAAGCAGAGGGACACGCCCATTTACATTTCTGGCCAATGCCCATACCTCCCTCTGGAGAAAGATTAGACGGCTGCACATCCGCTCTGAGGAACCAGCCGTCGAAGAAGAGTGTGGTAGGAGGAAGACGTCAGGAATCTTGTCCCTGCATAAAAAAAAGGAGTTCTACCAAAAAAAAGAAAAGCGTACAAATATCATAAAAGGAGAACAAACAGAAAACTGAAAGACCCGTCAAGACGAGTCAATCCGGATAAAAGGATAAAATAACTCAAAATTAACATTTAAATGAGAGGATGAATAGAAATGTCAAAGATACACCTGGATAAGAAGCCAGATTAAAGAAAAGCCGTTCTGGTGTGAACGGGTCGACTGTTCCAGGGGTTTGGACCCGGTCCCAAGGCCCGGTCACCTCTGGGTCTTATGTTTGAGCGAGGAGTGACCAAGAGCGTCGTCTCAGTCGATGGCAGAGGCAAGATGTCGGTTAGGCAGGAAGGTTCTGACCCATTTAAGGCCTTAAAAACAAGCAGCAAGACACTGCACTGGAGGTCAGCGTAGAGACGCCGGTACTGGAGTCATGTGGTCGCGGTTTTTTACTTCCAGATATCAGGCGGGAAGCTGTAAACGGAGAAGGAACGTCAGCTCATCAGGAGTTACAAAGATCCGGGCGTGAGGTGAAGAAGACACTGATGCTTCTCTCCAGGTCCTTGGGAGGGATTGGCCGGGGGCCTTGGCTGGAAAAAAGGTCTTTTACGACATCGCTAATCTGGTTGTGCAGCTTGAAAGAGCCGCCAAGAACAACGCCGATGTTTTTAATAAAAGCTCTATTGAAAGTCGCCAACTCAGCTCATATTAACGTCAAATGACCAACAGAGATGAAGATCCTCTCCCCGCTAAGAGCCACCAAAGCCTTTTAAATAAATCCTTTTCTCAGCAGGAGTCCATCTGCTACAGAACGTACCACCGCTGCGGGTAATCACCCGACTCTCCTCACGCCGGAACATGACAGACGTCATGAGTTTGACGATAAATCAACACGACAAACGTCAGCTGAGCTCCGCGTATGTAAATACAGTCATTAACATCCATAATCAAGTCAGCGTTTGCAGTAACATGCTTAACATAATGTCATTTCCCCCTCACTTGGTCTCACCCGCGGACATCACTGCTGATGTCGGAGAGGGAATGGATAGAGGAAGGGGTTAACGCAGAGCGATTATCGTGAGCCGCTCCAAAAGGAAACTCATTAACCTGAAAATCGGAATAAACCAATAAATGATATAATACTAATAACTTTATTTTAACCGGAAATGTTGTAACTGCGACCAAAATAAAATAGCGCAAACTGATTGGTGGTTCTAGGATTTTCGATTTTTTTAAAACTTGATTTATTTGGGTTATATTTTCATTTCTCCCACTCTCATACTCACAGATGATTATTTGTATAAAACAACGTTCATTAACACATATATACATAAAAATACTAATTCATTTATTCTATTCTCCCATACTACACATACATACACACATACTGTATATATACACACACATACTGTATATATACACATACTGTATATATACACACACAAACTGTATATATACACACACATACTGTATATATACACATACTGTATATATACACACACATACTGTATATATACACACACATACTGTATATATACACACACATACTGTATATATACACATACTGTATATATACACACACAAACTGTATATATACACACACATACTGTATATATACACATACTGTATATATACACACACATATACGATACGATACTATTCTACACTTCTATGTTTATTATTTACTTTTTTAAACATTTAATTTAAAGTGGTAAATTGAACTCTTGTATTTCTTCATGAAGACGTTTCCACGTAGTTCTGACCCTTTAACTGATATACATCTATATTTTATATTTCATCCTGCATTCATATTCTTAAACAAACAACAAACAAACATTGTTTACGTTCTAGAAGGTGTTTTTTTTCCTCACCAGCTCTTTGTCAAAGAGAGTGAACCGAGACGATGGAGATATGTTGATATGAACAGTTTTCACCCGCAGTAAAGCCAGTATTTTAATCTTCCTTCTATTTTAGGCGTGGGTCCTGGCCCAGGTGACATTATTCAGTTCAGATACGGTTTTTCTTCACACCTTTAGTTCTTCTGTATCTATGGAAAAAGAAGTATTAAAAAAAGAAACCAAAATCCCAGCAATCAGAAAAGATGCTCTTGTCTGTGATGGCGTCGTACTTCCACTCGTTACTCTCTCTTCAGTAGGAGAGAATTGTGGCGCTGGTGTCGGTGCATGTGTCTCCGTCTGGAGCGATAACCGGGCTGGAAAAGATCCGTACGAGAAAGGACTGTGAAAAGACGAGATGTACGTGAGAGAAGACGCCTCATGTCAGGATTTCACCGAGATTCTACAAACATTCTTCTGACGGTCTATCCAAGAAAATAAACTGACTGAACGTGAGGAGGAACATTCTGGCGTCACACATGGAAACGAAGGACAGCGACATTTCCTGGTTGTTCTCGCACCCTGGGCTGTTGGTCTCTGGGGGGGCCCTTTGCACCGGTGGGGGCCCTTTGCACCGGTGGGGGCCCTTTGCACCGTATAGCGATAGATAGAGTTACCACTACGACCCAATATGCGGTGCCTTCAGGGTCCTCCAGTGGGTGCTGAGCCAGTGTTTGCTGCAACATCAGCGCTCTGATGGCCCTTTGTCACGGAGCTGGTTCCAGGGCGAGTTCTGGGCCAGTGCCTTACTTAGAACCAGTTCTTTGCTTTTCGATATATATATATCTATATACATATAGATATGAGAGAGATAGATAGAGATATAGAGATAGATAAATAGAGATGTAAATATAGATAGATAGATATATAGAGATTGATAGAGATAGAGAGATAAATAGAGATATAGAGATAGATAGATAGAGATATATAGAGAGATAGCTATATAGATATATAGAGATAGATAGATAGATATATAGAGATAGATAGAGATATAGAGATAGATAGATAGAGATATACAGATTGATAGAGATAGAGAGATAAATAGAGATATAGAGATAGATAGATAGAGATATATAGAGAGATAGCTATATAGATAGCTGTGTAGATATATACACCCCTGAGTTATTTGATATAACATCATTTTGACCATTTTTAAGCAGCCCTTATTTTTCTACCCACGTCAAACACAAATGAGAGAAAAGTGTTAGCTTTGATGTGACGTTTTAATTTTATATGCGTATACAAATGCAGAACCCATGAGGAGGAAACGACAGTATTATGCATTAGATCCATGTCGTTGCTGGTTCTCATTAGCATACAGCCACAGGCAATGAGCCAAACACGCATATTTTTCGGAGTTGCATCGTCCATCATTCAGGTACATTAAAATCAGCACATTTCACACGCCGCTCAGACGCTTACCCACAATGCTTTGCTTTTACCACACTGGCTGCTTGGGTCTGTCAGTCACGGTCGTGTCTTCAGACTATATAAGTGGAAACTGTACCTGCTTTTTCTAACAAGTTATTTTCTTGTAATCAGATTCATTTCCTCCGTTCTGACAGACGTGATACTAAACTTATTTGCATTAATCATTTTTTGTTGACACGCTATCATAGTTATGCATGTGCTCCTTTTTATCTGTTATTTATTTGTTGTTT
Organism: Lophius americanus; assembly: GCA_037951165.1. NCBI lineage: Eukaryota > Metazoa > Chordata > Actinopteri > Lophiiformes > Lophiidae > Lophius > Lophius americanus. Next base: position 82,346 of record JBBDHG010000279.1, on the reverse strand, counting down.
TTCCTGGTTGAACGCCTGTAGCTCTGACACTTCCATTACTCTTTTTTATCTTTGCGTGAAGACACGCTAGCGTGTGTGTGTCCCCCCCCCCCTCATTTGAACCTCCTCCTGTCAACTGTTATTGGGGCGATGGGATGGTTGATGACTTTCTCTCAGACCGTCTGTCCCTGGGTTCTCATTGTCTGCCCTCACGATGTCCGACTGTGAATCCAATTCCATCCTCAGAAGACTTTCTGGAGGATTTTGAGGTTAACAGTCTAATCTACAGAAAGTCTTACATGAGTGACTCATCTGTCTTCTCTTCTGTTAATCCCATCTTCGTAGTATTTATTACTACTGCTACTACTACTACTATTACTACTACTACTACTATTATCACTAATACTACTACTACTACTACTACTATCACCAGTACTACTACTACTACTACTATCACCAGTACTACTACTACTACTACTACTACTACTATAACTACTACTACTACTACTACTACTATAACTACTGCTACTACTACTATAACTACTACTACTACTACTACTACTATAACTACTGCTACTACTACTACTATCACCAGTACTACTACTACTGCTACTACTACTACTATCACCAGTACTACTACTACTACTACTACTACTACTATAACTACTACTACTACTACTACTACTACTACTATAACTACTACTACTACTACTACTACTATAACTACTACTACTACTACTACTACTACTATAACTACTACTACTACTAGTATTATCACCAGTACTACTACTATTATCACCAGTACTACTACTACTATTATCACTATCACTACTACTACTACTACTACTACTATAACTACTACTACTATTATCACCAGTACTACTACTACTATTACCACTACTACTTCTAATACTACTACTATTACTACTACTACTATAACTACTACTACTACTACTACTACTATAACTACTACTACTACTACTACTACTATAACTACTACTACTACTACTATAACTACTACTACTACTACTACTACTATAACTACTACTACTATAACTACTACTACTACTACTAGTATTATCACCAGTACTACTACTATAACTACTACTACTATAACTACTACTACTACTACTATAACTACTACTATAACTACTACTACTACTACTACTACTATAACTACTACTACTACTACTATAACTACTACTACTACTACTACTACTATAACTACTACTACTATAACTACTACTACTACTACTACTATAACTACTACTACTATAACTACTACTACTACTACTATTATAACTACTCCTACTACTACAGCGATGGTATGCAGATAGCGTGACGTCAGTAAAGTGACGGTTTGCCGTCACCAGGCTGCGACAGGAAGGTTATTCCTCTCACCTCTCTTGTTCGGGGAAAACCCTCAGGACATTTAAAGTCAAACACTGAAGAGACGTCGAGCTGCTGTGGTTTTATTGAGTTCTATTAAGGTGGTGCGTGGAAGGCTCTGTTGCAAAGTCTGTGTGTAACAGGGCTTAAGGTGGAATGATAACCTGTAATTCAACTGAAAATGTTTCACAAACATGTGTGTGAAAAACTTTTGCAATTTGGGGAAGTGAAAAAACGTGGACTGGATTGGAAAACCTTGAGGGATCTATAAAAAGTGAGAGTAAATGATCATTGCTACAGCCATAAATCAGTTTGTTGTCCCTTACATGTGTTAAAACATGCCAACACTAATGTGTCACATGTCACATGTCTTCAGCAACGCCGGGCTGATCTTTGAATTGTGTCTCTGCCCGTGTCGTTTAGTTCATTGGAGAAAAAAATGAAGTCACTGGTACGAAGGGTCTTTGTTTTGAAAGGGTACTTCCCTGTGAAGAAAGGCCTGGTGTCAGTATGCAGGATATTACAGTATTACATCATCCAAGTATCGCAATGGGTGGCATCCTGGAAAGAGTGTGTGGTACTCTCACAAAAGATCTCCTTTACACAGATAACATTTTACTTTCTAACAATATACACTGTCTATCCCCGCTTCAACTGATCTACTACAAAAACCTCTCAGAGAACTCAAACCTCCATCAAGGCCCAACAGAACCCTCGGTTCAGGAAAAGTTCCGGCAGATTCCTCCATTAATGTCTGAGTTATTGCCAGCCTCGAAATCTACTGACAACTCCAACAAACTCTCTGAGTATCTCTCAGATAACCTGTAGCCGCTCGACTCCTGCATCTTCCACTTCACCGTCTCTGTTCAGCCCACTCAGCCCCAGGCTCCACCCATTGTTGAAACTTGACCCCAACCTGCACCCCATAATAAACATCAAAGGAATCAAAAGCAGCACTAGCTGCATTGTGGCGTCGCCAAAATGTCGTCACCCTCCAGGATATCCCAAAATCTGACACATGCAAATTCATCCTGTAGTTTGTTTTTAATCTAAAAACACAAACAGACAAAACCCAAAGAGAGGTAGGTGGGAAAGAGTCTCGTACAAACAGGCAAAAACAGTTTTGTCGCCTGCAGTGGTGTAAATATTAGAGGTGGACCGAAGGTCAATGATGGATCACTGATTTTTATAACTCTGACCGACCGACTCGGTTTCCTTTGAGGGTTTTAAAACAGTACTGACAGCATAAGTACATGAGTACAGCAGACTCCTAGCTGGATCTGATGATGTTAGCATCTCCAAACTAGCTATGTTCCTCGGGGTGATTAAATTTGTCGGATTTGGTTCTTTGACCCGAACATTTCTACTACTTCTTGTTCCGCAGCTTATTTTGTCCTGACTGGTGTTACTTATTGTGTTTTTATTGGTGTTTTTGCGGGGGAGATGTTTATAGTCATGGTAGCTCATGCTAGGTGTGCATGTAACCGGCACCCAACCGGCACCCAACCGGCATCCAACCGACACCCAACCGGCACCCAACCGGCATCCAACCGGCCGAGCCGATCGATCGGTGAGCCTCCAGTGAATATTAAGTGTCATCCTAATGGTTCCAAACAGGATTATGTTAAGATTAAAAATGGAGTCACCCTCTTTAATGCGAGTTAGAAGTTTTCTTGACATGTAGTAACGTCTGTTAGACAAATGCTGCATCGAAGTTGGACTGATGTTGGTTTGTTTAGCGAAAAATACCCAACTTTCTAGTGAGCAGACATTTTTTCGGATGTGTCTTTTGGAATCTTGATTGATGGACTACTCTTCTTCCCGGCTCTCCTCCACATTACATCAAAGAAGGTTTGTTGTTCTACCAATTGTCGTACGAATAATAATAATAATAATACACCAACTTCAAGACGGATTAGAAAATACAGGAGAACTGTAGCTTAATTAAAATAAAACTATAAGTTTCTTGAGCTCTTAGAAAATTGCATTTTTTTGCTTATATTTCACTTTTTTACTCTGGCCCATATCCAAATAATGATATCTTCTTACTCAGATGCCAGGATGTTGGATATGCTGAAGCTCTTAAACCCTCGTCATTCAAAGCTTTAGCAAGAGGCAAAGTTTGATGTAGCTTCGATAGAAATGCAAAATAAGCTTTTTGTGTTGTGCATATAAACGATCCCCCTAAAGATCTACAAACATCACTTAGCATTATCAAAGAAGCCAGCATGCTAAATGCTTATATAATAATAATAATAATAATAATAATAATAATACATTTAATTTATAATGCACTTTACTTTTGGATCAAATCTCAAAGTGCTACAAAGTAAAAGCAGATAAAAGCATCAATTAAAAAATATAATGATAACTATATAAAAACATGACCAAAAAGCAGCAATGTTAATTAAAAGTAATAGGTTCTGATAAAAAGGAAAATTTTAAGTCCTTTTATAAAAGTCTCAGTCGTCTGTGGAGCCCTCAGATGGTCAGGTGGGGCATTCCACAGACAAGGGGCAGCACAACAGAAGGCCCGATCACCCATGCTGAGCTTAGTCCAGAGAGGAGGCGGTGTGAGTGGGTAGAACGGAGGGATCGTGTCGAGGTCAGTGGGGTGAGTACTTATAAGTAGCGAGTAGTTCTATATAACATTCTTATAATCTATTTTTATGTTCTCGTCCAGTGTTGCTGCTCATTTGTCAATTTTTGAAGTTATTTCGTCATGTCAAAGGATCTTTTTAATCTATTCCATTTTTTTTGGACTCACGTGATGCTAACGACTCACGTGATGCTGACGACTCACGTGATGCTGACGACTCACGTGATGCTGACGACTCACGTGATGCTAACGACTCACGTGATGCTAACGACTCACGTGATGCTGACGACTCACGTGATGCTGACGACTCACGTGATGCTGACGACTCACGTGACGCTAACGACTCACGTGACGCTAACGACTCACGTGATGCTGACAACTCACGTGATGCTAACGACTCACGTGATGCTAACGACTCACGTGATGCTAACGACTCACGTGATGCTAATGACTCACGTGATGCTAACGACTCACGTGATGCTAACGACTCACGTGATGCTAACGACTCACGTGATGCTAACGACTCACGTGATGCTAACGACTCACGTGATGCTAACGACTCACGTGATGCTAACGACTCACGTGATGCTAACGACTCACGTGATGCTAACGACTCACGTGATGCTAACGACTCACGTGATGCTAACGACTCACGTGATGCTAACGACTCACGTGATGCTAACCTATAATGTGACCCACATGGATTGCTGCCTTTGATCCTTTGATTCCTTTTGATTCCTGTGATCTTTCTTCGGGAGAGGAGCCGGGGGCTCAGTGGGCTGAACAGAGACGCTGAAGTGAAAGACGTTACAGAGTATCTGAGAGATACTCAGAGAGTTTGTTGGAGTTGCCGGTAGATTTAGAGGCTGGCAGTAACTCAGACAATAATGGAGGAATCTACAGGAATGTTTACCTAAACCAAAGGTTCTGTTGGACCTTGGCGGAGGTTTGAACACTCTGAGTGCTTCTTCCGAGTTCTACAAACATTGTAAAAGATAGAGGTCTGCACCTCGGTGACCTCTGCAGTGGGTGCAGTCATGGTTGGTAGAAGCTTCTGTGGCTCATGAGTCGCAGTATGAGAAAAGTGTTGAAAACCAGAACCTGCTGATCCACAGATGTGCTTGAGTGATGTTGTGGAAGCGTGGAAGAGGAGAGCAGCCTCTGCATCCACAATCCTCCCCACAGCCCGATAACATTTGTCTCTGGCTCACAGGGCTGTCTTCTCCTCAGGGGAGAACAAATGTCCACACCATGTGTCATTTGTGAGCGCCGCCATGAATCTGCTCTCAGCGCCGACCGTGAAGCAGGACTTTCCCACCAGTCCTGCTGATGGCGTGGACGGTGGTTGGGACTTCTCGCTGTGAGATGTAATGCATAATTTTCCTCCAGACTTACTTGTCCAGGAAAATAAACTGTAACATCCCTGCTTGTATTGATCGCAGATAAAGTCAGTCCTTCACCGTTGTGCAGTAGAAGAGCCATGAATCGATTGTACATTCTTGAATCCTCCACTCCTCTACCTGGATGGACGGAAACATACCTTTGTTTGATTTACACTGAACAAACCAATGAGGTCATCACTCCGCTCTCGTGTTCTTTTTAAAAGCATTCAGGTAAACATGAAGCATCTAGACTTACATTTTATTTAGAAATGAAGCTGTTTTCTGTAAACCGTGAAACAACACGCCGAAGCAAACATTTACGTGGCGGCTGATCTCAGACAGTAAGGAGCTCCTCCACCTTTTCAGGAAGATATTTTGGATTTTTTTCTTCGTCCCTGAGTTAGCTGCTAACTTTTACTGGTTGATTTGTAAATTTCCAAATATAAACCGTCCAAATTTTTCATCCCTACCTGTTTTACCACATCGTCGGCTTGTTCTGTTTATATGACGCCGGTCCGTTCTCCACAGCTGGAGGTGGTCCAACAATCTGTCTGAACGGAAACTAAAGAGAGGAGGAGGTTACTGAGTGTGACCTAAACCTTCAGACGCCCAGAGTTACTCTAGAAATATCTGGTTTATCAGCTGTTTTGGATTCTTTATAAACAACCAGCTCTTGAATCCAGTGGGAGTTAAACTTTCTGTGGCAGGTTGCCGATAGCGACAATTATGAATTGACGGAATCCTTCTCCTCTACACTCATCAACTATGATAATCAGTAGATGTGAGGTCTCCTTTGCTGTGATCGGGACAGCAAATTTAATCAGACACTTTAACATGATACACCCGGGGGAACGTAGCAAGTTTAGAAGCTAAGGTTAGCAGAGCAGCTGAAGCTAGCAATAGCACAGAGCCAGCCATGTACTCCAACGTAGAACATGTGATGGACTGAACGAGTACAAAGTTTTATTTTCACTTCTATTATTGTCATACGATCGGTTTAAGAAACGCACCACGAGGAGGCGGAGGGTACGTTCATTTCAACGAGTAAGAACACATACACAATGTCGTCCAAAATGAATCAACCCGAGGAACATAGCAAGTTTCAAGAAGCTAGAGTTAGCAAAGTGGCTAAAGCTAACGACAGCTTATATTTTTTCGGCCCGCTATGATTTGCTAAAAATCGCGATCAGCCAAGAAAATTGCATTTGGTGCAGCTCTAATAATCCGGCCATGGGAAACCACTCTCTCTCTCTTCAGCTGTCTTCAACCGCCATCTCACGCTCTCCAACTCTCCTCTCATGTTCCACCATGGCTAAACGTTCCCAGAGGAAACCCCGTGGAGAGGCGTCTTGAGTCGAGGCCAGGAGAAACGTGGATTAGTTAGATCTTCTCCACGGATGATGTCGTGTCCTCGCTCCGCCAGTCAGACCCAGAGACCGACGCAACGGACGGACCACTCTGATTCTGCAGTGAAAAAATCAATCTCTCAGTTACGTGCGAGGAATGTGGAAGGATTCGACGTCATTAACACACGACTCACACGGATAAGTTCACTTTTAGTTTAGAGCCTGGAGGAGTTACACTTATTTCACGTTATTCTGTTTGTGGAATTTAACCAAACTTAGTCAAAAGGAGCAGATTTAAGAATTTGGAAGCATCTTTCTTTAACATTCTTAAATATATATATATATATATATATATATATATATATATATATATATATATATGGTCGGCATTGTGTATTTATTCTGACCTGTTGAAACGAATGTTCCCTCCGTCCTTAAACCAACTCTATGACTTTATTAGCGTCATTCCGTCCATCATATGTTTTTGTCTTTGGCTTTCCTGGCTCAAAGCTTCCGCTAGCTTTAGCCGCTTTGCATACGTTAGCCTCTTGAAACTCGCTGTGTTCTTCGGGGTGATGAAGGTTGAAGTGTCGGTTTAAGTTAGATGCCCTGAACCTTTTTGAGGGTTTTTACCCGGTTGTTACGAATTGC
>JBBDHG010000279.1:52500-70000 GCA_037951165.1 Lophius americanus | reverse complement strand
ATATCTGATATTCTGATAATATCTGATATCTGATAACAATTCATTCCAGATCTTTTGCCTGTTTTGGCCACCGGTTGAACCAACAACAAGGACTTCAATGTGTTCTGAGCCTTCTTCACCTCAGAGCAGCAGCTCACGTCTCCTGGCCTCCAGCTTCCTGTCATACCGGATCCGTCCCACATGTCACTCAGAGCTCTGGCGTTACAGCCGAGACCCTTAAGGGCTTTCCTCCTGAACAAGCCGTGTAATTTCTGCAGACAGTAATCCGCATCCTTCTATTACACGCCGTGCTTCTTAATAGCTCTCCACTACAAGTGGCCATTATGTCTGCCGTTCCGGGCTGGTTCGCGCCATCCGCCAATTACCAGCAGATCAAAACCCTCTGCAGGGTCCTGAGACATCTCACACGATCAGGTATGGCTGGATCTTCACCAGAGCTTTCATTGAACTTTATAAACCACTTCTGGTCTTCACTATACTATGGAGGTTTTGAGAACGGATCCGACCCATAATTGCCACTTGGAATACTGAACCCGAGCAACTTAATGGTTCTCTAACAGATGTGGGACTGTTGTCCCGCAATGGTCCATGTCCAGTGGAGACAATTATTCAGGAGAACTTAAAACAAAGGATTTTGATATTTTGAGCTTAATTTCAATTCTGTCTTGTCTTATCTGTTCAAAAAGTTCAGGAATTCAGTATAAATATAGATATAGGAGATACAGGAGAGAAATATTAAGTCAAATACACACGTACTTTAAAATAAAGTGACTGTAAAGAAGAGGGAAAAAGTCTGATCTGGTCCCAGATTCAGACTCAGACTCAGACTTAATGCGATCTTTGATGAAGTAGCGTACATAGGGAAAAAACTTTAGACTACCTCTCACATAAACTTAATCAGTCCAAGGGCAGAGGCTTTTGTCAGTGCTTATACAGACAACGGTGAATGGAAGCTGACTTTGCTTTTGTCTCTGCAGGAAATTGAGTTTTCCCTCTTAGAGTGGGGTTACGTAAGCGTCCGTCTGGAGAGGATAGACTGATGCTATTGGAAGGAAATCAGCTTCATCCACGGATCGCAGAGGCATTCAAGTGTTTGCCAATGCTTTCACTCCCATATGTCGGAGAGGATTATGTTTAATGTTTAATATCGGCAAAGTGTTATCTGTGATATAAAGAAGCAGAACCTGAATGACTCTGAGTTTGGATCTTAGAACTACAGGCTACATTAAACGGGACGATTGGGCCGATGCATCTCAAAGTACAAACCCAAATCTAAAAGTTTACGGCAGATTATCTCCAGAGGCGCCGTTAAACTCATTAATAAGACTTTATCACTTGTCCATATAGATTCTTTTCATAATGGATGAGCTATTCCTCTCCTCTACACTTTTAGTATCTCTTAATCGTAATGATGCGAGGGAATAAAAACGCCACCGAAGAGCTGCTGGTGGAGTTTAGAGGGAGGAGGAGCCCAATAAACCCGGTTTATGACACCCTCCTACAGAGACTGGCTCTGGCCTTCATATAAGAATCACATGACACCCATGACACCGTAGCCACCTAGTGCTTCTCAGCTTCACAACAAACGAAACAACTATTGATGCACCGATTGTCATTTTTCTTGGTCGATCACCGATTTTTATAAAGTCTGGTCTCCAGTCTCCAGAGTTTAAAAATCATTATAAGTAATGTATTTTAAGTGCTTTTATTTTGAAGGATAGCAGCGGAAGTGTCAAAGCTGGTCGGCATTGTGTAAGTGTTCTGATCTGTCGAAATTATCCTTCCCTCCGTATGATGCTTAAACCAATTGTATGACATTTGGAAGTTAAGATAAAACTTTGTACGCCTCGTTCAGTCTGTTCTATATTCTATGTTCTATGTTCTATGCTCGTGGCTGGTTCTGACCTCCTGCTAGCTTAAGCCGCTCTGCCGCGGCGAGCTGATTGAAACTTGCCATGTTCCCCGGGGTGAAAATTGTTCAGATCTCTGTCAGACCTGAAGTGTTTCATGAATCCATGTCGTTCGTTCTTTTCATGGCCGTGGAGTGATTGTCTGGTGATCGAGGCGACAATAGAGAAAAGAGCTGCGAGGAAATAATGAAAGTTTCTGTGTTGGAAGAGAGACTTTTGTCATGAGCACCCGTGGGTGACAGGAAGATTTGTTTTATTGGGATTTCAGGGAATTCAGTCCCATGAGGACACAAACTGTTAAAAATCTCCTCTTCATCATCTTCTGCCTGGAAATGTGCTCAAATGAACTTCTGCCCCTCAAAGAATTTTGAAGAACCAAATTATCCGGCGTGGGAGTAGAAATGAGTCCAAGACGAGATCTGCTATCTTTTTTGGAGGAAAAGTGATTTGGCTTGTCTGTTGTCTCGGAGGCAATACAAATTTTGTAAGATAATTATTGCACTTTCACTTATGGTGTAATTAATCCTGTTCAGGCAGCGAGGAACACACCAAACCCGCCAAGCAGCGACAGCACAGACTACGACTGTAGGCCAACCAAAACAGAACTTCTTGAATTCTTTAGGTGAAAATAACAACTGCTCTCTCAGAGTGTCTCGCCGCGTCTCACATTTCCAGTCCTAATCCAACTCCACCTGGTAGCAACAACTCTCAGGAGAAACCGACGCTGGACTTTCCCACCTTTCCCTCCTAATGGTGAAATAAGATCACGTCTGAGATGATGTATGGGTTGAAGATCGATGTCGCTTCAGAATAAGTCCACAGGGACAAATGATCATGGACAGCTGAGCTTTAATGAGAGCTGCAGAAGACGAGTCTCGACCTCCTTCATCTCCTCCTTCTAATGACCTCCTTCTCTCAAGTCACCTCTGCAACTCTCCTACCTCCTCCTCCATTATTATTAATAAGAAATAACTCGTTCTCTCACCGACCCTCAGAGTCACTCTCTCAGTCCGTCAGTCTTTGTCCGACCCAGGTTTGAGGCAGAGTGAGCCTCTGTTCGCACTCAAAGATAGGTTATCCCCCTGTTTACCTCTCTTCAGCTGGTAGATGCGTCACAACGGAGACTACGGTCTGGTGGTCCACAAGAGGTTGAAGTGAGGATTGACTTGTAGAGAGTTGATCCAGTTTCCGACGAATAGCTAGCAAAAGCACTGCAACGCGATGCTATCGCTTGGCAGGCTACCGGCGGACAGTACGGGACGGTCTAGGCCACTTCCTCTTTGAGTGTCGCGTCGTTGTGAGTATCAGTTTTCATATTTATAAGACAGCTATTCATTGTTTGAGGCGTGTGGGGGCGTGTACGTGACGTGAGGGTCAGGTGACACCACAAAACAGTCTGTGTGCAGTTTTTAGAAAATAAATTGATTTTGGACCTTTTATGTCCTCAAAGCACATTTACATTATTATTGACTTGTCCCGCTCATATTATTGAACTCCTAGATGCCCTTAAATCATTGCATGGACTCTTGCTGGACTCTTGTTGGACTCATGTTGGACTCTTGTTGGACTCTTGATGGACTCTTGATGGATTCTTGATGGACTCTTGTTGGACTCTTGTTGGACTCTTGATGGACTCTTGTTGGACTCTTGTTGGACTCTTGATGGACTCTTGTTGGACTCTTGCTGGACTCTTGCTGGACTCTTGATGGACTCTTGATGGACTCTTGCTGGACTCTTGATGGATTCTTGATGGATTCTTGATGGACTCTTGATGGACTCTTGATGGACTCTTGCTGGACTCTTGATGGACTCTTGCTGGACTCTTGATGTACTCTTGATGGACTCATGATGGATTCTTGATGGACTCTTGTTGGACTCTTGCTGGACTCGTTCATTGAGGCACTTTGTGACAGCCAAGAACCGAGGAAAATAAAATTGGAACATCCCACAAAACACCAAGGACTTCTAAATAAAAGAAGATTCAAGTTTATTGCAGACAGACGGCAGTCAGATGTGACTCTCTGTAGACCCTGTTCAGTGTACGCCGATTAGCCATAACATTAAAACCACCAGCCAAATATTGTTTAGGTCTTCTTTCCTCTGCCCAAAAAATCTGTGTTTTGACACTTTTCTGTCGGAACCATCATGACCTTTATCCACAATTTGTGCTAGAGTAGTCTACGGTGGGACTGGACCACAAAGAGTGGGATAAACATCTTGCTTTCCAGTGTTAAAAGAAGAAGAGCGAGTGCTTCAAATGAATACGGTGGCTGCTAACGACCACTGACAGCTAAACGGAGAAGGAAACCAGAATCTGATGCCGAGGCTGTGGTGTAAGCAGTGCCGGCTCAACCTCCCGTGTGACTGCGTCTGCCTTCGGTCTCGCTGATGAGCTGCTCACACTCTACCGGCCATTAGCAGTAGAATAAGTAATGGAAGCAATGAATCAGTGGGATTCACCTCCTGGCTGGTTTGTGTGTCGGCAGCGGTGTGAGTTATGCTGCTTCTTTGTCGTTGACTTCATTGATCTACGGCTCCTCAGAGGCGCACAGGCATCGATTTTCCAACATGGTATGTGAAATACCAATATGATGGTGAACCCAACTCTTGATGCAGGTAGAGATAAGACATGATAACATTGTCTGGGTTCTCGTCTAACATGCAGCTCTAGGTAAACCTTTTGCTGCAGTTCGTCTTGTACTTGGAAGGTCTGCGTTGGGAAAGTGTTTTATCTAAACAACGACAAACATTCCTACGTTGTCTCGTTCCAGAGAGAGTTAGACAATGTTAGATAACAACATCGCTCAAAGCCTCAACAGTTCACGTAGCGCTGCTGCAAACCTTATTAATGAAACGCAAAGAGGTGTATTTCACATTAGTACCTGCTGTCTGTGGAACCGCATCGATGGGAAGTTTCTTGGCCGATCACTGATTTTTATAGTTCAACCAGCCGATCCCGACTTTGGCCGATTTCAAAAAAATGTTTCTTTAAAGTTCTAAAACCGTGATGAGTAGTGTGTTTTACGTGCTCTTACTTTGAAGGGGTACAGTGGAAGTAAGGCTGATTGGCATTGTGAATGTGTTCTGACATGTTGAAATGAATGTACTTAAACCGATAATATGACATTTTCAAGTTCAGTGGGTAGAGCCAATGCAAAGATCGGAAGGGAGCCGGTTTTAGTCCCAGAGGTCCTTAATCAAGACCCTCGAACCCTCTCCGGGACCTTCTAAGGCTCCGCCCACTGCTCCCTCAGGGATGGGTCAAATGCAGAGAAATAATTTGGCTCTGTTGTTCTGTGTGTGACTGTACATGATCAATAAAAGATACATTATTATTACTATTATTATCACATTTCTTACTGCACAGGAATTCATCACTAAACTGTGTCGTCAGCTTATCACCATTATTCACCAGTACAGAACCATGATCCGATGAATCCCTCACTATCTACTCTCTAGTACGCATTACATAACTTCTCCACTTATTTTATCCTGTATTCTAATCCATCTCCTCCTGAACACGGATGTTTTTACGGCGTCGGGGCCGCGAGGATGAATTCCTGAGGACACCCAATAAGAACAACACTTTTCTTATTCTGCATGAATGCAGCTGCAGACAAACATGTAGAACTTTGTCTCTATGTCACGTGTCAGGGGAAGAATGGACACGGTACTGACAATGGTTCTGTTCGTCAAACAAAGGTGCCTTCTGCTCATGGGTCAGAGGAAGATGTAGACGAGGACAGAAGGACAAACCAGAGAAGAAAAGACACAGAAATCCTTTTTCCAAACTGACACCTTATGTAATTTTCATTACAAAATATAAATGCATGTATAGAAGTGAAAGCAGAATGTCAAGTGTGACCCGGGCCCGTTACGCGAGGTCCATCCACAATGACGACTAATGTGTCACATAAACCTGATTGAAGTAGAATCTATTGAAGGCTTTCATAGAAAATATGTCCTCCACAAATGGATTGTTGCATTCAGATATTAATGTCTGTCTTTGTTCACCTTCAGTCCAGAACCCTGTGAAGGTCCGATGGCGGGTAGCTGTGATTCATGCCGTTAGAGGTCAAACATGAGAACAGTCCTCACGTGTACATCCATGATGTCATCACTTAATGTGTGTTTGTATTGGTCAAAATTGTTATTCGGATTTTTAGAGGCGGCCATTATTTTATGAAGTTATTTTTTCGTTTGTTTGGCCGTTTGTGACAAAGATAACGGAAAAACTATTGGAAGGATTTTCCTGAAATGTTAGCCTGAGGTAGATTTTGGCGTAACCTAGCGGTGATTACATTCCGGTGACGTTACCTCAGTTTTGAGACTTCTTTTGAGTCTTTGATGTTCCTTTGGGTTGGAGCTGGGGGCTCAGTGGGCTGAACAGAGACACTGAAGTGGAAGGCTCATGAGAAGAGCGGCTACAGAGTATCTGAGAGATACTCAGAGGGTTGTTGGAGTTGTCTGTAGATTTATAGTTCTAACTCAGACATTAATGGAGGAATCTGCAGGAATGTTTCCTAAACCTGCGGTTCTGTTGGGCCTTGGCGGAGGGTTCACGATCCCTGAGGGCTTTTCATTAGGTTTTTATTATTACCTCTTGTGATGAGGTCTGCGTTTGGGTGGAGATGGAGAGGGATGCAGTAGGATGTGAACTGTTGGTAAAAGCATGTGAGAGAGTGAGACACAGGCGCATCGTTCGCCCTTCTTCAATCCAAGGCTGAAGAGCAGCGAAACTGTAAAAACCAGAATCAAGCAGGTCTGAAAATGCATCGCATTACTGATGCAACATGAACCACTAATGGAGTCTACTCAGAGTTGCTAAGTGACATCTATTGAGAACCACCGATTCAGAGGCTTTCATCTCACGCCACAAATGTACGCCTTAAAAATACGAAGGAAAAGAACGATGATAAAAGGAAAAAGGCTTTGTGTCCGTCTGAAAGAAAGAGGCAATAAACACTTACTCGACATATGTATATTCAATCAACCGGGTTAAAACACAATATTACTCTTTACCAAAAGGGTTTGTAGAAGATTAGGATACAAAAAAAGAAAAAGTTCATTTTCTATTCACATAAACATAAACATAATCCCATGAACACACATGTCTGCGTTCATACGTTGTTTCCCACATATAGGCTCTACCCAGACAGCCCCCCAGGTTTATTAAGACCCACACAGGTAAATTAGGATCCGCCCAGGTTGATGCAGAAAGACCTGTCGACCAATAGGAACAGCCAGAGGCTGCATTTTATATTAGTCCTTTTATCCGTCAGCGTTCACTTTGGCCGATAAACAGTTCCTCACATGAGAGATAAAGACTTCCAGGTTCAGTCTGACTGTTTTACTGCCTCACAACAATGTGGGGAAATAATTAGTGCTTGATCCATTAGCTTAATGCTAACATATAATGGGACTTGCCCTATGCATGCTAACAGAATTAGCATTGACGGTGCAACCTTAATCAAATTATAAATGCACAAATACGTTCTTTCACTTGACATGTATTTGTCCGTTAAACTTGATAGAATGTTTGTTGAGGAAACGCTGCTCTAAATATTTTAATAATAAAGAGGGACAAAGAGGGAAAAAATAAATATTCTGCACAAAAGATAAATGACTGTTAAACCAAATGCCAGAATCTATAGCAGTTATTTAATAACATTTATCATTTGAAATATGAAAGAGAGTAAGTGTAAAAGATAGAAGACGGTTATTCATTTACAATAACTGGAGTTAAGGGATAAACCTTTTTCTGACTACTTCATTAATGAACCTGTCCGTCAAACGCTGTGTTGCTCCGCCCACCAGCGCAGGTAAACACTCAACCTGTCAAAAGTTCAGCCTTTATGTCTATATTTACTATTCAATAATTACAGCCGTTGACTCATGTTGGGGTTTATTTTTATATATATATATATACTCAATAAAAGAGGGTGGCGACGCACTCTATCATTTCTCCCCTTATTTGTCGACAGCAGCTCACACCTTCAGTCTTTCTCCTCCGTCTCATCCTGGTGTTAGACGGTTGTTGAGAGTCCGTAACAGGCGCCGTCCTCAACACGTGGTGTCGGCGCCCCGCCTGGGTCCAGACTGCAGCGCTCTCAGTGACCTGGCACCGGCCATGATGGGAGAGACTCTGCATGGTCTGACGGAACGGGGGTCCTCTGTGTGTGTGTGTGTGTGTGTGTGTGTGTGTGTGTGTGTGTGTGTGTGTGTGCATGCCGTGATGTCACCGAGGAGGCGTGTTATCACACTGAGCAACAAGAGCAGTCGGCCTGCGAGCGGAACCGGCCATCTGGGCACGTGGTGGGGATCCTGGCCCGCATCACTATCTTTGCAGTCTGTCTGACTATCATCCAGATCTCAGTCACTTCCTGTCCACCAATCAGTCGACGACGACAATGACATCGCTGAGTGTCACGCGTTTGTTTCCATGTCTGATTCGCTTTTCTCTGAGTCGCTCGGCCATCTGCCCGTCTTAATATTCCCTCCTCTCTCTCTCTTCCTCCCCTGCAGTTTGCTGTTTCGTGGTCCACAAGAGGTGCCATGAGTTTGTCACCTTCTCATGCCCGGGGGCCGATAAGGGTCCCGACACAGATGTAAGTAACCGAAGATTCCTTCATTAAATATGCAGCATCTCCACATCAACACTCACCATGAACATCAACCTTCCTCTTTTCTTATCGCACTATTACCGTTTGCCACCTGGTGTATTTTGTCGTTTGTCGTATTTTGCCTTTCTTTGCTTCAGTTTTAACAAAATGAAAATAAAGCATAAAGCAAGGCCGTCAAACTGGATCAGAGAAAAATCAAAGTCCACATCGAAGGCCGACCAGAACCTGGGAAAGTGGAATTATGACAATTTATTCTTATTCCATTTGCTCTATTTTTTATATATTTTATTTTATAGAATTCCGAACAAACCAATGGAATAAAAAAAAAAGAGTCAAACTAAAAATGTTAAAATCTCAAATAGATCAGCGTAAATCAAAAACAGCCAGAAAACTTTATTTCTCAAGTTACATTTAAATACGTTTTTATTTTACTTTATCATCAATATCAACAAAAATGAACTTCAAAGGACTTTTAGTAAATGTTTGGGCCGATTTTGACGTTTCTTTGTTCTACCGTGATAAAACAGTAAAAGTCGACTGTTCCTGCAGTCGAGAGCAGCTGCTCCTCAGGAAACAGTCAGGCGTAGGAACAGCCTAAAGGTGCATTCCACATTAAATGTTAGCTAATTAATGTCATTAACAGTATTATCAATATTATTATTTTAATCATTATTATTTTTAATCATTATTTTATTATTATAGTTTTCGTAATGATTGACTTATATTAAAAGTATTATCAGTAGTATTATTATCTTTATTTTCATTATCCTCATATATTATGAACATTATGATTACTCTTATTATTTTTATTAACAGTATTATCAATAATAACATTATTATTATCATCATCATTATGATCATCTTCATCATCAGAATGCTAAAAGGCTGTTTAAACACACCGGTGTTAGCTGTGTTTAAACAGCATAGCAAAGAAGAAGACCAACTTTATTTCACACACTGTCAAAGTCCAACCTATGAATCTGTCCATCCTTTAGTTACCTTATCTTCCTTTGGGGGGGGAGCTGGGGGCCCAATTTGAAGAGTTCCTTCGATGTTCTTTTGGGGTGGAGCTGAGGGCTCAGTGGGCTGAACAGAGAGGCCGAAGTGGAATACGCAGGAGAGGAGCGGCTCCGGAGTCTCTGAGAGACGCTCAGAGAGTTTGTTGGAGTTGTCGGTAGATTTCGAGGCTGGCAGTAACTCAGACTTTAATGGAGGAATTTGCAGGAATCTTTCCAGAACCTTTGGTTCTGTTATGTCCTGGCGGCCTCTTCCAGTTGATATCATTAAATTGTCTATTTTCCGTTAAGATCAAGCTGAACAATTAACCGTTGTGCTGAGGTTCGTACTTGAGCTGCGTCATAAATATCGTTCATTCCAGCAGGTTTCCTGTTAGCATCTGCATCAGCGGCGAGAACCGGCGTTAGCTGCCGCCTTTACTTGCTTTCTAAATGTGAATATCCGTTCAGACGCTACTCAACCGGGCCTGAGTAGCCTCGCAGCATTGTGGCAGAGCAGCTCCGCCTCCGTAACAGGAGATATGTCAGTGTGTCATTCAAGATCGTAAAGCCGGACTCTAAATAGAGAACGCCGTAGATGACACGGAAGCCGTAACAGCAGGAAATAGACCGAGCCGGAGATTCTGGATTTCTTTTTTGTGTGTGCTGGCGTTCACATTAGTCAACATACATCAGATTTATCGCTTGATGGACTGCTGACTGTTTTGATGACCTCTGAAATGTTTGTGTTGCAGTGACACAGGTTTTGTATTTTGTCGTTGGACAGACAGACAGTGTCTTTGTTAACGGAGGTTCTAGAAGCTCCTCGGTTATTCCTCCTCGGGTGTCTGCAGGATCTCTTCCATGTATGAGACACTTATTACCATAACGAGCCTCTAAGTAGAGAAGAAACCTTCTTTACATCAACCCTTTAAAGTCCTGCTCAGATGTTTGCTTGAGCTGGTTCTCCGTCTCTATATCTTATCGCTAAACCCCTTTATAGCTAAAGCTAAACCCTGGCTCTCATTGAGAAATACTTTCACACGGACGGAGAGAGTTTTACCTATATATGTATGTATTAATATCTTATTGAGCCTTTCCCTTTAAGGCCATTTTGTGTACGACATATTTGTAGGAGGTTATATATTCTACCTTCATAACCTCTCACAGAATATAATCTAATGCATAGAACTCCAGCCGACTGGAGGGCTTCCATAACTCTCCTGCTGCTTTCGCCTCACGGCCACCATCTCCCACCGCTTATGTCTTTTAAAAGTGTCGGACTCATTCGCTTCTTTGAATATGCATTTTTAGTGCACTGATCAGTCCTGTTGCCGGGGGCAACCGCACATATTGCCGCCTCCCGGGTGTGCTATCAAGGAAGGCACCAACTTCCATGTCCAACAAATATCCTGAAGATCTGCAGTATCTGGGACTCCTGCTTTCATGACTCAAGCCTCGCTTTTATTTCCCCTCTAACTCTTTGAAGCGGAGCCGCCAGGTCTGTTTACAAGAAACCCGTCCTGAGCAGTTAGCCTCGCTTTGGCGCGACAATAGCATGACAAATCTTCATCCTAGCTGCAGCCTGAGGTTGTTGTTTCAGCGCCAGACGCAGGCTAGTTAGCAATAGTTACGCCAAAAAGCACATTGTGAAAGTGATGAACGGAGAATCACTTCGATCGTTCACTCCGAGAGGAAATAAGGAACGATCCAGATCCTCCATCCAGATATACCGCAAATCTCTGGAATTAAAGTTTATTCTGAGACGTCTGACATCATTGATGAAAGTGTAAACTGGTAAAAGCTGGTTTCTGTCTCTATCACCTCGGCCCAGGAGGTTACATCTTCACTCGTCTTCGTTTGTGCGTCTGTTTGGTTGTGAGGAAGATTACACAACAACTACCGGACTGCTACATGAACTTTTACCCCCACAGGTAGATTTCTAGCATATTGTGGATGTGATTGAAATACGTTTTTTTACAGCAGCTTCTTTGATGTTCCTTTGCGGGTTGAGCTGGGGGCACCCTGGGCTGAACAGAGATGCTGAAGTGGAAGATGCTCAGAGAGTTTGTTGGAGTTGTTGGTAGATTTAGAGGCTGGAAATAACTCGGACATTAATGGAGAATTCTGGTTACAGTTTTCCTAATCCTCTGGTTCTGTTGGGCCTTGTTGGAGGCTTGTAATCTCTCTGTGTTGTTTTTTTTTTCTTTTTAAGGGTGAATGTCCAGCCGTCATCAACAAATGACAACAAAACACAATAAGTGACAAAATCTATTCAGACTCATTCAACCACGGTCGGATAATTTGTTCGAAAAACATCGCTTGTGAACTAATTGAGTTTAACTTGATGTCGCAGCTTTAATTGAAATCTGGTCCTCAGGCGATGAGTTGTAGGGATGTTAGGATGCACTTAAAGCACATTCCACTATAGCCGTTGTAATTAAAGCACTTAATCAAACAAAATGTCTTCATTGGGCCTCTGAGCATGAGAGGAGAACGTTGAGCGCTTTACAGGATGAGTCCATCAATAATGCAAGAGTTTCCTCTTTCACTACGGGGGGCTGGCAGATGAAGCCCAGAGATTTGATGTGAGGGTGTTTGTGTATGTGTGTTTGTGTTTGTGTGTTTGTGTTTGTGTGTTTGTGTTTGTGTTTGTGTGTGTAGATGCATCATTGATGCATCTACACACTGCTTAACCGCTGCAGCACGTATGACCACGAGATATCTGATCTCTAGATCTCTGCACTGATTTCTCCTCTGTATCCACACACACACACACACACACACACACACACACACACACACACACACACACACACACACACACACACACACACACACACACAGTTAAGCACAGGCTCGTTGTTCTTTTCTGGCTCCTGTTCTCCTGGACTCGTAAACAAACAGTCCAAACTGAGCCGTCAGTCTGGTTCAGGATGTTGTTCAACATTATGGACCGGTAAGACGGTCCGTCAGAATCAGTGTGAGAGGCAGTCACAGTCACAAACCTGAGAGAGACCTGGTTGATGATGTTGGAGAGAAACGCTGCAGACGGGAGTGATCTGATATTTAAAAGGGCAAATGACAGAGGAGGCGTTTCTGGCCGACTCCTGCAGCTCTGGGAGGACGAGGCGCTCCGGAGACCAGGCTTTTGGGAAATTGAAAACAAGGTTGTACTGGAGGCGATCTTTATAAAAGCGCCTTGAGTGTCAGAGTTGTGCTGCATTTACTGAACGTGGGTCATTTCATTGTTGTGAATCGCCACTATTTTCAGTGAAATAAGCAAAAGTGTTTTTTATTTAAGCATAAACAATAACAAGACTTCAAAGAAATCTCTTCTATCGTTTTATTTCTCTCTTAAATTCCTTTCCTTCTCTCTCATTTTCCTTTTTAATATCGGATCCTTTCAGGATTCCGTTGGTGGTTCTTGACACGATGCTGCAGATGGTTTAAAACTCCCTCTGAATGTTTTGTTCTGTCAATATTTAAATCTTTATAGTTGTTATCGTCTGACCTTTCTTAGATTGTCGGGGCGTTCACTGGATACGTCTATATTTTCACAATGCAGCAATAAAACGATTGTAAAAACCAACTGCCCCTGAATGGATGATGTAACGTCTTTAGTATCGGAGTCTTCCTCCCACCTCACTGGGCCCGAACCCACTACGTCCTTTTTACACACACCTGTGTGAGAGTCCCGGTTCAGGGGCGTGAATCCGACGAGACGTGGACTCGATGAAACTCGACTTAGTTCACTGATTTTATTTTTTAGTTGTTGTTGTCAGATTGATGAAGATGTTTTCTTCATTTGCTGCAAACTTGTTGTCAGATTGATGAAGGTTTTCTTTATTTGCTGCACACCTGTGTTCAGGTTGATGAAGATGTTTTCTTCATTTGCTGCACACGTGTTGTCAGATTGATGAAGATGTTTTCTTCATTTGCTGCACACGTGTTGTCAGATTGATGATGATGTTTTCTTTATTGGCTGCACACGTGTTGTCAGATTGATGAAGATGTTTTCTTTATTGGCTGCACACGTGTTGTCAGATTGATGAAGATGTTTCCTTTATTGGCTGCACACGTGTTGTCAGATTGATGAAGATGTTTTCTTTATTTGCTGCACACGTGTTGTCAGATTGATGAAGATGTTTCCTTTATTTGCTGCACACGTGTTGTCAGATTGATGAAGATCTTTTCTTTATTGGCCGCACAGGTGTTGTCAAATTGATGAAGATCTTTTCTTTATTGGCTGCACACATGTTGTCAGATTGATGAAGATGTTTTCTTTATTTGCTGCACACCTGTGTTCAGATTGATGAAGATCTTTTCTTTATTGGCTGCACACATGTTGTCAAATTGATGAAGATGTTTTCTTTATTGGCTGCACACGTGTTGTCAGGAGCCGTCTGTAGATCCAAACATGCCTGGACAGACTTAAGATGGGGAGATCATCTCTGGGCTGGTGGTTGGAGTTGCAGCCTGCAGAAGTTGAACGTGAGAGCAGATGCCTTCATGCTCCCACAGGGACTCACAGAATGTCATCCACTCGGATCGTGTTTCTAATGAAGGACGGGAACCCTCACCGGGCAGCGTCGGCTGCTGCGATGACATCATCGCTCACTTACAGCCGTCGCTCGGTACGTGTGGGCAATGACAAAAGCAGAGAGAAGGTGAAAAGCATTAAGTTAAATAAATATGAGTCATTACGGTCCTTGCAGTCTGGTACCAAACAAGGGCTTTGATGTCTGCGGTGCAGAGGTGGGAGGAGAGGGAATTGAAGCAGATTTCATTTCCAGATAAAGGGAACAGTTTGGACGACGTGAAGCCCCGCATAAATATCAGGTCCTTTTCAGGGTTTGATCTCGGGGCCCGTTTGCTGTGATGTTCTGCTGTTTGACAATCCTGCTGATAGTAAGTGTGGATGAACTGCGGGTGGATTCCGTTCAGGCTCAGCGGTTGTTCTTTTACACGCGCAGCTGAGACCGTGAACCATGTTGTAGCGTTTGTGCCAGAATAACGGCCTGTGCCTGCAACAAAATGTAGAATCTGGTATTCAGGAGACGTGGTCCCACATAAAGGACCTTCTTCTTCTATCTTTCTCCAATGGGCTTCCTTACACCACTTTGGTTGCTACTTATCGCTGCAGACTGTCGACGTCTAACGAATGTTTCAGATGTGGAGACGATCTGAAACCGTCGCTTAGATCTGCATATCTGCGCACTTTTTCCTGTTTCCCTCACATCGACCTCAACAACTAAAAAATGAACAGATTCCCCTTAACAGAGATTATCAATGTTCTGATTTACCCTCTCGGTAGTTGTAATGTTATGGCTGATTTGTGATGAAGATGATGATAGATGTTGTGTTTTGGAGTCTTAATGCACCGATTACAATTTCCTTGGCAGATCATCTTCTTCTTTTTTAATTGATTTTAAGTTTAAAAAAAAAAATTCATAATGAGTAATATATTTTATATGCTTTTATTTTGAAGGATTACAGGGGAAGTGGCGAGGCTGGTCGGCCATGTTTTAATGTGTTTGTATTCTGACCTGTTGAAATGTATGTTCCCTCCTCTTCCTCTTCCACTGCTGTCCTTTTAAAAAGGATCTGTGGAGTCCGAAATGAATGTCTCCTGGTCCCTGGTGGCTGGTTGATCCTCAGAACCACCGCTGACTTTCTAACATTCTGTCGATCCAGAAGGAATGTTGATGTGTTCGATGCGGAGTATCGTATATTTATTTTGAGATCTGACCGGATGCTCCTTGTGGTCTGTTGTGTTTTTTGACTTCCTGTCTGGTTCGATCTGCTCTGTTGAAATTGACGCGTCTTCCATCATAAATAAACTAGAGCGTTTTTAAAGGTAGAGCGGCGACCGCGGCGAGGCCTAACGCGACGTTTCCAGTGGAATCGAAAGCCTGTAATGTTTACACTATAAAAGATCCGAGTGATCGGAACATCATGCGTCGGCGTCTTGGTGTTTCCATATCCACCACGTGGCGAGGAAGTACCTGTAACAGGAAACAGGGGGTTAAATCGGCGGTTCAAGGGGAAGAACGGTTTTATCTGATCTTTCAGCGAGGCTCCTGCAGAGGTGTCGACTCGTTTGTTCCATCAGTCGATAAACAAGAGTCCAGGGAGAGAGAGGAGGTTTCCACCTCACTGACATCTTTTATCTTCTTAAGCAGCCGTAAGAGCAGCTCGTAAAAAGTGTTTTTGTAGCTTAGTGGTATTTTATAGCTCTGACGGATGATCCTAGAGCAGCGCAGGAACAGAGTTTCCACGTCCGGCGCTTGAACGCCCGGTCCAAAAATGTTACCGTCCGGGTTCATGGCTGTGTGAGATCTCCACCCGCCTTTCTGGGGAACTGAGGTTTACCAAGTTTGGAAAACCATTCATATACTGACTGAGTGGGCGGGGCTTGTTGCCACGGAACCCCGTAGAGACGACCTCATCCGTAAATGAATGAATAGAGACGATGTCTTATCTTCCCGTCAATCGTGTCACTTTGATTATAGAGCTCATATTGCCGTCAGAATCGCGCGGCCGTGTAAAAACGGGAGCGACAACAGGAGCCGCTGACATCCAGCCTCGCCTCACGACGCGTCTCTGAGGCTCGTCAGCGTTCTATAATTGGCTTCAAGATTACTCAGCAGTCAGAGGAGAGTCTCAGCTGCCGACGCATCAGGATGCTTTACATGCTGGACTCAAACTCTGAACCCGTGGAGACTCGCAGAAATACAGAATATTCATCGGTGCTGTTTGGTACAATCAGTCGGCCTCTTCAGCACACGGTCCGCCTCCTCCTCCTCCTCCTCCTCCTCCTCCTCGTTAAACATTAGTAGAAATAAGGAAGCAGGAAATGTCCTCTGGACTTTAGACCCCGTCTTAATTAATAACGATAAGAAAAAGCAGTGATTACGACTAATTGTCCCGTTCAAACTTTAAATGTGTTTATTATTATAAATGTCGACTCATTTGTTGTTTTTGGTGGTTTCTGTATCTTTTCTGTTTTCTGTCTCTGCTGAAAACACAAATAAATCTTTATATAAATCACACAACGTGACGGTCTGATATAATTCTTTAACTCCACACGTCGTCATTGGATCAGAACCTTTGCCCTCCGTCACAGAAGCTTCTGTTCATTTATTAATTATGATTTCCTCAATAATGATTGTTTTTGTTTTGATTCATTCAAATTAGTCTAAAAGTGACATTTCATTGAACTTTTATGTTTATTAGCCATTTTAACTCATCACAGAACCGAGAGGCGAGTCAGAACCGCAGCTTTACGTGGCAGAAGTAGAAAATAGAGCTCTTAAGAGAATAAGAGTTTAGTGATGCGTCGTGTTTATGCTAAAGCTGTTGGCAGTGATTATCAGAGTGGACCTATGGTCGCCCGCTGATGGCGTTTGGATGGTCTGGGATAATGACGAACACTTGCAGACCTTCAGTCTCTCCTGCTAATGGTCTGCGACGCGTCTGTGCAGAGAGTGGTTGGAGGGTGAGGGACTTTCTGATGGGGGGGCGGTGCAGACGAGCTCTGAAGTGATGGAGGACGGCTGCATGCAGCGAGAACTGCTGAGTCATTTCCTGCTGGAACGTTTCCACAAAGGAGACAAATTAAACTCCCATTGTTGCAGCGTGAACCTCCGTGGCCTCCAGCAGGCTTGATTGGTGAACGGTGATGTCATCGGCTTGACCTTTCAGCAGTTGGACAGCTCCTGAAAAAATACTCCGTCTGTATTAGTTAGAGATTTCCTCAGATAAAACCAAAATACATCTGGATTCAACTGAAGAAGCACGAGACGGTTGCTGCCGCGGAATCCGATTCTCGCGTGAGCGACTCCGATCTCCTTATAATAATAAGGTGGGAAATAATGAAACAACTCTGTCGTTAAATCAGAAAAACAGGGCAAAAACATCATATCTGAGGGGAATGTCGTAAACTTCTGTAGTTTTCTCACACATGCAG
>JBBDHG010000279.1:35000-47500 GCA_037951165.1 Lophius americanus | reverse complement strand
CTCTAGTCCTTCTATATAAACCACGTCCATGAAATAGTAAGAGTCCCACCTTCAAGTTGAGAGATGTAAGTTTGTCAACCCTGGCGGTCTTTTTGTCTTGTGACAGTCATATATTAATAACCAACATTACAAACCCTCTTTTCAACGCCTGATAGTTGATTCCAGCAATGTTCCCCCTGGAAATCCCTGTAAAAATCCCCAAGTGAGACTCTTTCTTCATAATACCTTTACAAATACCTTTTATATTCAGGTCGTGGCTGTAGCCGCAGGTAAGAGAAGATAAGTGTTACCTTTTTTAGTTCCTCGGCACTTGTTCATCTTCTGGATATGTTGCGGAATTTTTGACCTCTTTGGAGTCCGAGGCCATTTTGGCTTTAACGCTAGCACCTCATGCTAAGACTTTATAAACCACATTAAATAATTAGAATACACACCGAAGTTTAGTGTCTTTTATTGCAGCACAGCATCGCCTCTGTGGGCGGTCCGGTATTCCTTCACTTACTCTATTTGTGTTCTGGACCCACAAACATGTGGGGTGAAAGAAGCTGGAGTCCAAGATCGCAGCTACAGACCAATTTCAAGGCTTCCAGGTTTATTATCAGAAAGTGGAATGTCGGAGCTGAACGTTACTTCCTGACACAGGAATGCTCGGCTCCGGTTCTGTTTAACCTTAGTGCTTGGTTTTGCACAGCGGATCTTTAAGTCATGAGTTGAGGAGATAGGATGGAACCTCTGAGACGGGCACTGCAGTATTTCAGCTGTGTCTGTTTTTAACAGTGAATATTTGTGTTTTTTGACGGTTTTACTTCGTTTCAAGCATTTCCTAAGCGTTTAAGTCCAATTTAATTCTATATGTATCTATTTCCTTTGGGTCAAATTATTAAACATCCACATTTCATGGCATTACTATGCAGATGATGGTCGACGGTCTTTGTGTTAACAATCTGAATCAGAAAGCTTTATAACGGTCTCGCCAAAGTCAAAAGTTGGATATCAGCAAATGTCCGTCGACTGAACTCCTCCTAAAAGGCAAGTCTTATAAAATTCAGCCTTCATCATCATCTTCGTTCCACATGTCGCTCGTAGAGATGTTTGAGCGGGACTGTTATCAAACACGTTTTACAAGAGAGTTCTCATATTTCCGATGGAAGGACGAATTATTTTTCCTTTGGAGTATCTGCGTTGTCTTTGACGTACAAAAGAAACTCTCTGACAACATTTGTTCTTTCTAAGTATTATGTATAAATAGACTAATTATTGTTTTCTACACGATCTCTTGGATGAGATTAGCTCTGCTGGCAGATAGAGGTGTTAACAGATGTGGAAAGGGAAAACCCCCTGTGAGCTGTTGTGGCAAACCTGTCCTCCCTCTCAGCACTCAGCAGCTTAGCCAAAGGCCAAGAGGAATCAGGGAAGTGATTTGCAGGCTATAAATAGTAAGCTTTGCTGAACTTCACACCTCACGTCTCTATAAATGATAGCTCCTTTCAGTTCCATTCAAGATTTATCTCACCTTAGCAACCCCGGAGCTGTTAGCACAGCATTGTTGTCTGAAAGGTAGCCGGCAGGAAAAATTATATTTTTCAACGAACACACAGTAGCTGGGATTTCGCAGCAAATATTTAACTTTGCTCAACTCTCAGAAACATCTTTAAATATTGGTCAAAGTATTTAAAATGTTATTAATATAAATTGAATATTATTAAAATTAGTATAAGTGATTAAAACTCAAATAAAGCTGAGTAATGAGTTAATTTTTCATCCTTGTGGCTTGTATTCCTAACTAACGCACTGCTGACTTGGGGTATAAATATGAGGTGACACAGGCCTGATTCTCTCTGAGGGTCTTCACCATGATGAAGACCAGAGAACACAGCAATGAGGAGCAAAGAAAAGTTGTAGAGCTGCACAAATCTGACAATGGAGACAAGAACATCTCTCAGCAGTTCAAAGGTCAGTTTGAACAGTTAGATCAATAATGAAGAAGTTTAAAGAGACTGGAGATGTTAGACATCAGCCTGGAAGAGGACGTGTCTGTAAACTGACCCCACACACTGTGAGGAGGAGGGTTGGACTGGATGAAGACTCTCCAAAGATCACAGCTAGAGAGGTCAGAGGTCAGATGAATCTTTGGGTCAGAGAGTCTCCCTAACCATCTTCAGATGGCGCCGACACCAACACCAGCTGTTTGGGACGGTAGCATGAAAAAGACTCTGCTGTTGTTCACACACAAGCTAACGCTGCTACAAGCTAACGCTGCTACAGTTGGATAAATACCTATGGGACTTTCACTGGAACAAGGTCAGAGTTCAGATGAGACCAAAGTAGAGCTTTTTAGCAACAAACATCTAAGAAGGGTGTGGCCTAGTAAGAAAAATAGCCATAGAGAGAAGCCCCTCATACCCGCTGTGAAGTCTGGTGGTAGAAATCTGATGCCGTGGGACTGTTATTCTTCATAAAGTCCTGGACATCATGCTGCAACTGCAAACCTCCGCCAAGGCCCAACAGAACCCAAAGCTTAGGAAAAATTCCCGGCAGATTCCCCCTTTATTGTCTGAGTTGTCAGCCTCTAAATCTTCCAACAACTCCAACAAACTCTGAGAATCTCTCAGATACGCTGTAGCTGCTCGTGTCCTGCGCCTTCCACTTCAGCGTCTCTGTTAAGCCCACTGCATCTCTTTTTTAGTCAGTCTCTTTCTTTCAGTCTCTCAGCAGAGGTTGTACTTCCTCAGACAACAGAAGAAGCCCAACCTTCATAAATCACTGATGGTGCACTTCTACACCTCCATCATTGAGTCCAGCCTCACCTCCTCCATCACCGGCTGGTTCTCAGCGGCAGCTTACTCTCTCACTCCGGACATTATCTGTTTGATACTCTGTCCTCTGGAGGAGGCTGAGGTCCATCAGGACCAAAACCTCACGTCTGGACTCGTCAGCAGCAGATGGAATCCCCCCCTAATTGCATCTTTAATGTTGTCTCTCTCGCTCTCTCTCTCTCTCTCTCTCTCTCTCTCTCTCTCTCTCTCTCTCTCTCTCTCTCTCTCTCTCTCTCTCTCTCTCTCTCTCACTCTCAGTCTTTGTCTCTCTGTCAGTCGGTCTCTCTCTCTCAGTCTGTCTGTACATTCTTAGCCCAGGTGATTCTCTTTTGACCCGGTGTGAGGCCGATGGACCTTCTAGTCTTTGATGATTACCCTATTTGTATCATTTAATATTCTTCGACTCAAGAGAGTAAAAAGAAATGCAGTTGTCATATTGGCGTAGAACGCACACCTATTTAGAAATAGTTGTTCCAGTTATCGCGGATGGCTTCCTTTACTCTTCTCTCAAACTGTCCGTCAAAAATGTCGTCTGCCATTGTTGTGATTTGTGGGTCAATGGCGAATCAACGGCGAATATGTGGCTGTCCACAGGCCGACTAGATAAACACCTGAGATCCTTATATTGTACCAGGAGGACAAAGCGGTTTCCCATTATTCCGGTTCAAACCGCAGGATTGAGAGTTTGTGTTCAGAGGAAAGGTCGTTGAATCGTTGAACTTCAACTGCTTGATCTGAAAACACACGAGTCATCGTAATAAACATGCTGAAGCACTTTAGCAAAGAACCTTTTTAAAGTGAACGCACTTCAAGTTTGGAGCTCGACATTAACATTAGTGAATATTTGAACAAACTCTTGTCAGAGGTGAAAGTAACCAGACACGAGTTTCATCTTCATGGTTCACAGACTGAAACAAAGGTGGTTACAACATTACCAAACATGTATAATACGAGAAACGTAAGTGATGCAACATCTTCCATACTTACAGTCTGCATCCGCATACTGTTTATTAATGTCACATGTTCAGTCAGGCTTTTGAGCGATTAGAATAACCCTGATATTTACTCTGCATTAGTCACAGTTTGCATGAGTGGAGGCAGCAACAGAGACGATCTGATCCCTTAAACCGTTACTTTACAATAAGCTGTTTTTCACAGAGGTTCCCTCTTTTCTTCTTCACTCTCTGCTTCTCTAAACCGATCCAGATCCTGTTTCTGGATTCCACAACTTACCGCCGCAAACCACAGTATAGAATTATGCTGCCTATTCTCATTTGGTCTTAGTTGGCAGAATTCTGTCTGACAGTTTGGTCCCCTACCAGGATGAGTTATAGATGCAGAGACGGATATATACGTAATCCCTTTGATAGTTACTTTATTCCTCTGGATAGATAATTTAATCCTCTGAACAGATACTTTAATCCTCTGGATAGATACTTTATTCCTCTTGATAGATACTTTATTCCTCTGGATAGATACTTTAATCCTCTGAACAGATACTTTAATCCTCTGGATAGAAACTTTATTCCTCTGGACAGATACTTTAATCCTCTGGATAGATACTTTATTCCTCTTGATAGATACTTTATTCCTCTGGATAGATACTTTAATCCTCTGAACAGATACTTTAATCCTCTGGATAGAAACTTTATTCCTCTGGACAGATACTTTAATCCTCTGGATAGATACTTTATTCCTCTGAACAGATACGTTAATCCTCTGGATAGATACTTTATTCCTCTTGATAGATACTTTATTCCTCTGGATAGATACTTTAATCCTCTGAACAGATACTTTAATCCTCTGGATAGAAACTTTATTCCTCTGGATAGATACTTTAATCCTCTGAACAGATACTTTAATCCTCTGGATAGAAACTTTATTCCTCTGGACAGATACTTTAATCCTCTGGATAGATACTTTATTCCTCTTGATAGAAACTTTATTCCTCTGGACAGATACTTTAATCCTCTGGATAGATACTTTATTCCTCTTGATAGATACTTTATTCCTCTGGATAGATACTTTATTCCTCTGGATAGATACTTTATTCCTCTGGATAGATACTTTATTCCTCTGGATAGATACTTTAATCCTCTGGATAGATACTTTATTCCTCTGAACAGATACTTTAATCCTCTGGATAGATACTTTATTCCTCTTGATAGATACTTTATTCCTCTGGATAGATACTTTAATCCTCTGAACAGATACTTTAATCCTCTGGATAGAAACTTTATTCCTCTGGACAGATACTTTAATCCTCTGGATAGATACTTTATTCCTCTTGATAGATACTTTATTCCTCTGGATAGATACTTTATTCCTCTGGATAGATACTTTATTCCTCTGGATAGATACTTTATTCCTCTGGATAGATACTTTAATCCTCTGGATAGATACTTTATTCCTCTGGATAGATACTTTATTCCTCTGGATAGATACTTTAATCCTCTGGATAGATACTTTATTCCTCTGAACAGATACTTTAATCCTCTGGATAGATACTTTATTCCTCTTGATAGATTCTTTATTCCTCTGGATAGATACTTTATTCCTCTGGATAGATACTTTATTCCTCTGGACAGATACTTTAATCCTCTGGATAGATACTTTATTCCTCTGAACAGATACGTTAATCCTCTGGATAGATACTTTATTCCTCTTGATAGATACTTTATTCCTCTGGATAGATACTTTAATCCTCTGAACAGATACTTTAATCCTCTGGATAGAAACTTTATTCCTCTGGATAGATACTTTAATCCTCTGAACAGATACTTTAATCCTCTGGATAGAAACTTTATTCCTCTGGACAGATACTTTAATCCTCTGGATAGATACTTTATTCCTCTTGATAGAAACTTTATTCCTCTGGACAGATACTTTAATCCTCTGGATAGATACTTTATTCCTCTTGATAGATACTTTATTCCTCTGGATAGATACTTTATTCCTCTGGATAGATACTTTATTCCTCTGGATAGATACTTTATTCCTCTGGATAGATACTTTAATCCTCTGGATAGATACTTTATTCCTCTGAACAGATACTTTAATCCTCTGGATAGATACTTTATTCCTCTTGATAGATACTTTATTCCTCTGGACAGATACTTTAATCCTCTGGATAGATACTTTATTCCTCTGGATAGATACTTTATTCCTCTGGATAGATACTTTAATCCTCTGGATAGATACTTTATTCCTCTGAACAGATACTTTAATCCTCTGGATAGATACTTTATTCCTCTTGATAGATTCTTTATTCCTCTGGATAGATACTTTATTCCTCTGGATAGATACAGAACCGATTTGATCAACACTGTCTTATTTCAGTCCATTATTTAAACAATTTATTTTTAGCGTTTTCCCTTTCACTGGAATGTTCATAGTAATAACGTAGATTACGAACACGCGTCACGCTGACTCGCAGTGTTCAGTTATTGAATTGACCTCCTCCCTCATATTCTTCTTAATAGCTCATAAAATCAATCCTGTTCCATTACTGTTTTACGATGACTCGCGGTCACGTGACCATCAGATATGCTCCCGTAAAAAGATTTCCGTTATAATGACTCTGTGTTCTGCTAATAAACGGTACAGAAATCACATTGAGTGTCTCATTCTGACTGCGGGGTCAAAGGTTACCCATCACGCTCGTACCTCATCCATCTCCCGCCCTCCCCCTCCTCATTTGCTGCTGGGAATCAACCGCTCAGCTTGACCCCCGCCAAGCTGTTCATTATCAGGGCTGGTCGGTGTTCTGCTGGCTAATTAAACGGGATTGTACAGCCTGCTGGATAATTATCCGACATCACCGCCCCTGATCTCCTCACCCTGCTCTTCTGCTCTGGGCCTGTTTTCGATTTCTGGCCTCGCCGGGATTACCACCGGGCTGTACCAGAACACATTTACAGATTAGATAACTGAAGAAATGATATAATAACTCTCTCTCTTCAAAACAAAATTACAGAAGCAGAGTTTCTGGATATTTCAGCTCTTTGTTGAGAGGAGCTGAAAATGTTGATATTTTAAAACAGAAAGTAAAAAGTCAGTTATTTATTCTGGCTTTTGTGTAGCATCTTATAACCTTATAATTGTATTTATATTATTTATCTTTTATTTAAAAAAAAAAAAAAAATATATATATATATATATATCCTTGTCATCTTTTAAAAAAAATAAAAAAATAAAATTAATCAATAATTCTTCCTTGTATCGAGACCTTTGTGTATATATATATATATATATATATGATAGAGTAGAGATAGAGTTTATCTCTGTTGAACCTCTTTTAACAACAATACAGCTAAACCTGACCTTCATCCTGCCGTGATAAACTTCTGGTAAAAAAACTCTTTCTGTATTGTTAGCATTTTGCTAACAAACAAACTTTTTTTCTGCCTCGGAGCTTCCAAACAAAACTTTATTGACCATTGTAAATAGCGACAACAGGCTGCAAGAGCTGGACGGGTCGTACAGTGTAAGCCCAGCTTAACTGATCCGGACATCTGATGACTGAAAGTCTTCATCACGTGAAAAGATTTGGCGAAGATTATAGCCACACAGGTACAAAACGCACATTTAACTGATGCAAAGTCGCTCCTTAAGTAAATATGTGACATCAGCGCCGTCCTGTTGGTTCCTCTGATTACAAGGAAACGAAGCACAGACTCCTCGTCGAGTCATTCAATCATCTTGTAACCCCCCCACCCCCCAACCCCCCGGCTTTGTTTTGCCATCATGTCCTTCTTGCGTTGTGATAAATGATTAAGTTCATCTTTGCTTTTGTCAAAACACAGTGTTTCCCTGCTTCTCCTGGAAGGCCAGCGCCGCCCAGTCTGTCTTGAATTTCCCATTAAGACCCAATTAGGCAGTAATAGGCGATAGAAGCCACAGGGGTAAACCCGTCCAGCCCTCAGCCCACAGAAACAACGTTAATGGACAACCCGGCTGCTCGCTGACTGGAGATCAGGTTCACTCGTTTGCAGGTTTAATTTTCTGCACGTTACAATTCGCCTCAGTCGATCTGAAATGCACAGCAGGCAGAACGGTTCTGCAGCACCAGCACCGACCCGACCGGAGATGGACATCAGGGCTTTAGGGGTAAACCCCAAGAGGAAGAGTATTAAAAAGATGATCCTGTTTCTAGTATAAGTAATAAATAAAGGGTTTTATCAACAGATATCCTTCAATGGATTGATTGTAACTTTTAACAGTCCTCGAGTTTATTTTTTGTAAATGCTAACGGCACTGAAGGTCCAGATTGAAATATCTTTTAAACAATTGTTTTAAAAGATGCTTGGCCCCAATACAATGAATCCTGAAGACTTAAAACAGAGGGGGCCACATCGAGGGCCGAACAGAACTCAAATGTTAAATCTGAGGTATTGTGCCAATTTATTCTTATTTCATTTCCTCATTTAATAGAATTCTGAACAAACCAAGGGAACAGAAAGTAGACAGATTACAGATAAAAACCAGAATAGATCAGCGTCATTCTTTTTTATGTCTCCCTCTCCATCAGCAGAGTTTTACCGGAGTTTTTATTCAACAACAGTTTTCCTCTAAAATCATTTTTTTAATCATTTTTTATTTTTTTATTGAGCGCCGGTGCGACTTCATTGACGCACACGCTATCATAGTGCATTCTGGGACTTGTATTATCTGTGGTGCTTCTTCTTCATACCAGCGGGCCAGTCATTAAAAATTAGATATTGTCTCGCGGGCCGGGTATGATTATTCTGCGGGCCGGATGTGGTCACGTTGTCTTTTTGAGTACTTCTGTCCATCGCTGGACCCTTAGAAGAGTTGGTCTTGATGTGACGCGTGTCCAAACGACTGCGCCGACATCTGGGCGCTGTCTCATATCCAAAAAACTACACTTCACCAGTTTGAGGATGTAAGTGAGTACACTATGAGTACTACAGTGACGTACTCAGAATGAACCTGTGGACACCGAGCTGGTTCCAGGGCTAGTTCGGACGGAGCCAGAGCCGGACCTAGCACCAGTTATTTGCTTTTCGACAGCCTAAGCACCAGCTCCTGGCTCTCAAAACTGGTGCCAAACAAGCACCAACTCTTTGCCGGCCTAGAGCCAAGAAGCGATTACGTTACACGGTGATGTAATGGCGTGGCTCTGACTTGGCTCCTTGCCAATAGAGAAGAAAACAGGTTCTTAGGAGGTGCGTGAGTTGAACCAACTAAGCACTGGGACTAGCACCAAGCTAGCACCAGCATCCCTGTGAAAAAACACGTACCTACTATGGAAGAGGTATGGACAAATACAAACTTGCAGTAATGGAAGTTTGTGAGACACAGCAAAAGTCTGAAGACAAAGTTTGAGTTTTTGACATTTTATTTATCTGAAAGTTTGCGAGCAGTTTTAGAAAAGAGACGAGGAACAGGACGGAGAGTCGTCCCATTATCAGGACACACTTTTTATGAGTGCTGTCCATCACCTGGGGGATATTTAAGGGAGGTTTCACGATTCAGAATGTGATTTGACAGTTGATGAAAAATACACAATCCCCGTGTGGATGATGCGGATGATGTCGCTCTTAGTCGGCATCACTCATTCACGCCATAGATGGAGGGAACAAAGCAAAGGAGGGTCGGGGGGGGGCAAGAGGATAATCCTTCAGGATCAGCTGTGTGTGGGTGGACATGAGTAAGTGCAGCTGGCACGGCCTATCTCTCTCTCTCTCTCTCTCTCTTCCCCCCCCCAACCCCCCCGGTTTCTGACAGGATCAAGATTCGAGATGCAATGATTTTTATAGAGTCTGATCATAATGAGTAATGTATTTTAAGTGCTCTTATTTTGAAGGATTCCAGTGCGAGTGACAAGGCTATTCGGCATTGTGTAATGTTTATGTATTCTTTCCTGTTGACATGAATGTGCCCTCCATCCAAAAAACAAATTCTATGACATTTCTATGACAGTGAAAATAAAACTGTGTACGTCTGCTTCAGTCAATGTTGGCTTTCTTCAAGGACTTCGGGGCTCGTGGCTCCCAACTCCCGCTAGCGTTAGCCGCTCTGCTAACAATAGCATAACTTGCCATGTTCCCAGGGCTGATTAAATTTGAAGTATTTAATAATAATAATAATATTACATTTAATTTATAACACACTTTACATTCGGATCAAATCTCAAAGTGCTACAAAGTAAAAGCAGATAAAAGCATCAATAAAAAATAAAATAATAACTATATAAAAACCTGACCAAAAAGCAGCAATGTTAATTAAAGTTATAGGTTCTGCTAAAAAGGAAAGTTTTAAGTCCTTTTTTAAATGTGTCAGTCATCTGTGGAGCCCTGAGATGGTCAGGGAGGGCATTCACTTATTTGATTAAGTTCGTTATGCAGAACGTTTCCGGGGTTGTAAAGATCCTTATTTTGTTCTTACTGGTGTTACAACTTTATGTTTCTGGTTTACTCGTGATGAGATGATGAGATGTTTGGAGCTGTGGTAGATCGTGATCGGTGGGCGTTTACGCCGCATGCGTGCAACCGGCCTCAAGTGAGGCTGATCGTCCGATGTCATTGAAGTAGATCACATTGATGATTTCTCCGTCCTGTGTAGGTGTAGGTCTTTGCAGATATCAGAAGAGTCTTACAAGCCGCACAGACTCTCCGTCGCATGAGTTAGGAGTCAATCTGCCTGAAATGGGATTAAAACAATGATTCCGGCGGAGCCTCGCCGCGTGCAACTGCCAGCGCCGCGCCTCTCTCTGAGGATTAATTCCTCTTCGGTCAAGCTTGAATGAACTATTCCTCAATTACTTCTGAAGATGCGGGGGGGGATTCAGCATAGGTTTTTACAGGCACTGCTACTTTTCCTACCAGTAAGACTAAGTCTCCTTTTATCCTGGGAAAGTGAAGCAGATGTGGATCCAGAGAAGACAAGGACACGGGAGTGTTTTTTAAGGTGATGCAGAGGGAGAAGAAATGGGATGAAGTTCTCAGTCCTAATCCACTTAAACAGATTCCACCACTGGAAGAGATTTACACCACAGCGCCGTTTGAGAATGATCAGGAAGCATGTTAACGGGACTGTTTGGAGAAGGGCGCCCCCCCCAGGATCTCTCTCTGTTACTGGGGGTCCCTCACATGCTGAAGGCTGCATCCAAGCACCAGATGAATGAATGAGTGGGAGAACCCCTCCCTGTTAAATCTATCTTCTGTCGTTTCATTTTAATCTGCACCGTTCCATTGAATTTCCGTCATTCTTCAGTTTTCTACACGTGATTCTGTTTCTACACGCCGTCGTCCACACATCCATTCAGCCGGTACCGAAAACATAACATGGTAATTACTGGTTCTGCTATTTTTGGAACAGAACAAACTAAAGCTATATTAAGGCTTAATCGACACCCCCGTGTATTTGCAAGCCGCCTTTCAGCCAAGGCGGTTTGGATTTTGCTCATATCCATGTGTTGGTTTGTCAGCAGGATTACATAAAATCCATAAATCAATGGAGGATGGGATTTGGGCCGGGTTAGAATCCATAACATTTTGGTGCCGACTTGATAACAATATCTCTGGGAATAATACAGACATGTGTATCTGTGAGCCTATGCCAAACCCAAAGCGATGTGCGGAACATGATTGTCTATTTATAATTGTCAATAAAGTTTTATTTGAAAGCTCCGGGCCAGAAATAGAGCTTGTTTGTTAGCAATATGCTAACAAACAAGCTAATAGCGTCTATTTAGCACAGAGAATTGTGGGTAAGCAAGCTACGTTTCACTGTGTGGAGTGTGGTCATGGAAGTCTGCTTAGACCACTAGGTGTGACCCAGAACATGTTTTGTTTTTTGGTGTTGGCTTTCCCAATAGTTGCATTTACTTAATTTATCCTTCCGCTTTACTGCCTTTCATCACTTTCTGTTACTGAAAACTCAAAGTCCAAAAACATCAATCAGAACCATAGATGTGGCGTGAGGCGTTCCCAGTGTGACGGACCTGAACCAGCCTTCTAACACACTGGGTTTGGGTTTTCCATCAGAGGGAGAATCTTCTTCATGTGTTGGTTCTGATGTTCCAACGGTGGCTGCTTCATGAATAATCCACCGACTATTCTGGTTTTTGTGGGTTTCAGGTTCTGCCAGTCGGGTCATTCATTTAAATCTCTAAGTTTTTATTGCGAGCAGACAGAACTTAGATCCGTCAGATGTAAGAGGAGACGGCCGGCAGCCATTAGCAGGAGGCTGAGGATGATGAGGATGAGTATACCGAGTATACATACTGAGTATACATACATGTATACATACATGAATGTATACTCAGTATGTATAGATACATGTATACATACATGAATGTATACTCAGTATGTATACATACATGTATACATACATGTATGTATACATGTATGTATACATGTATACATACATGTATGTATACATGTATGTATACATGTATGTATACATGTATACATACATGTATGTATACATGTATGTATACATGTATGTATACATACATGTATACATACATGTATGTATACATGTATGTATACATGTATACATGTATGTATACATGTATACATACATGTATACTGAGTATTCATACATGTACACATACATGTATACTGAGTATTCATACATGTACACATACATGTATACTGAGTATTCATACATGTACACATACATGTATACTGAGTATTCATACATGTACACATACAT
>JBBDHG010000279.1:22500-27500 GCA_037951165.1 Lophius americanus | reverse complement strand
TTGTTCCGGCGATACAACTGTTCCTGGACGCGGAGAACACATCCAGAGTATCTTCCTCTCTGTCTTCCTCTACTCACCTTCCTCCAGAACCTCTGAACCTCGCTGCCTGAAGGTCCACCGGGACGCTGTGTGAGAGACAGTGGCCATAATTACATTTCCGTTTCTATTCCCTCGCTGGTTCGCGTAGTTCAGCAGAAGAACCTCATTTAACGCAGAACCTCTCCCTCTCACATCCTCTCTGCATCGACCTCTTCATCAGAGTCCCTTTATCTGACTCTTCCTCCTCTCATGTTAGCTGCTGGTCCTGGTTTACGGGGCTCCTGTTGGTTCTCAGAGGTGGATATCCATGTCGGTGGATCAAGGAAGCCTGATTTTGTTTTTTTAAACTTTTGGACCTTCTGTAGGTTTCGCTGAACTTTCCATCAGAAGAGAACCTGCGACCTAAACGCCGTTAGCCTCTCCCTGCTGCCGCGGCGACCAACAGTCAACAGTCTGCCTGACATCTCTCTGCCTGTGTCACTGCCAACTTGAATGTTTTATTATCGCTGTGGATAAAGAAGCGTTAAGAGATTTAGGATGGAATACCGTTTGGAAACATGAAAGTAGAGATAAAAGGTGTGAATGATTGATGGAAAAGGTAACGGGGTTAAACCCAACCTCCGCTCTCAGCTTATCTGCTGCGAGGTTCCATTCAACGTGTTTCTTTAACGGGTCACGACCTCATGCTTTCTGCTCATCGACCTTTTGTCCTTCACATTATGACGTAACAGTGGATTTTATTTTTTTTTCGTCTGTAAAGAAATCTCTTTTCTTAAAACAATTCTACAAAGAGGGTTAGGGTTAGGCTCCAGCCCAGGTGTTCTGATGTGGGCGGCGTTTGGAAAAGGACCACCTGCTGACTTTAATAGCAACATTCGACCACATTGACTCCAAATGCTGAATCTGAATCCAAGTGTTGAACGGAAATGTTCCGAAAACACGCAAACTTACACTGACGTCAGAGGATGTCAGTGAAATTTACCTGTGTGACGATAAAACACATGAATACCGCACGTTTAGCACCAGGGCGCTTTCTGATCCGGTTCTGGGCAAGATCTTACGTGAAATATCCATGGCCCCTTAAAAACGGGTTCTGAAGAACGAGCAAAAGCGGGGTTACGGGCGGCTGGAAGTGGTTTTCGTCTTTGTGCTTTTATTTTGGTACTTCCACCTGAAGTCAGAGGAAGTAGCGTCGTTTAAACAAATATCTTAATTGTGTTTTTAACGACCTGCGCGCTCGTGTTATAGAGTACAAAAACGCATCCAGGTATAATCACGTACTGCGTCACACCCTGGTGGGCCCACAGTGTGCCGGGGTTAAACTAGCGTAGCTGCCGAAATATTCGTGGCGGAAGTTAAAATGCGTGAACAAACGCCAGGAGACGATAAACGATGAAAGCCTTCGCAATCCGCACCGTCGGATTTAATCGCCACAATACCACGATTGAATAACGCGGGCTCGTGTATTGCTCTCTGCTCATGCTAGCGTTAGCTGCATCGGTTCTTCGTCTTTCGGCTGGATCTTTCTCCACCCCCAGTCACCGCCGGTACCCTGCTGGCTCACGGTACCGGTGACGGTACCTCTTAACCCGAGCCCCAACGGATCCAGTTTGGAAATCAGTTTCATGTTCCGCATTTTAATTTGGTATAGCTTTTTACGCCGGATGCCCTTCCTGACGCAACCCTCCGCATTTGGTACCGGCACCAGAAGGACGTTTGAGACCCCTTCACCCAAATCACTATTATAAAAATGACCCCCTACCTTTTCCCATAAGCCCTTTCATCTCATTTCCGACTTGCTGAGGTTTGGACGCAGGCTGCCGGTTTCCTGTTAACGTTTAAATACGGTTGATTTCCTGCCTCTGCTTTCACGCTACAGACTCTTCACACACTTCCTCTTCTTTGCGGCTCCATCGCGCAGGAAAGCCGGCAGGTCCTTGCGCCAAGAAGAAAAGGTATTTTCCTTTTCCCCGGTGGAACCAGAGTTGAGCTGGAGCGGCCGGCAGCGTTGGTGTTGATACCAGCGCCAGAACTGGGAATTGGGAAACTTAATTAACGTAATTTTTAAAAGCTGAAATCCCCGAGGTCTGTATTTGTTACCTAGAACTTCTTCAAACACATCCTGTAGGTCCACAGAACTTTCAGCAGCATCTGTAATGACATCACTCAGTGTGATTGTTAAACTTTAAAGAAACAGAATATGAAACAAGATCTCTAGTATGGGTGGAGTCCCTGAATTCAGATTTTTGGGTGAACTCTTCCTTTAAAGGTGTTTGTATTGAGCTCCATGGATTATAAATTAAATGTATTATTATTATTATTATTATATTTAAGTGAATATAAAACCCATCAGAGGACATGTGAGGGATGGGATTTATCCTTACGGTCGATATCTGTTGACAAACAAAGGTTCTTAGATTCAGTGTTTCCACACGGGTGGAGGAGTGAGCTCATGAAGAAGACGGTGGTACATGTTGAAGGGTGGAGATCCGTCTGATGGTTTGACTTTTGTGGACTGTTGATGGAGGCAGGTGAAAACAGACTTGGCTGCCCGAGTGTTTGAGGTTAAGGTGGTGTTAGGGAGACGTGAAAGTCTTCAGGTGTTTGTGTTTGTGTGACAGGTGGTGTAAACGCTCCACAGGTACGTCCAGTATGTCCCCAACACCACCTGAGACAGACGGACGGATCCAGTATGTGTGTTTGATATCTGCAGATACAAGAAGGAAGATCCTGCAGGAGAAAAGAAACCATTAAAATCTTCTTAAGGATCAGAATATTTCAAACTCTAATACTACTCTAGTAGTAGTACTACTACTACTACTATAACTACTACTATTACTACTACTATTACTACAACTACTACTACCACTATTATAACTACTACTACTATAACTACTACTACTACTACCATAACTACTACTACTACTACTACTACTATAACTACTACTACTACTACTACTATAACTACTACTACTACTACTACTACTACTACTACTATAACTACTACTATTACTACAACTACTACTACCACTATTATAACTACTACTACTATAACTACTACTACTACTACCATAACTACTACTACTACTACTACTACTATAACTACTACTACTACTACTACTATAACTACTACTACTACTACTACTACTACTACTACTACTATAACTACTACTACTAATACTACTAATACTACTACTACTACTACTACTACTACTACTATTACTACTACTACTAATACCACTATTATAACTACTACTACTATAACTACTACTACTACTACCATAACTACTACTACTACTACTACTACTATAACTACTACTACTACTACTACTATTACTACTATTACTACAACTACTACTACCACTATTATAACTACTACTACTATAACTACTACTACTACTACCATAACTACTACTACTACTACTACTACTATAACTACTACTACTACTACTACTATAACTACTACTACTACTACTACTACTACTACTACTACTATAACTACTACTACTACTACTACTACTATAACTACTACTACTACTACTATTACTACTACTACTACTATAACTACTACTACTACTACTACTACTACTATAACTACTACTACTACTACTATAACTACTACTACTACTACTACTACTACTACTATAACTACTACTACTACTACTATAACTACTACTACTACTACT
This sequence comes from Lophius americanus, assembly GCA_037951165.1. NCBI lineage: Eukaryota > Metazoa > Chordata > Actinopteri > Lophiiformes > Lophiidae > Lophius > Lophius americanus. Next base: position 23,775 of record JBBDHG010000279.1, on the reverse strand, counting down.
ACTATAACTACTACTACTACTACTACTACTATAACTACTACTACTACTATAACTACTACTACTACTACTACTATAACTACTACTACTACTACTACTACTATAACTACTACTACTACTACTACTATAACTACTACTACTACTACTACTACTATAACTACTACTACTACTACTACTATAACTACTACTATTAATACTACTACTACTATAACTACTACTACTACTACTACTACTACTACTACTACTATAACTACTACTACTACTACTACTACTACTACTACTACTATAACTACTACTACTACTACTACTATAACTACTACTACTACTACTACTACTATAACTACTACTACTACTACTACTATAACTACTACTATTAATACTACTACTACTATAACTACTACTACTACTACTACTACTACTACTACTACTACTATAACTACTACTACTACTACTACTATAACTACTACTACTACTACTACTATAACTACTACTACTACTACAGCCGTCATCTGCGCCTGAACCTCAGTAGAACCCGACCGTATCTGGACTCTGATCGGTCGTATCGGGCCGAACCGGCCGCCTCCTTGGTTCCTGTGTTGGTGTTAGCCTCATTTGCATATTCATGTCTTTGAGCCCATCTGCAAACAAATGCTGGACATTCTGACACCTTAAGAGATGTTTTTAATAACCTGTTCAGAACTGGGCCTTAAGTTTAGAGTTTAACAAAGATGAGTTGAGTTTTAATAATCAGGAAGAGTCAGAAGCTCTAATGACCATTAGAAGAAATAAACACGTCTTCTTTGGTTTATGTCATCCTACTCAAAAAACAACAACATCTCCCTGCTAACCAGGATGTTTCAGATGGTCTAGAGCGCCCTCCTCTGGTCACTGGTCAAAGTACAGTACAGTTATCATATTGTTGAGAAAAACCTAAACAAACAATCAAATCCTCCTTCATTTGAAAGCGTTCATGTTGGTGGATCTTACTGACATCCCGGAACTTTCCACTCCAAACATCCGGTACACCATGAAAGATTGTAATAATCTGTATTTATGTTTATATTATTATTATTTATATTTATGGTTACCTTTACAGCCACTGCTCCATCAGGGTCTTGCCCTACTACTATATGATACATTTCATTTATAACGCACTTTACATTTTCATCAAATCTCAAAATGCTACAAAGTAAAAGAAGATAAAAGCATTAATAAAAAAATATAATAATATAAAAACATCACCAAAAAGCAGCAATGCTAATTAAAGTTATAGGTTCT
>JBBDHG010000279.1:0-17500 GCA_037951165.1 Lophius americanus | reverse complement strand
TCTAATGAGTTTATAGCAGCTTATTAATGGTTTTTAAAGTATTTACAACGTAGCAAACTAGGTGCAATCATTTTATGAAGCCTTAATGTAAAGTTGTACCCAAAGTCTTAAAAATAAATTGTGGTATTTTATTTAGATCAAGCAATTCTCTAAAAGAGAAAAGTTCTGGTAGCTGGTAAATCCGAGTTCTGGTGCTGTGGAGTCACATGTCGACAGTTTATGGTATGGAAAGCTGTCCAGGATTTGAATGTTGACATTTTTCTGGGGACACTGGTCCATCCGTCAGATTCTCTCTGACCGGTTTGATTGGCGTATTATGAACCCAACTCCTTTTTAAGTAAAGACGGACCTTTTCTCCAGTGTGAGTCGGTTTGGGCGGATTAAAATCCTGATGAACTTTTCCTGATAAATGTCACCCAAACCCATTCAGTACCCACCTTCTTCTCTTCTCCTTGGTCCGTCCCGCTGAGAGCAGAGCCCTTCTCTCTTCTCCCCCGATTGTCTGCCTCTCAGTGGGAGTCCTGACATTTCTGCCGCACATTGGGGAGGATTCTGGGAAAAATTGGCAATAAATGGGAAGGCGGTTTGTTAGAAAAGGTCATCGTTGGCATCTTTCCCTCTTTGTTGGCCCGAGGAGGATCAGATAAAGAAAGAAGGAGTTTGAACGGTTGTCAAAAACAGGTTGAACAATGCTTTCACCACATGACAGGAGTCACAGCAGAAGCAGTTTTTTCTGCCAGGGTTCAACAACTGGTACTTCAGGCTGCCCACATCCACAAACTGGTACATGTGATGTTCTGGAGGTAAACACAATAGACCACGCAGAAAATCAACTCTCTGTTCTGCTCTCATGTCAAAAAAAGACCTATTATTATTACTATTATTAAAAATAATATAATAATATAATATTCATTATCATAATTTTAAATTATTATTCTTTTATTATTATTTCATTATTTATTATCATTATTTATATAATTATTACTGTTATGATTGATAACTATTATTATCATTATTATTATATTTCAAATATTATTATTATTCCGTTTCATTTTATTATATTTTAAATATTATTATTATTCCATTTTATTTTATTATATTTTAAATATTATTATTATTCCGTTTTATTTGTTTATATTTTAAATATTACTATTATTATTACTATTATTATAATTATTATTATTATTATTATTGTATTATATTATTTTATATATTATTTTGTCCTCCAGAATACAGTTTGTTGTATAAACTGTAATATACACATATATATTATAAATACATATGTATTTATAATATATATTTATACACATATATATATTATAAATACATATGTATATATATATATATTTATACACATATATATTATAAATACATATGTATTTATAATATATACTTGTTTATAAATATATATATATATACACAAGTATATATTATAAATACATATATATATATATATATATATATATATATATATATATATATATATATATATATATTATATATATATGTATTTATAATATATACTTGTTTATAAATATATATATATATATACATATGTATATATGTATTTATAATATATATATATATATACATATATATATATATATATATATATATATATATATATATATACACAAGTATATATTATAAATACATATATATATATATATATATATATATATATATATATACACAAGTATATATTATAAATACATATATATATATATATATATATATATATATATATATATGTATTTATAATATATACATATATATATATATATATGTGTATTTATAATATATATATATGTGTATTCTACAGTTGATACAACAGCAGCGTCATCTTTTCTCTTTTGATATTTGTTTGTATGTTCGAATGTTAGCAGACTCAAAAACTCCTGAGTGATTTTTAGACGAGGGGGGAGGGTCCGACATGCAGCAGAACCATTAACGTTTGGACTGGATCCGGGTTACGAGGTGCCTCCAGAACTGATCTTTAACATTGTGAGATCGGGGTTGTTTTAAACAGAAATAAAATAAAATAAAAAATCACATCATACCATCATAAACCTTTTGGTGAAGTTACTTCATGAAATGTTCTAGAAAAGGTTGAAGGACTTTGGAGAAATCTAAATTAAAGGATTAAAGGGACTCCTGGTCGCTGGCGGAGGTCCGTCTTCTGCTGACCTTCACCTCTCCTGAAAGTTCTGAAGGTCCTGAAGGTCCTGAAGGGTCTGAAGGTCCTGAAGGGTCTGAAGGTTCCGCTCTCTATGACCTGAGAACGTATCATGGACCCTCTTCTCTCCCCCCTCATGAATCCCCCGCCGGTTCTCCCTCCCTCCTCCTCTCGGTTCTCTCTGCTCCCTCTTGTGCTTTGGTGAGATGATACTGTTCAGATGCTTCTTCATCCCGTCTCACCTCCTCATAGTTAATGCAAGTATTTCTCTCTCCCTCTCTCCCCTTCTGAACCCCGCTGTCAGGACTGCCAAATAAACTTTAATCTAAAGGTAGCTCCTCCTCCTCCTCCTCTCCTCCTCCTCCTCTTACTCTCCTCCTCCTCTTCCTGTCCTCTTCTCCTCCTCTTCTCCTCATCTCCTCCTCCTCCGCCTCCTCTTACTCTCCTCCTCCTCTTCCTGTCCTCTTCTCCTCCTCTTCTCCTCATCTCCTCCTCCTCCTCCTCCTCTTACTCTCCTCCTCCTCTCCTCCTACTCGTCCTCCTCCTCTTCCTCTCCTCCTCCTCTTCCTGTCCTCTTCTCCTCCTCTTCTCCTCCTCCTCTCCTCCTCTTCCTCTCCTCCTCCTCTTACTCTCCTCTTCCTCTCCTCCTCCTCTTAACTCTCCTCCTCCTCTCCTCCTCTTCCTCTCCTCCTCCTCTTACTCTCCTCCTCCTCCTCCTCCTCTCGTGTTGTGCTGACATGCTCTTTAACCCCGCCTCACGTCGGATCATTTATAAGCGTTTTTTTAAGTTGCTTCAAATGAATCCATTAAACTAACGGTTCTGCTTGTGTTTTGGGTTTTTATTAAAACTATATATATTTATTTATATGGTCTAAAATAAAATCTTGGCTCTTTTGCCTCATCTGCTCATTTATAGTTTGTTAAAACATTTTCATATCTGACATGTGGGACATTGAGCGCCGGGTGAAGGTCACCTGAAAAAACACGAGCTGTCACTTCCTGTTGGTGGGAGGTTTGTCCGTCAACCCCGGCGCTGCCTTGCTCAAAGTTCACGGCTGAACGTTTGTCTGCATGTGTGCGCCGGTGTTTCCTGTGTGGATCATCGGCCCCTCCGCCTCATGTGTGCCTCCTTCACCCTCACCTCCATCTTTCCTGACACTGAATGTTCTTAATCTCTCTTCTCTTGATCTGATGATTATTCAGGACAGAATCAGTCGTTTACCTGACAGGTGTAACGTCACGTCACGTCATGTCACGTCCGTGGGTCCACAGCTGACTGACAAACACAAACATGAAATCAGGGAAAACATTTGTCTCAAAGAGGAGAAACAGGAACGATTGTGACCACTAGAGGGGAGCATTGGTCTGAAATTAAACTGAAACATGTGACCAGAACCAGAGCAACTGTGTGTGTGTGTGTGTGTCTGTGTGTGTGTGTGTGTGTGTGTATGTCTGTGTGTGTGTGTGTGTGTGTGTGTGTATGTCTGTGTGTGTGTGTGTATTTATGTCTGTGTGTGTGTGTGTATTTATGTCTGTGTGTGTGTGTGTTTCTGAGACTGTGTGTGTGTGTCTGTGTGTGTGTGTGTGTGTGTATGTCTGTGTGTGTGTGTGTATGTGTGTGTGTGTGTGTCTGAGACTGTGTGTGTGTGTGTATGTGTGTGCGTGTGTGTGATTGTTTGTGTGTGTGTCTGTGTGTGTGTATCTGACTGTGTGTGTGTATGTGTGTGTGTATCTGACTGTGTGTGTGTATGTGTGTGTATGTGTTTGTGTGTGTGTCTGTGTATGTGAGTTTGAGTGTTTGTGTTTGCGACTGTGTGTGTGTGAGTTTGTGTGTGTGTGTCCGTGTGTGTATGTGTGTGTGTGACTGTGTGCATGTGTCTGTGTATGAATGTGACTGTGTGTCTGTGTCTGTGTATGTGTGTGTGTATCTGACTGTGTGTGTGTGTGTGTGTCTGTGTATGTGTGTGTGTATCTGACTGTGTGTGTGTATCTGACTGTGTGTGTGTGTATGTGTGGGTGTGTGTGTGTGTGTGTGTGTGTGTCTGTGTATATATATCTGACTCTGTGTGTGTGTGTATGTCTGTGTGTGTGTGTATGTGTGGGTGTGTGTCTGTGTGTGTCTGTGTGTGTATGTGTGTGTGTGTATGTGTGTGTGTGTATGTGCGTGTGTGTGTATGTGTGTGTGTGTGTCTGTGTGTGTATGTGTGTTTGTGTATGTGTGTGTGTGTGTGTGTGTGTGTGTGTGTCTGTGTGCGTGTATCTGACTGTGTGTGTGTGTGTGTGTGTGTGTGTGTGTCTTTCCCATCTTTAATCCATGTCGTCTCTATTCCTACTTACATTTTAAAGGTTTTGTTTTTCCTTTATGCTCGTTTGGGTCCAGGTTCTAACGAGCAGCACACTCTGGGTTTCCCACTCCACTGGTGTTTGTCTTTTCTCCACCAGACAATATATCATAGAAACATTCTAGTCAGGGTTTGATTCTTATAAGAAACGAATCTCTCTGTTTATTTTCATTTACTCTCTCACTTCTGTCTCCTCGAGGCAGAAACCATCTTTACTGGGTTCACACCGGATACATTCTCTGGTACCATCATCTAAACATGTAAACATGTAAACATCTAAGCATGTAAACATGTAAACATGTAAACGTGTAAACATGTCCCACATTCTCAGACCTGATACTTTATATCACATTTATTACCATCATATTTGTGATGTTTCTCAGGGATAGTAAGAATTTCAGGCTTCATCTTGTTTGTGCAGCAGAAACACATTAAAGTTCTGTTCCATCATCGGTTCCGCGAGATCAAAGAGTTCAGCCGCCGTAATGTAAAGTTCCTCGTCTGCGTCAGCTGTGACCGTGTCTGTGTGAACCCGGACTGAGTGGGCTTTCTGGCCCCCTTCTTCCTGTGGTTTCAGGACCGAGCAGTTGTGGAAGACTCTGATCAGGTGCGTGAGGAGGGAAGTAACGCTGCCGCTCGCTCGGCCCGGCCAGGCCTCTTGTCATTGGCTAAAGCTTACAGGTGTGCTGTGATCTGGTGCGGTTTGCTCTGCTTTGCATTCGCTGCCGCTCCGAGAGGTGACTCTGGTTGACGCCATTAACCAACTAAAGCTGGTTTTCGTTTGTTTTGTGATAAAGTCTGAATTGAGATGACGCCTGACGGTCAGTGTGATGAATGACAACTTTTAGCTTTGTGCTAGTGGACTTCAGTCGTTAGCATTCTCGCTAAAGCTAATGGCAGCCCCCATATGTGTGGTATGTTGTAGATATGGAGGTGCGGCATGGGTTTGGATCTGTGTTTAGTCTCGGCCCAGGCTGGATTCTGGACTTGAGGACGTGTTCTTGACACGAGACAAGTGTGAAAATAACCTTTATTTAATCGTCGTCCAGCTTTGAGGTTATGCAGTTGTTGTTTTTTTAGCTTTATGTATTGTTTTATCTCACGAGCTTCTCGGAGCATCTTGTCGCGTCGGGAGGTCCAGCATGACTTTGGCATGAAAGATAGACAATAACAAACCTTATTTTTCCCTTCAGATTTATAAATGCAGGTAAACATGAGAGACACCTGTTGGATCAGACACGCATGTTCACAACACACCCGCTGTCCTCTCAGGTCTATGCTCACATTAAAGTCAACACAAGAACTGGATTTTAGTTTTATGCCTTAAGCTTAAGATTCCAGACGTGGCTTGAATGATGTCATACGTAGTTTTTATCTTTTAATGTGATATTCTGTCGTCTAAGGTGACATAATTACATCCTCAGTATTCATAATACTTGTATTTATTCACGTCGTTGACTAATGGTGTTAAAACAGAACCATGCCTGTAGGACAGTTTTTTTAGACTTATGCCGTAGGGTCATGTGACTTTCAATCCACCAATCTCTGCATATTGGTTTAAAAATCTTTTCAATCCTTCATCATTCCTAGATTTTCTCTGAAATGTCAATCAGGAACAAAAGTGTTCTAAGAAGTTTAAATGAGAATCACTTTTAAATGTTGAGGAGGTGGTTTCTGGTATATTTTTTCTTCACTTGATTTGAGTGTTTCTGTTTGAACGGAGTCATTGTTTCATTTCACTCCATTAATTCTGATCATCAATCAGATCAAATTTCGCTTGGTTTCATTTTTCCTGCGATGTTTCTCTCATCCTGAGATTCTGAATCTGCGATAACGCTGTCCGGCCGGGGTTCCGGACCGTAGGTTGTTTAACATTTAGGAATAAGACAACATGTTATCATTTCACTGCTTCTCAACTTGTCATGCCCTTAAAAGGATTGTATAATAAGATCGACCTGGCGGCATCAACACGCGAACCTTTACGTTACGTTCTCTAAAACATATAAATTTTTTTGATGCTATGGCGCCAACCAAACAGAAAGTCGGCCATTTTTAGTTAAATGCGCGATTTTGAGTCTTTTTGCCGTTTCCAGGAGTTGTATTTGAACAAACTCATCCTGGACCCTAAACCTATCTTACTGACATCCTAGAGCCATAAGGATTCAGAGTTATCAAAGCTTGACTTTTTGTACGACGGTCTGGACGAAATGGGGCAGCGAATGTTGAGATCTGGTTCAACCATTATTTTTGACAGAATAAATAATAGAAATAAAACATTTAATTTAAAATGCACTTTACATTTGGATCAAATCTCAAAGTGCTACAAAGTAAAAGCAGATAAAAGCATCAGTAAAAAATAAAATAATAACTATATAAAAGCCTGACCAAAAAGTAGCAATGTTAATTAAAGTTTTAGGTTCTGCTAAAAAGGAAAGTTTTAAGTCCTTTTTTAAATGTGTCAGTCGTCTGTGGAGCCCTCAGATGGTCAGGGAGGGCATTCCACAGACGAGGGGCAGCAGAACAGAAGGCCCGATCACCCATGGTGCAGATCTTAGTCCGGGGAAGGAGGAGGTGGTATGAGTGGGTAGAACGGAGGGATCGTGTTGAGATCAGTGGGGTGAGTAGTTCTTTCAGGTAGGGGGGGCGTTACCATGGTTACACTGGTGAGTGAGGAGAGAGATCTTATGATCAATCCTGGTGGAGATGGGAAGACGATGAAGGGAATGAAGAACGGGGGTGATGTGTTTGTGGGATAGTCCCACTGAGATTAAAATCTCTTTTACAAGAAGGATGACAAAACACAAAGATTCAGTCACAATTTAAGAACAACAGACAGTCACGGTTGCAAACAGGACAGAGAGCTGGAGAATACAAACTCAGAATAAAATGAAACCTTCACCATTTTTATTAAATGACCCAGATTCCACACTGCCTTTAAATTCGTGGAAAGTAAGAAGGTCTTAGAGTTTGAGATCCTTCTGCAGGCTGTTCCATTCAGATGGTAGAGAAAACTCAGCTTTGAGTTGATGGTAATAATAAAATCATGGTCCAAATTGGTCGCGTATGAGTCGTACGAAGTTCTGCTGCGTTAGATCGCAGAGAAAAGTATCCGGGTAGAAGCTGGAAAAATGGTCTGATGTTTTATTCATTATGTTCTCGATGGCTTATGAATGTGGAAGCAGTGAAATAGTAATCATTTGTCACGTTCCCTTTGTCCCTGAGACTTACATGCTGGAACACGATAGTATTTCATAATTGAGCTTCTGACTCTGTACGACACATCGGAGCAAAATGGGCCCAGTGGGATTTTTGGCTGTTGGTGCTGTGAGCGAGAGAATGGGCGGCGTGAATGTTTGAACGTGTGTGTGTGTGTGTGTGTGTGTGTGTGTGTGTGTGTGTGTGTGTGTGTGTGTGTGTGTGTGTGTGTGTGTGTGTGTGTGTGTGTGTGTGTGTGTGTGTGTGTTTGAGAAGGGGTAAAATCTGTGAAATATAAAATGGAAAATTGCAATTTAAAAAGAAATCAAACACAAAACAATAAATAACTTAACTTAAATTGTTTAATTAATTAACCCTTAAATGTCAAATTATTGTTCTTAAAAGAACAAATTATTTCTGAACATCTTTGATTTCTTTGGGGCAATTATTAAATTGATGTCTTAGACACACATAAAATAATAAATCATTTGGTCAAGAATGTTTTCAAACAGTAAAAAAACATCGGACTTATTTCATGCGCAAATTTTGTATTTCATGGAAAATAGTTCATTTAAAGTAGATTATCTAAATAGTTTTGTTTTTAAAAAACTGTTTTCAGGCTATATAATTGTTCTGTTTAGTAAATAAGCGTTAATACGTCAAAAAAAAAAGTATTTTCTGGATAGTCGTGGTCAACACCTCTTCATCAGTCGCCCCCAGGTCTCCGTATTTGGAACATAGAAATAGAGACTCAGAACGAGCTCAACCAGAGAATTGAGCAGGACATTGAAGGGTTAATTTTACGAGTATCGTAACTTTGGAAAAGACACTTTTTTAAAAAGTCATGGACTAGATTTCCTCGCTGAACTTTAAAACGCCTTTTCTGCCTGTGTTTTTGTGACTCCCAGCTCAGCTGGTGATTTATCTGATAACGCTGCCCTTTGTGCCCTGAGTGCAGAAAGCCAAGCTGGGCCCAGGTAAGAAGGTGATCACCGAGACGGACGGCCACTCGGACCAGCTGCCTTCCAACAGCTTGAACCAGGTCAAACTCGCCGACTTCAACTTCCTCGCCGTCCTTGGGAAGGGCAGCTTCGGGAAGGTGAGGCAGCCGTCATGAGCCTGGAAATAAAGTCTGAACGGCCAACATGACATTTGAGACGGGGATGATCTAGTCCTCTTTTTCTGCCCCCGTCGTCCGTCTCTGAAGGTCATGCTGGCAGAAATGATGACCAATGAAGAGCTGTACGCAATCAAGATCTTGAAAAAGGACGTGGTGATCCAGGATGATGATGTGGAGTGTACCATGATTGAGAAGAGGGTCCTGGCCCAACAGGACAAGCCACCCTTCCTCACACAGCTCCACTCGTGCTTCCAGACTGTGGTACGTTAAATGTCATGAAGTGTCGTAGATATGTGAAGAGCAGAGAAGGAGAAACAAACATGGACTGCAGCAGACCTCTGAAGGTCTACTGTGATATCTGCCACCAAGTAGCAGGTCCTTTGAAGTCCTGTTTAGACCAGCAACCCACAGATGGGAAGTCCATAGAGATTTGGACCAAAAACAACAAACAACTCCTTTAGATGTTCAGTCCATTCAGTCCATGAGTCCATGTCAAATGTTTCCGACTATGTAGCCCTTCTGAAGACGCCGTTGGAGGCGTGTCCATGTGAGATAAGATGAGACCACCACCAAAGTGAGACCCTGTTAAACATCAGGTGAGACGTCCTGGAGACAAAGTCAGAGAGGACAGACTGAGATGGTTCTGACCCGTGAAGAAGAGGAGGGATAGTGGATCTACTGGTAGGAGGATGCTGCAGAGATGGAGCTGCAGGCAGGAGAAGAAGGGGAGGAGCAGAGAGGAGGTTTCTGGATGCGGTGAGAGAGGACATATAGTTGGTTGGTGTGACAGAGGAAGAGGCAGAGGACAGAAGGAGACCCCTGAGGGGAACAGAGAAGAAGAAGTGTTTGAGGGTCCGTCACTGCTGGATAACAGGAACAGCTTCTGACAGAAGTCTCTGTTAAGTGTTTCCGTCTCTAAGCTCCTTGTTTATGGTTTTTGTAGGTCACCCTGTCAGAGACAGTGTAGCAGGAAGGAGCGAGGGTCTCAGACAGGAAGCCGCGTTCCTCTGTTCTGATCACCGTCAGCCAAGACAAATGCACTTTCATTTTTCAGCTTCTGCAGAACCTGCATTTATCATGTGCTAAAAATAAATGTTGCTTTTTTTTCTCCCTCCCCGTAAATCCCTTCCTCTTCCTCTACCTCTTCCTCTTCCTCTGTGACCACAGGACCGCCTGTACTTCGTCATGGAGTATGTGAAAGGGGGGGACCTCATGTACCACATCCAACAAGTGGGCAAGTTCAAGGAGCCGCAGGCAGTGTAAGAGGAAGATGATTGTTGTTTTACATTCTCTATCTACGAGACGGACGAGTTCTCGGTTCATGATTGTTACACAGAAGAAGTGTCAAGGGTCAAAGGTCAAAGTTTGCGTGTCTTCGGTCTATAGACGTGTGCTTGTTGTTTCAGGTTCTATGCAGCAGAGATCGCTGTGGGTCTCTTCTTCCTGCACCTTAAAGGCGTCATCTACAGGTGGGTATCACCTTGTTCGCTCACGTAGGTAGAGTTGATGCTCACACATTATTATTATTATTATTATTATTATTATTATTATTAATAATATTATTATTAATATTATTATTATTATTAATATTATTATTATTAATATTATTGAATACTTTAAGCTGTAGAAAACTTTTAAAGATATTAAACATTTTAGAACAAGAATTTAAGCCATTGAAATGAATGGAGCATTTCCCAGAATGCCTAGCGATATTAGACCATGAGTGAGCCGATGTTCTCCGCCCACCAATGCCTGACTGTGATTGGCTTCATGTGTGCTAATGTCAGACATGCTCCCTCGTGTGGTTGAATAACGTACTGCAGATACAATTAACAGACTGGATACTTTATTTAGAAAGCTGCAGACATTCTTAGACTGTGGAGAAGTTTGGTAACCATTACTTAAGGATCTTAAATAATTATTCACACTTTTTCAGAATATAAGCAATTTCTTGCATCATCTTCAGGAAAAGCCTCCCTTTCAACGGTTTAACCTACCACTATTATCATTACCACTGTGACTCCTACTTATACTATTACTATTATTGTTATCACTGTGACTCCTACTTATACTATTGCTATTATTGTTATCACTGTGACTCCTACTTCTACAACCATTATCATTACCACTGTGACTCCTTCTTATACTATTACTATTATTGTTATCACTGTGACTCCTTCTTATACTACTATTATTGTTATCACTGTGACTCCTACTTCTACAACTATTATTGTTATCACTGTGACTCCTACTTATACTACTACTATTATCATTATCACTGTGACTCCTACTTCTACTATTACTGTTATCATTATCACTGTGACTCCTACTTCTACTATTACTGTTATCGTTATCACTGTGACTACTACTCCTACTTCGACTGTTATTATCACTGTGACTCCTACTACCATTATTATTGTTATCACTATGACTCCTTCTTCTACTACTACTATTATTGTTATCACTGTGACTCCTACTTCTACTTCCACTATTATTGTCATCACTGTGACTCCTACTTCTACAATTATTATTGTTATCACTGTGACTCCTACTTATACTACTACTATTATCATTATCACTGTGACTCCTACTTATACTACTACTATTATCATTATCACTGTGACTCCTACTTCTACTATTACTGTTATCGTTATCACTGTGACTACTACTCCTACTTCGACTGTTATTATCACTGTGACTCCTACTACCATTATTATTGTTATCACTATGACTCCTTCTTCTACTACTACTATTATTGTTATCACTGTGACTCCTACTTCTACTTCCACTATTATTGTCATCACTGTGACTCCTACTTCTACAATTATTATTGTTATCACTGTGACTCCTACTTATACTACTACTATTATCATTATCACTGTGACTCCTACTTCTACTACTACTATTATTGTCATCCCTGTGACTCCTATCTCTACTACTATTATTGTCATCACTGTGACTCCTACTTCTACTACTATGACTGTTATTACTTACACACAACATTTTCTACTGGAAATGCAGTTTTTCTAGTTTGCTTTAGTTTTTCATTGGCTCTGACTTGGAAACATTAGTTCAGGATCGGTCCAGAGTAAATGTTTGAGAAAAGAGGAATGAAAGGTTGTGAGTGAGAATCCCCGTAGGTTCTGACAGGCATGTCAGCGTGGTCGTGGATGCTCAGGAAGTCTCTGTGCTTCTCTAGGGATCTGAAGTTGGACAATGTGATGCTGGACTCTGAGGGACACATCAAGATTGCTGACTTCGGCATGTGTAAAGAGAACATGGCGGATGGAGTCACGACACGCACCTTCTGCGGCACTCCGGACTACATCGCCCCAGAGGTAAGGCTGAAGGTGGAGATGTGTGTGAGTGATGCATGAGGTCATCGCTGTCACCGTCTGGGCTGAGCTGGTGTCACCCGTGTGCTCCAGATGAAGGGTACTGCCTCAGGACAGACACACACACACATTTACACACACGTACAGACACACACACATACACACTTTTACACACACACATACAGACAAACACACATATAAACATTTACACACACACACATTTACTTACACACACACTGACACACACACACATACAGACACATTCATATATACAGACACACACACACACATACACACACACACACACATACACACACACACACACACACACACACATACACACACACACACACATACACACATTTACACACACGTACAGACAAACACACATACACAGGTTTACACACACACATACAAACAAACACACACAGGCACTTACATATAAACATTTACACACTCACACACACATTTACACACACATACAGACACATTCATATATACAGACATCAGTTTTTCTGCTAGCGTGTTTGTTTAAGGAGAAAGCAGTTATATTTGTTAATTCCACCTCGTCGTTTGTGATCATGATTGTGGCCAAGATATATAATTAGACGTTTAGCTTGTTTGTGTCTTTGTTTACTGCTGACTTTATTCCATAAAGGTCGATGTGAAAAGTTTCCATCCGTCCCTTTCATTTGCCCTTATGTGGGGTCGGGACATCGTTGGACCGCTTTAGTCCCAATTCGGTTCCAATGAATGACCTCAAGGATTCTATTCTGCATAAATGCTGTTTTATGCTAACAGTTCATATTTTACTCACTAGGGGGAGATTTTTAGAAAAACTAAAAACACAGTTTTCCTGACATAACTCAAAACTTTTTTAATAGATCATTTTCAAATTTCATACCTAAATAGACCCTAGTGCGAGGAAGAACTGGCTTGATTTTGGAAAAGGTTGGTTGAATACTTCTGACACTAGGTGGAGCTATTTTGCCAAACGTTTTTGGGCCATAAATTGTCAACCGTTTATCCGAGTTATTTATTAGTGTGGATGCTGACGGCACAATGTTATTATCTTACTTTTCTTTCTCATTCCTCTTCTTCCTCTTCTTCCTCTTCCTCCTCTTATACTCTTTCGTCTTTTCAGCCGTAAAGAACCTGCCAAACTCAAACGTCGAGCTCTTAAACCGCGTGTGTGCTCGGACTTTTCTCATTCAAACCTTTTACACATTTCACGATATTCAGCATTTAATAACAAGAACTTCAACCGGTGAAGTGAACGGAGCATTTCCCAGAATGCCTAGAGGTCGATGTGACGGTTAATCAGTGTGAGCAAATACATCCTGTCTGTGATTGGCTGAAAGTAAATAAAACCAAGAACCCTTCAAACTGCATGTGTGGATTAACTGGATCGAACTCTCCGGTGTTTATCCGTTACTTCTCCTCTATTTAATGCTGGATTGGGTTATTGATCGTCTCTAAAACCTCCTCTGACAGCCCGCAATGTTAATCCCACCCCGTGGACGCCGGGGGAACCTGCTGCGCCCGCTCAGAGTCAGACTGACGCTAATGCGCCGGCAAGAGGGGGGGACGCGGCGGGGGGTTCGGAGCAGCCAGGGTTTCCGTGGCGCTGTAAGCCGGGACACACATTTAATGTCACGCACTTTATGCTAAACCACACACACACACACACACACACACACACACACACACACACACACACACACATGATTCCACACAGCGGCGCCGTAGGAACGCCGTAATGCATGAGCGGATGAATGTCTGTGGGCGTACGTGCTTTCTCTCCGCAGCCGAGTCCGATCATGCACTCCCTCGAAACCGCCACCAGAAACGGAGGGTGACCTTAAAAAGACTTTTCTTGCGCTGGTGACATTTTCGCATGACACCGAGCCAAACTGCTCCTCGGATGATGTGTGACACAAGAAGACTCTGATGATGACCGTGTCAGCTGGATTTCACAGCTTGGACCCGTGTTTGATAAAAGTCCGGTTCATGAAAGAAGCGCCGCGGAGAAAATAGATAAAAGCGGATCTGATGTTTTTACTGCGGCGTGAAAATCAACCAATTTCGCTGGAGATCCTTCGTTTTAACGCCGTAGCTCAAAAACGATTTCATGGATCATGTGAAAGTTTTACACCCCTATAGACCTTAGTGTGAGGAAGAACAGGAGTGATTTTGGGAATTATCGGTTGTACGTTCCCGACACTAGGGGGAGCTTTATCGAAAGTTTTTGTGGCATGATTTGGGGGAAGTGAACGGAGGCGAGGAGATTTATCTTGTTTATATCATATTTTAATCTAATTTATATTTTACTCTCTAGGGGAAAATTCTCACGAAAAGTAATGTGGAAACAATGTCGCACTTAATTTTATGGACTTCAATTAGGGTTGATTCTAATCTTTCTTCCTGAAGAGTGTTTAGAAAATGGGATCGCGATTATCTGGATCCAGGAGTGATGTCATCTCCCACCCCCAAAATGAACACCAGATATATTGAGCCCCCGCCGTGTGGAGGATGGAACGCCCTCATGCATGAAAGTGTATGTTGGGCTTCCATGAGTTGCCTTAGCGAGGTCACGTTTGGCATGTTTGTTTCTCACTATCTGTGAAATGAGAAGATCTTCACTCCAGCAGAGGGTCGGGGGGGGGGGGGCGGCATCCCTCATTTGTATGCATACATGTGACACTCATGTAGTCGTGGCTGTGTTTACTCCAACCCACATAGCCAGTCATTGGCTCCTGTCTGGGAGAAATTCTCCCACTAATGTGAATTTACACCTCATTGACTTTGACAGAGAGAGAGAGAGAGAGAGAGAGAGAGAGAGAGAGGAGAGAGAGAGAGAGAGAGATGAGAGGAGAGAGAGAGAGAGAGAGAGAGAGAGAGAGAGAGAGAGGAGAGAGAGAGAGAGAGAGAGAGAGAGAGAGAGGAGAGAGAGAGAGAGAGATAGTGATGAAGGGAGGGAGCATGAAGCTGTTATATGCTTTTTAACCGTGAGAGAGAGAGAAACACACAGGGCCAAGAGTATTTGGGTATTGAAGGAGATAATAAGAAAAGTTTGAGCAGAAAGGAGAGAGGCTCTCTTCATGAGAACTCTGGGCTTTATTTGAAGGATATTGAGCTGTTTGACACGGGCCGTTTCCCTCTCTGCTCTAGTTGGTCTCTGCTGTGCTGTGGCATTAAGTCCACTTCCCTAGTCACTCCTCTGCGGGATGAAACCGCATTTCTGTGTTTTGCTGTCAGGATAACAATCACAAATTTGGTATATTAGTAATTTAAAGCCTCTTCTTAGATCCTTGTGAGGAGAAGAATGAGTCGGTGCTCCTCTTCTGTAATCTTTCATTTGCTTAAATGAAAGAAGTGCGGTTTGCCTTAAACAAAAAGTTCACGAGGTTTGGGCTCAAGCTCATAACTTTGAGTTGTCTGCTACTCACGTCAGTCCAATCATTTAAATATTAGTTATTTAGTGGTTATTATGTTTTGGCTGATCACCCAGTAATTATGACGTCATAGCTAAAGCTTCTTTTTTTGTCAGTGGTTATAATGTTTTGGCCGATCATCCAGTAATTATGACGTCATAGATGAGGCTCTTTTTTTGTCAGTGGTCATATTGTTTTTGGCTGATCATCCAGTAATTATGACGTCATAGATGAGGCTCTTTTTTTGTCAGTGGTTATAATGTTTTGGCCGATCATCCAGTAATGATGACGTCATGATTCAATATGGCCGACCTCCTGTTGTAGTTCGGCCGGGGCCCCTGAATCTCGTGAACCTGCCCTACTAGGTTAATCTCACGGACTGTTCCTTTAAGCTCCTCCCAGTTTTAAATACAAGCCGGAATCACAAAGAATGTCTCAAAGTGCGGCAGACAAATAAATAAAAGAAAAAGGAGGCGGTTTGATGCTCTGGGCGATTTATTTGTGGTAAACTTTGTGTGTGTGTAACATCGACGCACACCCACCCCTTCATGAGATGGTATTTCCCAACGGCGTTGGCGTCCGGCAGTAGCATCATGCACACTTAGACACGGGAGAAACGGTTCTGGAGTAGTTTGATGAAGACGTCAACAAATTCAACGTGTTGTGAGTTCACCGTGACTCTGCCTCTAAATCTGGGCCAGAGTCAGCAGCGCCTCGTCTTCACGCCTTCGTCAAAGGTTCTGTTCTGTGTATCGATAAAATAATTTATGCACGGTTTGAACAGAAGAGAATTATTTTTCAGAGAACGTCTATTTTCTTCTGAATTTGATCGGTTTATATATTTATATATATAATAGAATGTTTTTTCCCTTTATTTTCAATTAAAGGCTTTAATTTAGTTGTGGACGTGTCACACGGCGCATGTGCTGCTCCGGTTCTGTTGTGTGTCTGCATCAGTGGTTATAATGTTTCGGACTACATAGATACTATATATATGTAGAAAATATATATGTAACCAGGTAGCAAGCTGTGTTTGTGTATGTGTGTGTGTGTGTGTGTTTGTGTATGTGTGTGTGTTTGTGTATGTTGTTGGGTATGTGTGTGTGCGTGGTTGGTGGGGTGTGTGTGTGTGTGTGTGTGTGGTTGGTGGGGTGTGTGTGTGTGTGGTGTGTGGTTGGTTGGTGGGGTGTGTGTGTGTGTGTGTGTGTGTGTGGTTGGTGGGGTGTGTGTGTGTGTGTGTGTGTTTGGTTGGTGGGGTGTGTGGACAGCAGCCGTGAATAACTAGCTCTCATCCACAGCTGTCATATAACATTAGTGCTAATGGGAGAGAAATGTCTGCAACAGTGCTTATACAAACACACACATAGATATACACACACACACAAACCCACACACACATAGATATACACAAACACACACACACGGATACACACACACACACACACACATAGATATACACAAACACACACACGCCAGACCTGGCACCTTTCTGTGTGGAGTCTTCCTCTTCTTCCCATCATTGGTTCCCCTCTGGTGGCTCCTCCTTCCTCCGCCTGTCCAAAACAATCACTATTCATTCATCAACCATAACATTAAACCACCGACTGAATATTGTGTATCTCATCCTTTCTATTGAGAACAATGTTAACTTTGTCAGCAGTATGTGCTGCTCTCTCTCTCTCTCTCTCTCTCTCTCTCTCTCTCTCTCCCTCTCTCACTCTCTCTCTCTCTCTCTCTCTCTCTCTCTCTCTCTCTCTCTCCCTCTCTCACTCTCTCCCCTCCTCTCTCTCTCTCTCTCTCTCTCCCTCTCTCTCTCTCTCTCTCTCTCCCTCTCTCACTCTCTCCCTCTCCTCTCCCACTCTCTCCCTCTCACTCTCTCCCTCTCCCTCTCCCTCTCC
>JBBDHG010000278.1:357500-360182 GCA_037951165.1 Lophius americanus | reverse complement strand
CCCCTCTCTCTCTCTCTGTCTCTCTGTCTCTCTCTCTCTCTCCCTCTCTCTCTCTCTCTCTCTCTCTCTGTCTCTCTGTCTCTCTCTGTCTCTCTCTCCCCCTCTCTCTTTCTCTGTCTCTCTGTCTCTCTCTCCCCCTCTCCCCCTCTCTCTCTCACTGTCTCTCTCTGTCTCTCTCTCTCTCTCTCTCTCTCTCTCTCTCTCTGTCTCTCTCTCCCTCTCTCTCCCTCTCTGTCTCTCTGTCTCTCTGTCTCTCTCTCTCTCTCTGTCTCTCTGTCTCTCTCTCCCCCTCTCTCCCTCTCTCCCTCTCTGTCTCTCCCCCTCTCTCTCTCTTTCTCTCTCTCTCAGTGCACGCCCATTGCCGGCCACGGGTTCGTGTTGGACAAGTACAAGTGTCGGTGCCGGAGAGGATTCTACCACCCGAACCGAGTGGCGCTGAACGGCTTCAGAAGTGAGTCACAAATCCTCTTTGTTGGAGAGAAACGGTTTTTCTCCGAGCAGTCGGATGAAAACTGTGAAGGCGCGAGAAGAGATGAAGGTTGGATGAAGGTCTGATGGTCTGATGAAGGTCTGATGAAGGTCTGATGAAGGTCTAATGAAGGTCTGATGAAGGTCTGATGAACCGATGAAGGTCTGATGAAGGTCTGATGGACCGATGAAGGTCGGATGAAGGTTTGATGAAGTTTTGATGAAGGTCTGATCGACCGATGAAGGTCTGATGGAGGTCTGACGAAGGTCTAATGAAGGTCTGATGAACCGATGAAGGTCTGATGAAGGTCTGATGAACCGATGAAGGTCTGATGAAGGTCTGATGAACCGATGAAGGTTTGATGAAGGTCTGATGAAGGTCTGATGAACCGATGAAGGTTTGATGAAGGTCTGATGAAGTTTTGATGAGATTTAGTGTGAGCTGAAGGTTTGGATCCAGGTCTTAATCTGACGGTTCTGTCATACTGGTCCCGTCCAGCTGGACTTCAGACCAACCAAAGGTTCTGACATGAAACCACGTTTCTACAGCTTGGAAAGATTCCTTTTCTTTTCAGACATAAAATACGACTCAGTTTTCAGAATAAAGGTTCTGGACCCCTGGTGTCCGAGCAGCGCCGCTGATGCATTCTTCAACCTCCTTGTTCCACCGTGACCCGGATCCCTTCAGCGGGTTCTGCCGCTCCGCTGACGGTCAGCAGCGTTTGCGTTCTGGATGAGTTCGGGACCTCCTCAGGAGAGATGGACCTTCAGACGTTCAGAACCAGGAGTCTTTGTTTTGGGCCCGTTCTGGACAGAAGTTTCTGATGTTTGTGAGAAGCTCTGATCCAGGAGCAGATTGATGAACCACACAAGGAGAGATCAACGAGATGCAGACGGTGACGAGTGATGAAGAGGTTGCCCTCATCTTTTACTGAGGGGCTGCGTTCTTTTCATCCTCACCCGAGGCTTTGATTGACATGTGATGACTTCTCCTCCTTCAGGTCGATTGACAGGTCCTTAACGATGAGTGACGAGTGACAGGATGAATCAGCCGGTGGTCCTTGACTCCACTCCAGCAGATTGTTTTTCATCGTGTGATCATCTCTGATTGACAGCTGGCGCCCTCTCTCTCCTCAGGTAAGGAGGCGGGTCCTAACAGGGAGGAGGTCTCTGAGGGGTCCGGTCGGTGCCGGCCGTGCCGTGAGGGCTGCCCCTACTGCCGGGACGACACGCCCTGTCTGGTCCAGGAGGACGGGGTTCTGCGGCTCGCCGTTGCCTCCTTCCAGGGTCTGTGCATGGTGCTGGACCTGACTGGTATGGTGGTGGTCTACCACCTCAGGAGGAACAAGGTGAGGGGGGGACACAGCGGGTTCTGATGGACTCACAGGCCGGTCTTCTTCACCTTCAGTCTCAGTAGAACTTTAGGTTTGGATGTGAAAAGTCATCATTTCCTCCCAGTAAGACAAAAGTCCAAGTCTTCACCACTCCACTGTAGGCGGTCCGGTCTTCATCGGTCTTCATCACACCTGTGATGACTGATGAAGAGGTCGGGATGAACTGTAACGAACTGGTCAGAACCTCAGAAGTGCATCAGAACACCAGAGACAGATTCCGATGTTCTGATCCGTGTTGTGGCACCGTCGCAGCAGAGAATGTTTAACAGGAAGTTCACCTGTCATTCATTCATTCATTCATTCATTCATTCATTGGTTGTTTTTCACTCTTCGTCCAACAGAGCGTCAGAACATCGGGTCTGGTCCTGCTGGAAGGCATCTTGTTCGGAGCGCTGCTGCTCTACTTCCCGGTGAGTCGGGTTCTGAACCACTCAGCACTAAACTCTGTGGATGGAACCCAGTTTAGCCCACAGAACCGCCCAGACCTCTTATCTCATATCAACTTTTACTTTAAAAGTTCCTATTACCTTCAGTAGGAGGAGCTTTAAACGACAGAGAGTCATTTTGGACATAACTTCACATTCAATCAGGGCGTTTGCTTGTATGACGCAGGGGATCGGGGGCTTTCAGTTACGTGCCGGTGCGTCGGGGGGGGGGGACAGCCTGTAGGACCAGTAGGACCGTTTTTACTGGACTTCATCCCTCAGGTGTAGACCACCTGCTGAGGGGCTGCAGACTTGCTGGAGTCTGGAGAGCTGGACTGAGTTCTGGTTCTGTGTTGCTCTGAGAGAGAAACTTCCTCCGGGTTCTTCAGATGATA
>JBBDHG010000278.1:337500-352500 GCA_037951165.1 Lophius americanus | reverse complement strand
CATGTTTACATGTTTACACGTTTACATGTTTACACGTTTACTCGTTTACACGTTTACACGTTTACACGTTTACATGTTTACACGTTTACATGTTTAAACGTTTACACGTTTACACGTTTACATGTTTACATGTTTACACGTTTACATGTTTACACGTTTACATGTTTACATGTTCACATGTTTACACGTTTACATGTTTACACTTTTACACGTTTACATGTTTACACGTTTACATGTTTACGTGTTCGCATGTTTACACGTTTACACGTTTACACGTTTACATGTTTACATGTTTACACGTTTACACGTTTACACCTTTACGGTCACATTCTTTCTAAGTAAGAACTTTTATTCTTTTATCTGTTTATTCTGTTTGTGTTTCATTATTCTGGATATTTCTTTAGATTTTATATTTAGTCTAGAGTTCTTTAGCTTTGGAGCGGTACCACCACCTGACCCTCTGACCCTCCTCAGGTGATCATCCTGTACTTCCATCCCAGCGTGTTCCGCTGTATCCTCATGAGGTGGGTTCGACTCCTGGGTTTCGCCATCCTGTACGGCACCGTCATCCTCAAGCTGTACAGGTACAGTGAGCAGAACCTAGAAGAACTGGAGTCTTACCATACATTAAGATTTTTCTGCCATGTTTTCACGATCCTCCCTCTGACGAACAATTCTAGAGAGGAGATCAAATTAAAAACATGCCAGCCGTTCCTCTCCTGTCTGCTCCCATTCTCCTTCATCCCTCCTCATCCACAGGCCTGTGAAAAAGTACCGACCCCCTCCTGATTGCCACCCTCACCACATCTCCTCCTCTCTCACCACATCTCCTCCACCCTCACCACATCTCCTCCACCCTCACCACATCTCCTCCACCCTCACCACATCTCCTCAACCCTCACCACATCTCCTCCACCCTCACCACATCTCCTCCACCCTCACCACATCTCCTCAACCCTCACCACATCTCCTCCACCCTCACCACATCTCCTCCTCTCTCACCACATCTCCTCCACCCTCACCACATCTCCTCCACCCTCACCACATCTCCTCCACCCTCACCACATCTCCTCCACCCTCACCACATCTCCTCAACCCTCACCACATCTCCTCCACCCTCACCACATCCCCTCCTCCCTCACCACATCTCCTCCACCCTCACCACATCTCCTCCTCTCTCACCACATCTCCTCCACCCTCACCACATCTCCTCAACCCTCACCACATCTCCTCCTCCCTCGCCACATCTCTTCCTCTCTCACCACATCTCCTCCACCCTCACCACATCTCCTCCACCCTCACCACATCTCCTCCACCCTCACCACATCTCCTCAACCCTCACCACATCCCCTCCTCCCTCACCACATCCCCTCCTCCCTCACCACATCTCCTCCTCTCTCACCACATCTCCTCCTCCCTCACCACATCTCCTCCACCCTCACCACATCTCCTCCTCCCTCACCACATCCCCTCCTCCCTCACCACATCTCCTCCACCCTCACCACATCTCCTCCTCTCTCACCACATCTCCTCCACCCTCACCACATCTCCTCAACCCTCACCACATCTCCTCCTCCCTCGCCACATCTCTTCCTCTCTCACCACATCTCCTCCACCCTCACCACATCTCCTCCACCCTCACCACATCTCCTCCACCCTCACCACATCTCCTCAACCCTCACCACATCCCCTCCTCCCTCACCACATCCCCTCCTCCCTCACCACATCTCCTCCTCTCTCACCACATCTCCTCCTCCCTCACCACATCTCCTCCACCCTCACCACATCTCCTCCTCCCTCGCCACATCTCCTCCTCCCTCACCACATCCCCTCCTCCCTCACCACATCTCCTCCTCCCTCACCACATCTCCTCCACCCTCACCACATCTCCTCAACCCTCACCACATCTCCTCCACCCTCACCACATCTCCTCCTCCCTCGCCACATCTCCTCCTCTCTCACCACATCTCCTCCACCCTCACCACATCTCCTCCACCCTCGCCACATCTCCTCCACCCTCACCACATCTCCTCAACCCTCACCACATCCCCTCCTCCCTCACCACATCTCGTCCTCCCTCACCACATCTCCTCCACCCTCACCACATCTCGTCCTCCCTCACCACATCTCCTCCACCCTCACCACATCTCGTCCTCCCTCGTCACATCTCCTCCACCCTCTCCCCATCTCGTCCTCCCTCGCCACATCTCCTCCACCCTCACCACATCCCCTCCTCCCTCGCCACATCTCGTCCTCCCTCACCACATCTCCTCCACCCTCACCCACATCTCCTCCACCCTCACCACATCTCCTCCTCCCTCACCACATCTCCTCCTCCCTCGCCACATCTCCTCCACCCTCACCACATCTCCTCCTCCACTAGTACTATTACTAGTACTACTAGTTCTACTAGTAATACTAGTACTAGTAGTAGTACTACTAACTAGTAGAACATGTATTTGATGAAGATGAGTTTTTGCGTGGCCTCAGCTGAAACATCGTGACGCGGTGACTTGATCCAAACATGTTGGACAGAACCTCTTAGTCCTGCTTCCTGTTTATGAAGGTGTTCCGTGTGGATCAGAGACCTGAGTCCGTCGCTCCTCGTCCCTCATTCATTACCTCCTTCCTCCCTCAGGGTGTTGAAGGTCTTCCTCTCGCGTACGGCCCAGAGGACGCCCTACATGACCAGCTGGCGCGTCTTGCGGCTGCTGCTGGTCATTCTGCTGGTGGTTCTGTGGTTCCTGGTGGCTTGGACGTCGGCGGTGTGCCAGAACCCCGAGCTGAGTGGCGCCCTGATCACAGCAGGACTCACCCCAGAGGGTCTCCAGTTCAGCTTGTGTCTGCTGGACCGCTGGGATTACATGATGGCTGTGGGTAAGTTTCTCTCCGCCACCGCGTCTGGTTCTGGTGTGGGACTCTGTGGGCCTGAGTCACAGACTGGTTGTTTTAGGGTGTAGTTTGTGTTTCCGTTCCTGAACAAAAGACAACAGACGGTGTTTATGAAGGAGGTTTTGGGTTCACAGCCCTGAAGAAAATGAGATTTGAGCTCAACCCACGCAGAACTTGCAGCTTAAGCTTTGAAGCCTCTCGTCTCTGATGGCGTCCCTAACGGCGTCCCTGACGGCGTCTCTGGTGGCGTCCCTGATGGCGTCTCTGATGGCGTCTCTGACGGCGTCTCTGATGGCGTCCCTGATGGCGTCCCTGACAGCGTCTCTGACGGCGTCCCTGGTGGCGTCTCTGGTGGCGTCCCTGATGGCGGATCTGACGGCGTCTCTGGTGGCGTCCCTGATGGCGTCTCTGGTGGCGTCTCTGACTGCGTCTCTGACGGCGTCTCTGACGGCGTCCCTGGCAGCGTCTCTGACGGCGTCCCTGGTGGCGTCTCTGGTGGCGTCCCTGATGGCGGATCTGACTGCGTCTCTGATGGCGTCCCTGACGGCGTCTCTGACGGCGTCTCTGACGGCATCCCTGGCGGCGTCTCTGACGGCGTCCCTGACGGCGTCCCTGATGGCGTCCCTGATGGCGTCTCTGGTGGCGTCTCTGATGGCGTCCCTGATGGCGTCCCTGACGGCGTCTCTGACGGCGTCTCTGGTGGCGTCCCTGACGGCGTCTCTGATGGCGTCCCTGATGGCGTCTCTTGTGGCGTCTCTGATGGCGTCCCTGATGGCGTCCCTGACGGCGTCTCTGACGGCGTCTCTGGTGGCGTCCCTGACGGCGTCTCTGATGGCGTCCCTGGTGGCGTCTCTGGTGGCGTCTCTGATGGCGTCTCTGATGGCGTCTCTGGTGGCGTCCCTGACGGCGTCTCTGATGGCGTCCCTGATGGCGTCTCTGGTGGCGTCTCTGATGGCGTCTCTGGCGGCGTCTCTGGCGGCGTCCCTGATGGCGTCTCTGGTGGCGTCTCTGATGGCGTCTCTGATGGCGTCTCTGGTGGCGTCCCTGACGGCGTCTCTGATGGCGTCCCTGATGGCGTCCCTGACGGCGTCTCTGATGGCGTCTCTGGTGGCGTCTCTGATGGCGTCTCTGATGGCGTCTCTGGTGGCGTCCCTGACGGCGTCTCTGATGGCGTCCCTGATGGCGTCTCTGGTGGCGTCTCTGATGGCGTCTCTGGCGGCGTCTCTGGCGGCGTCTCTGGCGGCGTCTCTGGCGGCGTCTCTGGTTTGTTGGTGGAAACGCTCTGGAGGGAGAACCGTTCTGTGTGGATAATCGTCGGGTTGGTTTCTGGAACTGCTCGGATGTTAAACAGTTTGTGTTTTTGATGATTGATTCATTCTAATCAGATGTTCATTTGTTGGAAGGGTTTTCTTTCCCTCGGTGTCTCCAGAGGAATCGTACGCCGTCATTAGTGATGATGTCATGGACTCATGTTCCAGCACAAAGTCTCGGTACCATCCTTCTCGCCGACTGGGTCACGCTCATTAGAACTTAAACCCCTCAGAACATTATCGATTGCTCATTTCCAAACTCAAACTCAACTCCTCCTCCAGCACAGAATCTGTCCCAGAACATAAAACTTCAAAAACAGGAATGCTCTTCATCAGAACTTCATCAGAACCGCTGAACATTCTGAGGCAAGCACAGAGGAAACTTGTCCTCGGCGGGTCAGACGTTCTGTGGAAGAAAAGGCACCTCTCTCTCCTGGTGTGGTACCACGGGTCCAGTCTGGGACCTAGACCACAGTAGAACCCGTACGGTACCAGTCAGTGCTTCGATGGTCAAATCATTTCAATCACCTGCCTGATATTACGGATCTGCTTTGTCTGTCGCCCCGGTTTCACTGTGTGTTGGGACCTCTTTCTTTCAGAACCAGAATAAGTCACAGAACACGCGGACTGGGCTTCGCCATGATTAATTAGCTTGAGGCAGCCATGACCCTGTCACGGGTTCACCGGTCATGACAAATGTACCTTTATAGGACGGTAAACTGAGAAGAACCGCTGGTGCCACCCGGCTTAATGAGATCGGACCTCTAGACGCTCCTTGATTTGGATTAATCAGCTCTAGAAAATGTTTGGTCCATGTAGAGAGAGACTCACATTAAAAGTCATTAAAGTGATTTCTATGAAGTCACTTTCTCTCTAAACAGGAAGTGACTCGTTGCCACACAGGAAGTGACATGATAGTTATGTGAGGGCAGTACATTCAGACCTGGGGGTGGGCATTTTCTGCTTCATGCTAGGCTAAGCTAATAGATTCGCTCCAGCGTTCTTCACGTGGAACTCGATGACATCATTGGCATCATCTCCGTTTGGCGAATGATGTAATAGATTAACTTTCCTGAAACACTGAACGTTAAAGCTTTAGATTTAGTTTGTTTGTTTTGGCCGCCATGATGCCTGACCTGATCACATGATCTTCAGTCTGACGGCCTGAAGGAAAAGATGTCATGGCAACAAACATCAGCATGTTGTAAGCCCTCGGGGTCAGGGGTCATGCAAGGGGTCATGCCAGTGGTCATGTCAGGGGTCATGTCAGGGGTCATGTCAGGGTTATGACAGATGTCATGTAAGGCTCATGACAGATGTCATGTGAGGGGTCATGTCAGAGGTCATGACGGATGTCATGTCAGGGGTTATTTCAAGGGTCATGTAAGGGGTCATGCCAGGGGTCATGGCAGGGGTCATGGCAGGGTTATGACAGATGTCATGTAAGGCTCATGACAGATGTCATGTGAGGGGTCATGTCAGAGGTCATGACGGATGTCATGTCAGGGGTTATGTCAAGGGTCATGACAGGGGTCATGTCAGGGGTCATGTCAGGGTTATGACGGATGTCATGTGAGGGGTCATGACAGATGTCATGTCAGGGGTCATGACAGATGTCATGACAGATGTCATGTCAGGGGTCATGTCAAGGGTCATGACAGGGGTCATGACAGGGGTCATGACAGGGGTCATGACAGTGGTCATGTCAGGGTTCATGACAGGGGTCATGTCAGGGTTCATGACAGATGTCATGCCAGGGGTCATGTCAGGGGTCATGACAGGGGTCATGACAGTGGTCATGTCAGGGTTCATGACAGGGGTCATGTCAGGGTTCATGACAGATGTCATGCCAGGGGTCATGTCAGGGGTCATGACAGGGGTCATGACAGGGGTCATGACAGGGGTCATGACAGGGGTCATGACAGGGGTCATGCCAGCGGTCATGACAGATGTCATGTCAGGGGTCATGACAAGGGTCATGACAGGGGTCATGTCAGGGGTCATGACAGATGTCATACATAAAAGAGGCTTCCTGCTGGATTCTAGCAGACGAGGAGGCTGAAGGTCCAGCTTCCGTCTCTCTGACCTGTTGTCCCTCTTGGTTGTCCCACAGCTGAGTTCCTCTTCCTGCTGTGGGGCGTCTACCTCTGCTACGCCGTCCGCACCGTCCCCTCCGCTTTCCACGAGCCGCGCTACATGGCGGCGGCCATCTACAACGAGCTCCTCATATCGGCCATCTTCCACATCATCAGGTGAGACACAGGGACGCGGTGAGAAATAAAAGGTGAATGAGACGACTGGAGTACGGGAAGGTGTGAAACGCTCGTCTTCATCTCTGTGAGGAAGAAGCACCAGAACTCTCTGCAGAGATGTTGGCCCGTTTGGAAATGTGTCACGTTCCCAGTTAAAAACGTTAAATTCTGTCAATCAAGATCTCAAAGCGCCACAAACCAAATAAATCCTCCGTTCAGGTAAAAGGGATAAAAGTGAAGTAAAGGAAGTGTTTGTTAAAGATGAACTGTGGCAGGAGGAGTCTGTAGGGAGAGGAGAACAAACAAACAAACAAACAAACAAACAAACAAACAAACAAACAACATGCAGTGAAACACAGAGAGGGGGGGTGGGGGGGTGGGAGGGTGGGGGGGGGGCATTATTCCACGAACAGTGAAAGACGTTTTATTTTATGAGATGTTTTCTTCTCACGGGCTCAGAGTTGAAGCCTCTGACCAGAACCTCAGAACGTTCGGTCCAACAGAACCTCTGGTTCCCTGTCATGAATTGTTGACCTGAGTTTCTGCTGCTGACGTTTCAGGTTCTCTCTGGTACCGGGCCTCCACCCGGACTGGATGCTCATGCTCTTCTTCGCCCACACTCATCTGACGGTGACGGTGACGGTGGGCCTCCTGCTGGTTCCCAAGGTAACGCTCGCCAACAGCATCAGTGATGACATCACTGGGAGTCAGGAGGTGGAGGTGGAGGTGGAGGAGAATCGCTGAATACTGATGTTACTTCTGACCTCCGCCTCTCTACATGTCTGAGTAAAGTCTTCTACTTTCTCTACTACATTTATTTTTCACTCACTTTTAACAGACAGATCTGACAGAGATCTTCTTCACAGCAGGAACCTTCTAGGTTCTGACCCATGACCTTCTGTGTGGATGTTCTCTCTCTGTGGGATTCCTCTGGGGGTCCGGCTGGGTGTCGGAACCAATGGATGGATGGAAGGACGGACGGACGGATGGATGGATGGATGGTTGGATGGATGCTGGCGGAAATACAGAATTGACCTTTCCCTAAACCCACCAGTCCTTCCTCTCACATGACGTCCCTCTCTCTTCAGGGATATTATGACATTCACTCTTCAGACTGTGACCTCTACACTTGTTCCTCCTACAGCGTCTACTTCCTGCAGCTCTTTAGATGATGGGGGTCATGAAGGTCACCTTCATCGAACGCCATCAGCCTACTGCTAAAAACCTCGTCATCTT
The DNA here is from genome assembly GCA_037951165.1 of Lophius americanus. Lineage (NCBI taxonomy): Eukaryota > Metazoa > Chordata > Actinopteri > Lophiiformes > Lophiidae > Lophius > Lophius americanus. The sequence goes on along the minus strand of JBBDHG010000278.1, from coordinate 344,810 downwards.
TACTCTGTCACGTCTAATCCGACGTCACCGAGAGCTTTTCTTCTTTAACCTTCCTCTCCACCCGTCTCAGCTTCTGTCCAAAGGCACCCAGGCCCGGGATGACATCGCCACGGAGGCCTACGAGGAGGAGCTGGACATGGGAAGATCTGGTTCTTACCTCAACAACAGCATCACTTCGGCTTGGAGCGAGCACAGCCTGGACCCCGAGGACATACGGGTAATTCAGCCTCACGTCCAGATGTGTTTGTTCCTCCTGCCCTTTAAATAGAACCGGTGGTGTCAGACAGAACCGATGGTAGACCAGAGATCCACAGAGTTCTGTTCAGGCTCTGGCTCACTTCATGTAGGTGCGAGCGTCACTTTGCTATTAGTTGTCTGAAATGGTCTTCCTGGGTAAATGGACTCAGAACCTCATGAAGTTCTAGGCTTGGAGGTAGGACAGTGTGGTTCCTGCAGACCGGCACCAGGTTCTCCACCAGATCCTTGCTATTGGGAGTCAGACAGCTTAGGATCAAAATATTCCCGTTGAATTAAAGTATTTTCTGTTAAAATCCCGACTTTCCTCTGGTGATCTCAGTCTTTGATGTTTCTGTCGGGTTTGACACCCTTCAGTGTAAGAACCCCGAACCAGACCATAATATGTCTGTTTCACCTGGAACATCAGTCTCACCGCAGAACCCTAACTCTTCACTAATCAGATCCGTGCTGTCTGTCAGGACGAGCTGAAGAAGCTCTACGCCCAGCTGGAGGTCCACAAACGCAAGAAGATGCTGGCCAACAACCCTCACCTCCAGAAGAAGCGCAGCTCCAAGAAAGGCCTGGGCCGCTCCCTGATGAGGAGGATCACCGAGATCCCGGAGAACATGCACATCCACCGGCAGAGCAGCCGCGAGGAGGGCAGCGACCACGGCAGCGCCCGCGGCACGCTGAGGAGAACCCCGCCAGAACCCGGTCAGCAGGGTAAGACCCCGGGTCCACCCTTTCATCTGCTGAGGGGCGGGGTCACCATCTGCGGGCTCCTCCTCTCACGCCCTTTTTATTTCGTTGTTATCTCCTTCCACAATCGTCTAATCTTCAAATCTTCAAAAAACAGAAACTTTCCGGTTCTGATTCTTTTTATTAGATTTACTTTCTCAGCTACAAAATGCAGAGACAAACACAGAAGAGGGATTCGAACATATGAACAGAACCCAGTAGAACAAGTCAAGAGATGCCGGTTCTAAAGAACCAGTTTCACAGCAGCAGAAACACGAGATCAGATGACAGCCTTCAGAACCGGTCCAAACCATCCACCAACCTTTACTGCCTCGAGAAAAACAACAACAAAATCCAACAACAAACAGGCTGCACTGCTTCATTCTGTCCCAGTTTGTCTTTTTGTTGACCTGCTGGGACATGTATCATCAGAAGACATGTGTCATCAGAAGGTATGTGTCCTCAGTAGACATGTGTCCACAGAAGACATGTATCATCAGAAGGTATGTGTCCTCAGTAGACATGTGTCCACAGAAGACATGTGTCATCAGAAGGTATGTGTCCTCAGTAGACATGTATCATCAGAAGACATGTGTCCTTAGTAGACATGTATCATCAGAAGACATGTGTCATCAGAAGGTATGTGTCCTCAGAAGACATGTGTCCTCAGTAGACATGTGTCCTCAGTAGACATGTGTCATCAGAAGGTATGTGTCCTCAGTAGACATGTGTCATCAGAAGGTATGTGTCCTCAGAAGACATGTGTCCACAGAAGACATGTGTCATCAGAAGGTATGTGTCCTCAGTAGACATGTGTCATCAGAAGGTATGTGTCCTCAGAAGACATGTGTCCACAGAAGACATGTGTCATCAGAAGGTATGTGTCCTCAGTAGACATGTATCATCAGAAGACATGTGTCATCAGAAGGTATGTGTCCTCAGTAGACATGTGTCATCAGAAGGTATGTGTCCTCAGAAGACATGTGTCCACAGAAGACATGTGTCATCAGAAGGTATGTGTCCTCAGTAGACATGTATCATCAGAAGACATGTGTCCTTAGTAGACATGTATCATCAGAAGACATGTGTCATCAGAAGGTATGTGTCCTCAGAAGACATGTGTCCTCAGTAGACATGTGTCCTCAGTAGACATGTATCATCAGAAGACATGTGTCCTTAGTAGACATGTATCATCAGAAGACATGTGTCATCAGAAGGTATGTGTCCTCAGAAGACATGTGTCCACAGAAGACATGTGTCCACAGAAGACATGTGTCCACAGAAGACATGTGTCCTCAGTAGACATGTGTCCTCAGTAGACATGTGTCCTCGGTAGACATGTGTCCACAGAAGACATGTGTCCTCAGTAGACATGTGTCCTCAGTATACATGTGTCCTCAGTAGACATGTGTCCTCAGTAGATATGTGTCCACAGAAGACATGTGTCCTCAGAAGACATGTGTCCTCAGTAGACATGTGTCCTCAGAAGACTTGTGTCCTCAGTAGACATGTGTCCTCAGAAGACATGCGTCCTCAGAAGATATGTGTCCTCAGAAGACGTGTATCATCAGAAGATATGTGTCCTCAGAAGGCATATGTCCTCAGTAGACATGTGTCCTCAGAAGACATGTATCATCAGAAGATGTGTCCTCCGAAGATATGTGTCCAAAGAAGACATGTGTCCTCAGAAGACATGTGTCCTCAGAAGATATGTGTCCTCAGTACACATGTGTCCTAAGAAGACAGTTGTCCACAGAGGACATGTGTTTGGTCTCCTAGTGACACTTTACATTCCGGCGTCTGATCCACTCCAGCTTTTCACAACATACGAGACTCAAAGGTTCGGTTCTGGCTGCTGGAAGAATGAACGTTATTGGTCCGTCCCCCGTTCTGTTTTCCGTATCAGCGTTCGTTACGTTCGAGCGAACCTTATCTGTCCCACATCTGTCTTCCGGTAAACCAGCAACAAGTTTTGACCGGAGTTATGATCCCGGTAAATGTTACCGTATTAACTGGATTAGCTGCTCCTGCTGTCTGTAGCCGCGACCGCCGGGAGAAAAAAACAAGGTTCTGTTAAGATTATTACGGTAAGAACCGGCTCCTGGACTGTGTCCGGAACTTTGAGTCCATTTTATCCTCCAGAGGAGGTTCAGATTCCAGCAGAACTCGGCTGTCTGACTGTCTGTCTGTCCGTCTCTCTGTCTGTCCTTCCATCCATCAGTCTGTCCATCTGTCTGTCTGTCCATCTATCCATCTTTCTGTCCGTCCTTCTGTCCATCTGTCTATCTGTCCATCTGTCTGTCCATCTATCCATCTGTCTGTCTGTCTGTCCTTCTGTCCATCTGTCTGTCCATCTATCCTTCTGTCTGTCTGTCTATCTGTCCATCTGTCTGTCTGCTTTTCAAAATAGGTTATAACTGAACTGAAGGTGTTTTTACTTTACAATATGTAAAAGAATGAGTAAGACTTTCTGAAATGAGACATGACATTCGGATGAAGATTGTCTGAATGATGTGGACAATCTCGTCTTAACGTGACTTTACTGATATCAGGACGTGTTTTGTGTCAGAATAAGACGATACGGGACAAAAATGGGTGTTTTTAGAAGTAAAAACGTTAGTTGTGCAGTAGAGACACCTATATATGTGACGGTCACAAGACACATAGTATTATCAAGTACTATGTTATATTACACATAGTATTATCAAGTACTATGTTATATTACACATAGTATTATCAAGTACTACGTTATATTACACATAGTATTATCAAGTACTATGTTATATTACACATAGTATTATCAAGTACTATGTTATATTACACATAGTATTATCAAGTACTACGTTATATTACACATAGTATTATCAAGTACTATGTTATATTACACATAGTATTATCAAGTACTATGTTATATTACACATAGTATTATCAAGTACTACGTTATATTACACATAGTATTATCAAGTACTATGTTATATTACACGTAGTATTATCAAGTACTATGTTATATTACACATAGTATTATCAAGTACTATGTTATATTACACATAGTATTATCAAGTACTATGTTATATTACACGTAGTATTATCAAGTACTATGTTATATTACACATAGTATTATCAAGTACTATGTTATATTACACATAGTATTATCAAGTACTATGTTATATTACACATAGTATTATCAAGTACTATGTTATATTACACATAGTATTATCAAGTACTATGTTATATAACACATAGTATTATCAAGTACTATGTTATATAACACATAGTATTATCAAGTACTATGTTATATTACACATAGTATTATCAAGTACTATGTTATAGTACAAACAGTATTATCAAGTACTATGTTATATTACACGTAGTATTATCAAGTACTATGTTATATTACACATACTATTATCAAGTACTATGTTATATTACACATAGTATTATAAAGTACTACGTTATATTACACATAGTATTATCAAGTACTATGTTATATTACACATAGTATTATCAAGTACTACGTTATATTACACATAGTATTATCAAGTACTATGTTATATTACACATAGTATTATCAAGTCCTATGTTATAGTACAAACAGTATTATCAAGTACTATGTTATAGTACAAACAGTATTATCAAGTACTATGTTATAGTACAAACAGTATTATCAAGTACTATATTATAGTACACATAGTATTACACACACCGACTGACGTGAAGAATCTCCCCGGATGTTAAGTGCATTATAAATTATATGTATTATTATTATTATTATTCCTATTATTATTATTATTATTATTATTATTATTATTATTATTACTATTATTATTATTATTCCTATTATTCCTATTATAATTATTATTATTATTACTATTATTATTATTATTATTATTACTATTATTACTATTATTACTATTATTATTATTATTACTATTATTATTATTATTACTATTATTATTACTATTATTACTATTATTACTATTATTATTATTCATATTATTATTATTATTATTATTATTATTATTACTATTATTATTATTCCTATGATTATTATTATTATTATTATTACTATTATTACTATTATTATTATTATTATTATTATTACTATTATTATTGTTATTCCTATTATTCCTATTATTATTATTATTACTATTATTATTACTATTATTACCATTATTCCTATTATTATTATTCCTATTATTATTATTATTACTATTATTATTCCTATTATTATTAGTCCTATGATTATTATTATTATTATTATTACTATTATTACTATTATTATTATTATTATTATTATTATGTTCGTTGAAGATGAAGAAGAACTCGTTGGAGTGGATCAATAATAAAGACAGAAAGAATCTGATTTCTTTCATTCAACTTTGCTGGATTGTCTTTTTTATCATTCCCTCTATTATGGCTTTGATGTCTCTGACATAAGATCAGTGGCTTTGATGTCTTGTGATAATTAGGGATGCGTGCTGCGTTGATGAAGGTTTCCCTCCTGTTGAGTTTTCCACTTCTGAACGGTCAGGTCGCCGTTTTGTCCCAAACGAAAACACGATTAAACATGAAAGCTTCCATGGATCCGTCCTAAACGCGTTTACTCGCTAACAGACGTGATGATGTCATCACCAAACCTGCAGCCACAGCGCCAACACGTGAAAGAGAATAGAGTTATTCATTCTCCGGAGAATGAAGGAGCTCGCGTCCTTAGATCTCCTCGTCTTCAGTACCAGGTTAACCTTTGATCTCCCCTCAGGAAAACCTCGGGACGACTCCCTGAAGGACAAAGTCCCCGGTCTGAAGAAGTCCCTCAGCTTCGACCACGTCGCTGACCAGGATGGGGAGGCTGGAGGTCCGGTTCGCTGCGCTGCGGGAGACAAAGCCCCCCCGGCAGGAGGAGCTGGAGGAGGCGGGGAAGGATCTTTTCTGGGTTCCCTGATTGGCCAGAAACACAGCAAGAAGCAGCTGGAACCGGCCGTGACCCCTCAGAGACTGGAACCCGCCGAGTCCACCGAGTCGGTTCCGCTCTTCTGGAAATCAGCCAGCGCTCACAACTTGACGCACGAGAAGAGGCCGGTCCACCTGCGGACCTCCATCATGCAGAAGTCCCTGAGTGTGATCGCCAGCGCCAAGGAGAAGATGCCGGGCCTGACGGGGAAGACGCAGAGCGTGGAGGACGCCAGTAAGAAGGGTCTGAAGGTCCAGGAGGAGATGATGCTGACGGAGGTGGACGAGACCCCCGAGCATTACCCCAAGATGATCATCAGCCAGTCGGTGGAGTACTCCAAGAGCCCCATGAAGATGGGCATCATGAAGCAGCAGGTAGGTGGTGCTGGCTGATTCAGCATCATGTCCTTCAGGTCCAGGGTTGAGACTTTAGCTGGTGGTTCTGATAGTGCAGAGCAGAAATGATTCAGTTCTGGGTTCAACCCGGACATATTGTCCTCAGCTCCAAACGTGAACTCTGACGTCCAGCTCCATCAGGGGGCGGGCACTGATCCAAACAGGTTAGGGTCTTAGTGAGGAGGAGCCTAGAGGCGCTGAGGTGAGACTTGATGGGTTGGGTTTCTGACCAGAACTGGTGCATTTGACTCCTGTCCAACTTTTGGATCAGGACAGACACCAATTAAGCATCAAGGGCTGGTAGAACGGACCTCTGGGTTTTCTCCAGCAGACAGATGTTTCTTCAGAACCTCAGCAGCTCCAGTTCTTATAGTAGGATGCTCGTTTGGGTCTCGGACGTTTTGAGGTGGTTGGAGGCGATGATGCAGTTCAGACGTTCTCGCAGAGAACCGCCGCCTGCTGCTGGAAACAAGGTTTTTAGGGAGAATGAGCTGAAACATTAAAGCTGGAGTCACTGTGGGATCTGATCCTAGACCAGACTGATGACCTCATAGAGATAGTTCGGTTGAGTCACTATGGGATCTGATCCTAGAACAGACTGATGACCTCATAGAGATAGTTCAGTTGAGTCACTATGGGATCTGATCCTAGAACAGACTGATGACATCATAGAGATAGTTCGGTTGAGTCACTATGGGATCTGATCCTAGACCAGTCTGATGACATCATAGAGATAGTTCGGTTGGGTCACTATGGGATCTGATCCTAGAACAGACTGATGACATCATAGAAACAGTTAGGTTGAGTCTCTATGGGATCTGATCCTAGAACAGACTGATGACCTCATAGAGATAGTTAGGTTGGGTCACTATGGGATCTGATCCTAGAACAGACTGATGACCTCATAGAGATAGTTAGGCTGGGTCATTGTGGACAATTGGAGATTATTGATGTGTCTCATTTAATGTGAGTTGTTCAGTTGGGGGAGT
>JBBDHG010000278.1:310000-332500 GCA_037951165.1 Lophius americanus | reverse complement strand
GGTGATGTGAATAATGTTGGTTGATGTGAATAATGTTGGGTGATGTGAATAATGTTGGGTGATGTGAATAATGATGTGAATAATGTTGGGTGATGTGAATAATGATGTGAATAATGTTGGGTGATGTGAATAACGTTGGGTGATGTGAATAATGATGTGAATAATGTTGGTTGATGTGAATAATGTTGGTTGATGTGAATAATGTTGGGTGATGTGAATAATGTTGGGTGATGTGAATAACGTTGGGTGATGTGAATAATGTTGGGTGATGTGAATAATGTTGGGTGATGTGAATAATGTTGGGTGATGTGAATAATGTTGGGTGATGTGAATAATTCATTATTTCAGTCACTTAGTTTCCTGTTTTACGTCTCATTGACTGCACATATTTAAATCTTTGCACATTTTCAGTGGATAAATCCATGACTATGCATGACCGATGCTTTTTTGCCACTTTCTCGAGACACAGAATGAGGAACGTACCACTTCAACGAAACCGGTCAGAACAGGCAGCGTTCCTGACCCGACCAGTCACCGACTGATGGCCCATAATGCAATGCAGCCAAACACAGCAGTGGCTTCAGTTTGAGTATGAATGAGTGAAGATAAACATGAATGGATGCACTGACGTTCAGCAGAGGGCTTATCACTGCGTATGTCCTGAAGTCTAGGGGAATCCTGCAGGATCTGTAGGTTTCTCATGTTTTTATGGGGAATTCCTGCGTTTATGCCTTTAAGAGCGTTTTAACGCTTCGGAGCGGAAGGATTTTTTTACAGTGTTGTTGTTGGATGTTGGCATGTGTTGATTGAGGGAAAGAAGTATCTCTGTAAGTAATCTCTTTTCCACATCTGGAAACAAAAGCCTCCTTTAAGTGAAAGGCTTACGTAATTAACGTGACCCAGCACTCTAACTTTAAAGGTGCAGTCCGTAAACATGTAAATGTAGTGGTTTCTAATGGTGAGGTCCAAACCCAACTCTTTACCCTGAATGAAAACTGTCTGGGATATAAAGAAAGAGCATAAAGGAGACATTTCTGACTGTAATTCTGAGATGCCGCGTTTATTACATGTTTTTTTTCTCTCCTTAATTGAAAATAAACCGGTTCCTATTTATTTTCAACTACTTATTTCCAAATTGTAACTTTACTGATCATGTTTTGCGACGCTGAAAGAGAACAGGATTTTTAAAAATCTTTCTAAAGAGTAGTTTGACGTACAAACAGTTGCAGATTTGTTTGTGATTAAAGTGTTAGGATAGCGAGGGATGAAGGGTTTCTTCATCCTCTCTCTGAGTCATCGCTGTTTTTGTCCATCCTGGCTACAGCGCACCTTAAAAGAGCAAAAATTAAACTATTCCAGAATATGACATTCCTTTTCTTCAAAGAGATACGCCTAAGTTTCAACACTGCACCTTTAACACTTCTTTGTTGTGACGGTTTGAGATCCAATGATGTCACCACATGTATTCTATGCTAGTTGGTCTACTCTGTGTTACAAACTGTTGTAGTGGAACGTGGAAGTATTCACAGTTACTTCCATCTAGTGTTGCATGTACATACAGTAAACACTCTGGTCTCTCTTCTGGAATAAATCTTTCTACAAAACCCCCAAATGTTCTGGACTTGGTTCTGTGTGGTCGGGTTCGTGGCGCTGAGGCTGTCAGAACTCCAAAAACATCCAAGAGCCAAAAGGATTAACTCTAAACGTCCGTCTCTCTATTTGACTGAAGCTCACAATGTCCTTTAAAATGTCTGAGTTACTAGAGGAGCCGATGATTGTGGCCCACGTGTTTGAGAGAGAACTTTGGTTTATGTTCAGAATGAAAGCTTCCACTAGATTTCTGTGAATGATTCATTAAAGATCGTGGGAATAGATCATTCCTTTGATTTACAGAAACAAGACAAAACCCTGTCAGACAGACGGGTTGGACTGAACGAGGCCCGCGATAAAGGGAACACTCAGCTGCAGTGACACCGACTCATCCGTCAGAACATCAGATGGTTTCTGCCAACATCTCCCTCTCAGCTCTGGTTAGTTTCCGTTTCCTGGAGGTGTTTGAGCAGCAGGACCTCAGGTTGGACACCATCCTGCCCCCTGGTGGACAATAAGAGGGAATGTTTCCTGAGTGAAAGATTCACCTTCCATCTCCAATAGATTATAACTCTATCATCAACAAAAGAGAAGATTTATCAAAACTTCAATAATAATAATAAACAATAGTTATAATAACTCAATAAAAAAATATACAGCCAATCTATGAACTTTAACTTTTTTAACTCCTAGTTATTACTGCCTTTATCTGAAGATTCTCTTTCTTCAGTTATTTCTTAAATTCATTCATTCATTCATTCAGGTGCTGATCCAGTTTGACCCTGCAGTAATCCAGTCTGTTCTCTGACATCCACCACTGTTTGGTTTGGATCTGCTACCAAACAGGACCGGATCAGACATCGGACAATTAGATCTGCAGAACAAATCATGGGATCCAACCTCTCCTCCATCCAGGACTTATACTCCTCCAGGAAACGGGCGGGAAAGATCACCGCAGGTCCGTTAACAGGCCGGACAGAACCTGTTTACACTTCTCCCCTCTGGCAGGCGCTACAGAACACTGTTCACCAGAACTACCAGACACAAGAACAGTTTCTACCCACGGAACATCGACCTGACCCACAATCAAACCAGTGTCAGTGTTGTACAAAAACCTGGATCACCTCATTTATACAATAACTACCTCCAACTGTGAGTACTCTGACATCATGTATATTTATATATACATATTAATACATACATACATATATATATATATATATATACATATTAATACATATACATATACATATATATATATATACATATTAATACATACATATATATACATATTAATACATACATATACATATATATATATATACATATTAATACATATATATATACATATATATATATACATATTAATACATATACATATACATATATATATATATACATATTAATACATATATATATACATATATATATATATATATACATATTAATACATATACATATACATATATTTATATATACATATTAATACATACATACATATATATATATATATATATACATATTAATACATATACATATACATATATATATATATACATATTAATACATATATATATACATATTAATACATATACATATACATATATATATATATACATATTAATACATACATACATATATATATATATATATATACATATTAATACATATATATATACATATATATATATATACATATTAATACATACATATATATATATATATATATATATATATATATATATATATATATATATATATATATATATATATATATATACATATATATATAAATGTACACAAGAACATCTCCATGTGTTTCTTAACTTGTCCATTTCATTTAAAATCATTTATATGACCTCGGTACTGCTCAGTAAACCGGACTCAAATCCCCTGTATTCATACACAGGACCAATAAAGCTGTTTCTGATTCTGATTCTGATTCTGATTCTGATCATAAAACCATCATGTAAAAGAAGAAGTGTGGAACATACAAATGTTATAAATACTATTTTTTCAGAGTTCAGTGGGTTCAGGAGAGATTAAATTTAATTTTACTCCAACATTTACTGACACTTATTATTATTCTGATGTATCACGGTTGACCTTTGATTAAAAAGTACTATTTGCATTAATGACGTAATGAGTGTTTAAGTAAATGTATTAGTTACATTCATACGAGTAAAAACATTACGATCACAGGGGTGGAACCAGTCCAACAGGGTTTCCTGACTGATCCAATAAATGCGTTTTCTCCTCCATCTGGGCGCAGCTTCATCCTGTGATGTTTAATGACGGCAGTGACGTCACCGCTGCAGCACCGGACGGGGCTGAGTCCCTGCAGGATCAGCAGATCCGGTTTGCGACGAACCTGACAGCAGCTCAGCTCACACAGCTTCAGCGTTCACCCTCTCATCTCTCAGCTGTCCGGGACATCATGGGCAACGTGCAGGTAAGACCTGCTCCACCAGGAGAACGTCAGCGCACACCTTCACCTGTGCGCGAGGCCTTCCAGCGCAAACTCAGCAGACACCCTCAGACAGCGCGGGTCTGAGGATGGAGTGATAGTTCTGGTCCAAACTCCGACAGACAGAACATCACGGCTTTTGGTTTTCCTCGGGAAAATGGAGCAACATGTTTTTGCGCAAACTGCGTCTGTTTCTACGCCGCGAGGTGGAACTTGCGGACTCAGAGCTCCGGTGCGGTTCCGATACCGAGGACGGGGCAGCAGCAGCTTTATCCGAAGCACCGATCAATAAGGCCGCATTGTGTCAAGGGGAGGTGGGGTGAGGGTGGGGGGTTCGTCTGCCTCATGACTCAGCAGATTAACCGGGCGGCGCCCTTTTCCTGCAGGCGGAACCAGCTGAGTGGGTCAAACAGCTCAACGGATTCTGTAGTCGTCCTCTCAGATCCCGCGGGCGGTTCGACTGTTTTAGTTGAGTTGATGTGACAATAAGGTGTTTAATTACCGGTAACTCTTTACACCTTTGTTTTATGAATGATTCTCTGCAGCCCACCATAATCCCGTATGAGGACTTTGATGTCACCGCGGACATAAAAGCCATCCGAAAAGCATGTAAAGGTTTAGGTAAGAATAAGCTCCATGTAAAAATACACAAACATGTTGAGTTTTTAAAAACTGTACTACATTTCATTTATCCTCTAATACGTAGTCAAATGATGAATGATCAAAGGGAAGGAATGTTTACAGGAAGAAGAAGAGGAAGAGGAAGAAGAAGAAGTGTTTGATGTTTACATGTTAGAAGGAACCTTCATCTCTCCTGAGACAAGATAGATATACACTATATATATACACTATATATATACACTATATATATACACTATATATATACACTATATATATATACACTATATATATACTCTATATATATACACTATATATATACACTATATATATACACTATATATATACACTATATATATACACTATATATATACACTATATATATACACTATATATATACACTATATATATACACTATATATATACACTATATATATACTCTATATATATACACTATATATATACACTATATATATACACTATATATATACACTATATATATATACACTATATATATACACTATATATATACACTATATATATACACTATATATATACACTATATATATATACACTATATATATACACTATATATATACACTATATATATACACTATATATATACACTATATATATACACTATATATATACACTATATATATACTCTATATATATACACTATATATATATACACTATATATATACACTATATATATACACTATATATATACACTATATATATACACTATATATATACTCTATATATATACACTATATATATACACTATATATATACACTATATATATACTCTATATATATACACTATATATATACACTATATATATACACTATATATATACACTATATATATACACTATATATATACACTATATATATACTCTATATATATACATATATACACTATATATATACTCTATATATATACACTATATATATACTCTATATATATACACTATATATATATATATATATATAGTGTATATATATAGTGTATATATATACACTATATATATACACTATATATATACACTATATATATATATAACGTTAACCTCAAAGTAAAAACATAAAAGTGTCTTTGGTTCCTTCTTTCACACGTTCACAAACTCAACCATTCATGATGCCACCTCCTCGTCAGGAGCCGTTCACACCAGCAGAACCAGCAGAACATTCATTATGGTGTGGACGCCGGCTCTGCCTCCTGTGTGTTAAATCCTCACGTTCTTCTCCAGAAGGACGCTGACGTTGATCTTCTCATCTTCTCATCCAGGCACAGATGAGGAGGTCATCATTCAGATCCTGTCCAACCGCTCAGCAGCTCAGCGCCTGGAGATCAAGCAAGCCTACTTTGAGAAGTACGATGATGTGAGTACCTGTCAATCATCTTCACACACACACACACACACAGACACACACACACACACACACACACACACACACACACACACACACACACACACACACACACACACACACACACACACACAGGGCACATCATCTCAGTGTTTCTTCTCCACCAGGAGATGGAGGAGGTCCTGAAGAATGAGCTCACAGGTAGTTTTGAGAACGCCACTGTCGCCATGTTGGACGCTCCTCACGTTTACTTTGCCAAGGAGCTGAGGAAGGCCATGAAGGGGGCGGGGACTGATGAAGCCGTGCTGGTGGAGATCCTGTGCACCGCCAGCAATGAGGTCCGTCATCATGAGATGCTTCTTCTGTGCAACATTGTCTTGTTCCATCCCCACTTTAACCTCAGGTGAAGTCTGCTGGAGCTCCACTCTGGTCAACATTCATTTCTGGTGGACATTCACCCTGGTGGACATTCACCCTGGTGGACATTCACCCTGGTGGACATTCACCCTGGTGGACCTTCACCCTGGTGGACATTCACTCTGGTGGACATTTCACTCTGGGGGACATTTCACTCTGGGGGACATTTCGCTCTGGTGGACATTCACTTAGTGGACATCCACCCTGGTGGACATTCACCCTGGTGGAAATTCACCCTGGTGGACATTCACTCTGGTGGACATTTCACTCTGGGGGACATTTCACTCTGGGGGACATTTCACTCTGGGGGACATTTCACTCTGCGGGGCATTTCACTCTGGGGGACATTTCACTCTGGTGGACATTCACTCAGTGGACATCCACCCTGGTGGACATTCGACCTGGTGGAAATTCACCCTGGTGGACATTCACTCTGGTGGACATTTCACTCTGGTGGACATTTCACTCTGGGGGACATTTCACTCTGGGGGACATTTCACTCTGGTGGACATTCACTTAGTGGACATTCACCCTGGTGGACATCCACCATGGTGGAGATTCACTCTGGTGGACCTTCACTCTGGTTGACATTCACCCTGGTGGACATTCACCCTGGTGGACATTCACTCTGGTGGACATCCACCCTGTTGGACATCCACTCTGGTGGACATTCACTCTGGTGGACATTTCACCCTGGTGGACATTTCACTCTGGGGGACATTACACGCTGGGGGACATTTCACTCTGGTGTATCTTCACTCTGGTTGACATTCACCCTGGTGGACATCCACCATCGTGGACATTCACTCTGGTGGACCTTCACTCTGGTTGACATTCACCCTGGTGGACATTCACCCTGGTGGACATTCACCCTGGTGCACATCCACCCTGGTGGACATTAACTCTGGTGGACACTAACCCTGGTGGACATTCACCCTGGTGGACATTCAACCTGGTGGACCTTCACCCTGGTGGACCTTCACTCTGGTGGACCTTCACCCTGGTGGACATTCACCCTGGTGGACATTCACCCTGGTGGACCTTCACCCTGGTGGACCTTCACCCTGGTGGACATTCACCCTGGTGGAAATTCCCCCCTGGTGGACATTCACTCTGGTGGACATTTCACTCTGGTGGACATTTCACTCTGGGGGACATTTCACTCTGGGAGACATTTCACTCTGGGTGACATTTCACTCTGGGGGACATTTCACTCTGCGGGACATTCACCCTGGTGGAAATTCACCCTGGTGGACATTCACTCTGGTGGACATTTCACTCTGGTGGACATTTCACTCTGGGGGACATTTCACTCTGGGGGACATTTCACTCTGCGGGACATTTCACTCTGGGGGACATTTCACTCTGGTGGACATTCACTTAGTGGACATCCACCCTGGTGGACCTTCACTCTGGTGAACATTCACCCTGGTGGACATCCACCATGGTGGAGATTCACTCTGGTGGACCTTCACTCTGGTTGACATTCACCCTGGTGGACATTCACCCTGGTGGACATTCACCCTGGTGGACATCCACCCTGTTGGACATCCACTCTGGTGGACATTTCACTCTGGGGGACATTACACGCTGGGGGACATTTCACTCTGGTGTATCTTCACTCTGGTTGACATTCACCCTGGTGGACATCCACCATCGTGGACATTCACTCTGGTGGACCTTCACTCTGGTTGACATTCACCCTGGTGGACATTCACCCTGGTGGACATTCACCCTGGTGCACATCCACCCTGGTGGACATTAACTCTGGTGGACACTAACCCTGGTGGACATTCACCCTGGTGGACATTCACCCTGGTGGACATTCAACCTGGTGGACCTTCACCCTGGTGGACCTTCACTCTGGTGGACCTTCACCCTGGTGGACATTCACCCTGGTGGACCTTCACCCTGGTGGACCTTCACCCTGGTGGACATTCACCCTGGTGGACATTCACTCTGCATAAACTCCTCTTTGGTCTTTCAGGACATCCTCAGCTACAAGGAGGCGTACGCACAGGGTGAGTTTCTGCCACACCTCCTGAGTCTCGCATGAATCAGCTGATCTTCTCTTCTGGTCAGGAGGGTCTTCATCTCTTCAGCAGGTGGAGCAGAGAAATAAGAACAAGCTTTGGTTGTTTCACGTCTTCAGTGCGAATCATGGAGGAATGTTTCCTCACAGATGGAGGAACATCTTCATCCTCCTCAGGACCAAATGTATAACACTCTTCCTCTCGTAGCTCCGCCCACTCAGGGTCTCCACTCTTCTCGTAGCGCTTACCTCTCGTAGTAACTTTATGGATTCATCGCGTCATCTGCGTCACCTGCGTCACCTGCGTCACCTGCGTCACCTGTGTCACCTGTGTCACCTGTGTCACCTGTGAAACCTGTGTCACCTGTGTCACCTGTGTCACCTGTGAAACCTGTGTCACCTGTGTCACCTGTGTCTGCTCATAGTTGTGGATTTTTTTACTCCTTAGTAATTTATATTTTACATTTTCTTGCAACTGCAAGACCATACTTTACCTTACCGTATCTTAACGTACTTTACTGTATCATAACGTACTTTACCGTATCTTACCGTACTTTACCGTATCTTACCGTACTTTACCGTATCTTACCGTACTTTACCATACCACACATTAGGGTATAATTGAAGGACTAGGGTCAGGACCCTAAGGGGACACAGGTGTCACAGGTGTGTCTCCTGGATCTCGTTAGAGGAGGAACTGATCTTAGTCAGGTGACATTCCGGCCGGTGTGGAAGCTCTGACCTTCTGGCTCTGACCTCACAGTGAACGAGCGAGACCTGGAGGCGGACATTGAGGACGACACCAGTGGAGATGTGAGGAACCTGCTGACGTTACTGCTGCAGGTAAAGACTCCCAGATTCTTGGAGCAAACCCTGTTTAGATCTTTAGATGCCTTGAATCTGGACTCCAGCCAGGAGAAGAAGAATAGATGTTGTTCTCCTCTGGTGATGGCTGGCAGGAATGTTCTCCAGGCTGTGATTCGCCCACTCAGACATTTGTCACACGTCACTTCATCGGCATCCGCGCCCCCTCCTGCATTTCAAGCGTTCCCACTGATCCATCCTTTTGCCCCCCCCCCCCCGTCTGTCTGTCTGTCTCTTCCTCTAGGCCAGCAGAGACGAAGGCTTGGAGGTAGACGAGGATCTAGCCCAACAGGATGCCACGTCTTTGTTCGAGGTAAGTTCTCAGAGGAACTCCTTCAGATTAGTTTATCCTGCTCACCTGATCCTAGACTTAGAGGATTATTTCACCTGCAGGAGGTTTTGGGTTCTTGTTTGTTTTGTAGTCTTCATCTGCCACACCCAACTTCACACCTGTTACCAACGCCCTCACCTGCTGGCTGACTCCTCCCTCTCTCCCCTCATTCCTCTGTGGTAGTAGTGTGTTCTACCTCTGTGAGAAGGTAGAACACACTACTTTACTTCAGTTCTTTTAGGAAAAATGTTCAATCACGTGTAAAAAGGGTCGGCAGAAAATATTAATCTAATGCTTAAATACATACAAATACATATTATATTGTTTTATATCCTGATGTCATATTGTTATAATATATTCTTATCTCATGTTCTCCTGTGGTTCTGGTCAGGCGGGAGAGGGCCGGTTCGGCACGGACGAGTCCACGTTCACCTTCATCCTGACCCACAGGAACCACCTGCAGCTTCAGGCCACCTTTAAGGCCTATGAGGCGGTAAGAACGTTCCTCCTGCAGCTTCTTCTGCCCTCGTCGTTTCTGTCTTCATCTCAACTTCTGTGCCGCAGCTTTCAGGAGCGGACATCCTGGACGCCATCGACTCGGAGGCTACAGGAACTCTGAAGGACTGCTACGTCACTCTGGGTAGGTGAGGCCCCAGCGGCGACCCGTGTGACGTCATAGCAAACATCGGCTCTTCCTGTGACACCTGTGTGTTTTATAGTCAGGTGTGCCAAGAACCCTCAGCTGTTTTTTGCCCGACGCCTGAATGGCGCCATGAAGGGAGCAGGCACTGACGAGGACACCCTCATCCGCATCATTGTCGGCCGCTCTGAGGCAAGTCTGTGGGAAATATAGACAACGCACCACTTCCTGTCGCCACGCTGACACGACACGCCCCCATGGGTTCATTCTGTTTTTCTGATGGACATTCCTGCGTACATGTGACCCGTCTCTCGCCCGCAGGTGAAAGCATCTGGCATGACACAGTCATGTTTAATGCCGACTCATCAGATTTTTATCTGATGATGATGATGATAATAATAATAATACCAAACACAAAAACTCAAAACTCATGTCAGCTTTGAAAGGATGGAGTTTTATTCTTCAGTCCTGAAAACTCTGATTTGTATCACATGAAGGGGAAGAAAAGGGAAATGAGTCTCTTCAGTTTAGTAAAATAAACCTTTGAGTGAAATGAAGCTCAGACCAAAGCGCATCCATCATCTGGTGACATCACGTGATGTCGACTGTCTGCCGGTGACATCACGTGATGTCGACTGTCTGCCGGTGACATCACGTGATGTCACCTGTCTGCCGGTGACATCACGTGATGTCACCTGTCTGCCGGTGACATCACGTGATGTCGACTGTCTGCCGGTGACATCACGTGATGTCACCTGTCTGCCGGTGACATCACGTGATGTCGACTGTCTGCCGGTGACATCACGTGATGTCGACTGTCTGCCGGTGACATCACGTGATGTCGACTGTCTGCCGGTGACATCACGTAGTATCAGAGATGGAATCAGGTTTCCCATCATGCACCTGTCTGCTGTTGACATCACGTAGAGTCAGAGATGGAATCAGGTTTCCCATCATGCACCTGTCTGCTGTTGACATCACGTAGAGTCATCATTACCCATCATGACGATGAAGATGATGTAAAGATGTAAATAAGCAGAGTTCTGCTTCTACCCACAGATCGACCTTGAGACGGTGAAGGACATGTATCTGGAGAAGTACGACGTGACCCTGAAGGACGCTCTGGATTCAGACTGTGGTGGAGACTTCAAACGTCTCCTCATGGAGATCCTGCACTGAAACATCTCAGAGGCCTTCTTTCCCTTCTTCTCCTCTGCTCCCTCATCCTTCCTCTTCCTCTTCTGTCCTGTTTATCAGTGTACCTACCAGCACCATCGTTCTTCATCGCTCACATCTCAGACCGACATCTGCTCCTTGTCCCAGGATGCAGTTTTTTATAGAATCCAGTCTTTAGATGCCGTTTTGTCAAGAAGGTGACTCTGACGGTTCCGGGGGCTTTGAGTATTTATTAGGGTCGCCTACTGGACCTCCTCAGTGTTTATGCTAATCAGCGTTATGCTAATGATTCATCCAGCTGTTAGAAGTTAGTCTTCCTGATTCTTCACATTTAGAAGCTTTAAGGACGTTTTACATTTCAGCTTCACTATTTCAAGCAAACATGTCAGAATGTCATTTCGGCATGAGTGACGCCCGGAGAAGAAAACTCCTCCGAGTCAAATCTCCGAGTCAAATCTCCCTGACATGACCTCGCTTCTTACTTTAAGGTTGAATTTTTTGATGGTGCCTGAAAGATGAAGACGATGCTGCTGCTCACCATGACGATGACGCCGTACGTAGCCTCCCCCTCACCTGTTATCTGCACTACTGCCCAAAAGATGCCTTCACTGAGACCAAGACTTTCCTTTCTGCTGCAAGACGCAACACTTAAGTGCCCGATTATTATTTTCTATCCCACAAATCTAAAAACACAAACAAACCCAAGTTCTCGTGTTAAACTCTTTGTTCTTGAGTTTTTGTAGTCACATCCCTGAATGCTCTTTGGGATTTTAACACGTTGTCACTCTGCCTTTAAAATGAACTTATATATATTTATAATCCCACCTACTAATGTGTCAAACTAATTATTAGTAGTGACGTAACTGTTGATTGAAGAACATTAGATAAAGATCTCTACCGATGAAGAACAATGACTAATACTGTCTGTATCCGTGTATCCGCCTGTATCCTGACTAATATACCTGTGACTGCAGTTATATTTACTACAGGAATGTATTACCCAAGTAAACAATACTCTCAACTACACCGTATGAAATAATACCTGTGAACCTTTGATGTCATACAAAGATGTGTCAAATAATAAATCACATAAACAAAAGCCCTGTCTTGTTCTGTGAGTGTCCTGTAGGGGACAGTCTTGTCCTGTAGGGGACAGTCTTGTTCTGTGAGTGTCCTGTAGGGGACAGTCTTGTTCTGTGAGTGTCCTGTAGGGGACAGTCTTGTCCTGTAGGGGACAGTCTTGTTCTGTGAGTGTCCTGTAGGGGACAGTCTTGTTCTGTGAGCGTCCTGTAGGGGACAGTCTTGTTCTGTGAGTGTCCTGTAGGGGACAGTCTTGTTCTGTGAGTGTCCTGTAGGGGACAGTCTTGTTCTGTGAGTGTCCTGTAGGGGACAGTCTTGTTCTGTGAGCGTCCTGTAGGGGACAGTCTTGTTCTGTGAGTGTCCTGTAGGGGACAGTCTTGTTCTGTGAGTGTCCTGTAGGGGACAGTCTTGTTCTGTGAGTGTCCTGTAGGGGACAGTCTTGTTCTGTGAGTGTCCTGTAGGGGACAGTCTTGTTCTGTGAGTGTCCTGTAGGGGACAGTCTTGTTCTGTGAGTGTCCTGTAGGGGACAGTCTTGTTCTGTGAGTGTCCTGTAGGGGACAGTCTTGTCCTGTAGGGGACAGTCTTGTTCTGTGAGTGTCCTGTAGGGGACAGTCTTGTCCTGTAGGGGACAGTCTTGTTCTGTGAGTGTCCTGTAGGGGACAGTCTTGTTCTGTGAGCGTCCTGTAGGGGACAGTCTTGTTCTGTGAGTGTCCTGTAGGGGACAGTCTTGTTCTGTGAGTGTCCTGTAGGGGACAGTCTTGTTCTGTGAGTGTCCTGTAGGGGACAGTCTTGTTCTGTGAGTGTCCTGTAGGGGACAGTCTTGTTCTGTGAGTGTCCTGTAGGGGACAGTCTTGTTCTGTGAGTGTCCTGTAGGGGACAGTCTTGTTCTGTGAGTGTCCTGTAGGGGACAGTCTTGTCCTGTAGGGGACAGTCTTGTTCTGTGAGTGTCCTGTAGGGGACAGTCTTGTCCTGTAGGGGACAGTCTTGTTCTGTGAGTGTCCTGTAGGGGACAGTCTTGTTCTGTGAGCGTCCTGTAGGGGACAGTCTTGTTCTGTGAGTGTCCTGTAGGGGACAGTCTTGTTCTGTGAGTGTCCTGTAGGGGACAGTCTTGTCCTGTAGGGGACAGTCTTGTTCTGTGAGTGTCCTGTAGGGGACAGTCTTGTTCTGTGAGTGTCCTGTAGGGGACAGTCTTGTTCTGTGAGTGTCCTGTAGGGGACAGTCTTGTTCTGTGAGTGTCCTGTAGGGGACAGTCTTGTTCTGTGAGTGTCCTGTAGGGGACAGTCTTGTTCTGTGAGTGTCCTGTAGGGGACAGTCTTGTTCTGTGAGTGTCCTGTAGGGGACAGTCTTGTTCTGTGAGTGTCCTGTAGGGGACAGTCTTGTTCTGTGAGTGTCCTGTAGGGGACAGTCTTGTCCTGTAGGGGACAGTCTTGTTCTGTGAGTGTCCTGTAGGGGACAGTCTTGTCCTGTAGGGGACAGTCTTGTTCTGTGAGTGTCCTGTAGGGGACAGTCTTGTTCTGTGAGCGTCCTGTAGGGGACAGTCTTGTTCTGTGAGTGTCCTGTAGGGGACAGTCTTGTTCTGTGAGTGTCTTGTAGGGGACAGTCTTGTTCTGTGAGTGTCCTGTAGGGGACAGTCTTGTCCTGTAGGGGACAGTCTTGTTCTGTGAGTGTCCTGTAGGGGACAGTCTTTTTCTGTGAGTGTCCTGTAGGGGACAGTCTTGTTCTGTGAGTGTCCTGTAGGGGACAGTCTTGTTCTGTGAGTGTCCTGTAGGGGACAGTCTTGTTCTGTGAGTGTCCTGTAGGGGACAGTCTTGTTCTGTGAGTGTCCTGTAGGGGACAGTCTTGTCCTGTAGGGGACAATCTTGTTCTGTGAGTGTCCTGTAGGGGACAGTCTTGTTCTGTGAGCGTCCTGTAGGGGACAGTCTTGTCCTGTAGGGGACAGTCTTGTCCTGTAGGGGACAGTCTTGTTCTGTGAGTGTCCTGTAGGGGACAGTCTTGTCCTGTAGGGGACAGTCTTGTTCTGTGAGTGTCCTGTAGGGGACAGTCTTGTTCTGTGAGTGTCCTGTAGGGGACAGTCTTGTTCTGTGAGTGTCCTGTAGGGGACAGTCTTGTCCTGTAGAGGACAATCTTGTTCTGTGAGTGTCCTGTAGGGGACAGTCTTGTTCTGTGAGCGTCCTGTAGGGGACAGTCTTGTTCTGTGAGTGTCCTGTAGGGGACAGTCTTGTTCTGTGAGTGTCCTGTAGGGGACAGTCTTGTTCTGTGAGTGTCCTGTAGGGGACAGTCTTGTTCTGTGAGTGTCCTGTAGGGGACAGTCTTGTAGGGGACAGTCTTGTTCTGTGAGTGTCCTGTAGGGGACAGTCTTGTCCTGTAGGGGACAGTCTTGTTCTGTGAGTGTCCTGTAGGGGACAGTCTTGTCCTGTAGGGGACAGTCTTGTTCTGTGAGTGTCCTGTAGGGGACAGTCTTGTTCTGTGAGTGTCCTGTAGGGGACAGTCTTGTTCTGTGAGTGTCCTGTAGGGGACAGTCTTGTTCTGTGAGTGTCCTGTAGGGGACAGTCTTGTTCTGTGAGTGTCCTGTAGGGGACAGTCTTGTCCTGTAGGGGACAATCTTGTTCTGTGAGTGTCCTGTAGGGGACAGTCTTGTTCTGTGAGCGTCCTGTAGGGGACAGTCTTGTCCTGTAGGGGACAGTCTTGTCCTGTAGGGGACAGTCTTGTTCTGTGAGTGTCCTGTAGGGGACAGTCTTGTCCTGTAGGGGACAGTCTTGTTCTGTGAGTGTCCTGTAGGGGACAGTCTTGTTCTGTGAGTGTCCTGTAGGGGACAGTCTTGTCCTGTAGGGGACAATCTTGTTCTGTGAGTGTCCTGTAGGGGACAGTCTTGTTCTGTGAGCGTCCTGTAGGGGACAGTCTTGTTCTGTGAGTGTCCTGTAGGGGACAGTCTTGTTCTGTGAGTGTCCTGTAGGGGACAGTCTTGTTCTGTGAGTGTCCTGTAGGGGACAGTCTTGTTCTGTGAGTGTCCTGTAGGGGACAGTCTTGTAGGGGACAGTCTTGTTCTGTGAGTGTCCTGTAGGGGACAGTCTTGTCCTGTAGGGGACAGTCTTGTTCTGTGAGTGTCCTGTAGGGGACAGTCTTGTCCTGTAGGGGGCAGTCTTGTTCTGTGAGTGTCCTGTAGGGGACAGTCTTGTTCTGTGAGTGTCCTGTAGGGGACAGTCTTGTTCTGTGAGTGTCCTGTAGGGGACAGTCTTGTTCTGTGAGTGTCCTGTAGGGGACAGTCTTGTTCTGTGAGTGTCCTGTAGGGGACAGTCTTGTCCTGTAGGGGACAGTCTTGTTCTGTGAGTGTCCTTTAGGGGACAGTCTTGTCCTGTAGGGGACAGTCTTGTTCTGTGAGTGTCCTGTAGGGGACAGTCTTGTCCTGTAGGGGACAGTCTTGTTCTGTGAGTGTCCTGTAGGGGACAGTCTTGTTCTGTGAGTGTCCTGTAGGGGACAGTCTTGTTCTGTGAGTGTCCTGTAGGGGACAGTCTTGTAGGGGACAGTCTTGTTCTGTGAGTGTCCTGTAGGGGACAGTCTTTTCCTGTAGGGGACAGTCTTGTTCTGTGAGTGTCCTGTAGGGGACAGTCTTGTCCTGTAGGGGACAGTCTTGTTCTGTGAGTGTCCTGTAGGGGACAGTCTTGTTCTGTGAGTGTCCTGTAGGGGACAGTCTTGTTCTGTGAGTGTCCTGTAGGGGACAGTCTTGTAGGGGACAGTCTTGTTCTGTGAGTGTCCTGTAGGGGACAGTCTTGTCCTGTAGGGGACAGTCTTGTTCTGTGAGTGTCCTGTAGGGGACAGTCTTGTCCTGTAGGGGACAGTCTTGTTCTGTGAGTGTCCTGTAGGGGACAGTCTTGTTCTGTGAGTGTCCTGTAGGGGACAGTCTTGTTCTGTGAGTGTCCTGTAGGGGACAGTCTTGTTCTGTGAGTGTCCTGTAGGGGACAGTCTTGTTCTGTGAGTGTCCTGTAGGGGACAGTCTTGTTCTGTGAGTGTCCTGTAGGGGACAGTCTTGTCCTGTAGGGGACAGTCTTGTTCTGTGAGTGTCCTTTAGGGGACAGTCTTGTCCTGTAGGGGACAGTCTTGTTCTGTGAGTGTCCTGTAGGGGACAGTCTTGTCCTGTAGGGGACAGTCTTGTTCTGTGAGTGTCCTGTAGGGGACAGTCTTGTTCTGTGAGTGTCCTGTAGGGGACAGTCTTGTTCTGTGAGTGTCCTGTAGGGGACAGTCTTGTTCTGTGAGTGTCCTGTAGGGGACAGTCTTGTCCTGTAGGGGACAGTCTTGTTCTGTGAGTGTCCTGTAGGGGACAGTCTTGTTCTGTGAGTGTCCTGTAGGGGACAGTCTTGTTCTGTGAGCGTCCTGTAGGGGACAGTCTTGTTCTGTGAGCGTCCTGTAGGGGACAGTCTTGTTCTGTGAGTGTCCTGTAGGGGACAGTCTTGTTCTGTGAGTGTCCTGTAGGGGACAGTCTTGTTCTGTGAGTGTCCTGTAGGGGACAGTCTTGTCCTGTAGGGGACAGTCTTGTTCTGTGAGTGTCCTGTAGGGGACAGTCTTGTTCTGTGAGTGTCCTGTAGGGGACAGTCTTGTTCTGTGAGTGTCCTGTAGGGGACAGTCTTGTTCTGTGAGTGTCCTGTAGGGGACAGTCTTGTTCTGTGAGTGTCCTGTAGGGGACAGTCTTGTCCTGTAGGGGACAGTCTTGTTCTGTGAGTGTCCTGTAGGGGACAGTCTTGTCCTGTAGGGGACAGTCTTGTTCTGTGAGTGTCCTGTAGGGGACAGTCTTGTCCTGTAGGGGACAGTCTTGTTCTGTGAGTGTCCTGTAGGGGAAAGTCTTGTTCTGTGAGTGTCCTGTAGGGGACAGTCTTGTTCTGTGAGTGTCCTGTAGGGGACAGTCTTGTCCTGTAGGGGACAGTCTTGTCCTGTAGGGGACAGTCTTGTCCTGTAGGGGACAGTCTTGTCCTGTAGGGGACAGTCTTGTTCTGTGAGTGTCCTGTAGGGGACAGTCTTGTTCTGTGAGTGTTCTGTAGGGGACAGTCTTGTTCTGTGAGTGTCCTGTAGGGGACAGTCTTGTTCTGTGAGTGTCCTGTAGGGGACAGTCTTGTCCTGTAGGGGACAGTCTTGTTCTGTGAGCGTCCTGTAGGGGACAGTCTTGTTCTGTGAGTGTCCTGTAGGGGACAGTGATGTTCTGTGAGTGTCCTGTAGGGGACAGTCTTGTTCTGTGAGTGTCCTGTAGGGGACAGTCTTGTCCTGTAGGGGACAGTGATGTTCTGTGAGTGTCCTGTAGGGGACAGTCTTGTCCTGTAGGGGACAGTCTTGTTCTGTGAGTGTCCTGACATCAGACACAGGCGAGACATGAGGGGAACGAATGTTTGAGTCGTGTCCAATGTTGTACCAATCATCATCATCATCAAATCTGTCTTTTATCTCTCATCTATCATCTGATGCTTCCTCTGAGCTTCTTCCCTGAAACTTTATCTCTTCAGACCAGAACTCTCCGACCAGCCTTCCGTCAGCGTGGAGGACTTTTCACTTTTGTCTCAGGATGAACTTTCTCTCTCTCTCTCTCTCTGTCTCGTGTCATGAGATCAGACTTTGGATCAAAAAGGTGATCCCACCAGAACCTTGGGGACACAATGCTGCGTAGACGTGGAGCTGATCTCCTTGAAGTCACCGGCTACCTAATAACTTCTTCTGACCAGGAGGTCAGACGTTGGGACATCTAGTAGGGCGCTGGTTTCATAGAACCCAGCCTAGAATGGTGATGGGTTTGATCCCTTTCCAAGGCGCTGTGTGAATGAGCGGGTTGTAAGTGGGTTCTTGAGGAGGCCTTTAAGAGGTTATTAACCACCCTGCTAACATTATTTCATCTCTTTAAATCCACGATGGAGGAGCGCTGCTCTCTGATGTTTAATAGGAACCATCTGGCAGCTTCTGCTGTACGACCCGACACGTCTCCACGCCTGGTCCACTTTATAGTCAGACTAACACAGAAGCAGCAGGAACAAATCCACAAAACAACATTTGAGTTTCTTACATTTAATATAAAACATCAAAATATAGATTTTAGTACATTTCAAACAGTAACTGTAACTTATTGTGTTTAATGTCAGCAGTGAAACAGCCCATAATATGCAGAAAGCAGTCGTCAGACGGGCTCGGCCCACACACTGGCGTTACAAGATGGCGGCTAACAGGAAACATATGCTCTTAAAAAATCTGCTATTGAATGAAAGCAGCAACAGGAAATGTTTAGTGCCAGCAGAAAATGTTTTGTTAATCACAGCGGGACGAACTTCCACAAGTAACAGACGGAGAGGGTCGCCTGAACAGCCGACCAGATCGTAGAGAGAATGACCAGCGCGTAGAGAGAATGACCAGTGGGTAGAACGAATGACCGGCGGGTAGAGCTGAGTACCAGCAGGTGGAAAAAAAATCTACAGCAGGTGGAACGACAGCGTGTGGTGCGAATGACCAGCGCGTGGAACAACTGAGCAGCGCTTAGAGCGAATGACCAGCTCATGGTACGAAAGACCAGCAGGTGGAGCGAATCAACAGCGTCTGGAGCAAATGACCAGCGCGTAGACAGAATGACCAGCGGGTGGAGCGAATGACCGACGCGATCAAACAATTGACTTTGAAATGCAAGCAAAAGGAAGCAGGAGGGGCTGAAAGTGTTAAGGATGAGTTAAAGAGGTCATTACAAACTAATAGTCACATTAATAGTAATAGTAATAACTTAAATAGCGTTAAACACATGCTGCTACATCTAGGGTCAACTTAAACGTCCAGTTTAAGATTTACGATGTTTTGTAGAAACATAAACTCTCTGTTAAACCAGGCAGCTTAACTGAAACGTTTGAAATGAGTTTGATTCAGAGTTTAAAGCGTTAAAAGAGACGATCGATACCGACCAACATGGAGATTGTCTCATGTGGCTAAGCTAAGCTAATTTATTTTAGCTTAGTGTACTTTAGCGTAGCACAAAAGCTAAGGGAAGGGGAAGCAGGTGGTCAGGCTTTCTATATATTAAACAGACTCGATGCACACCCATCAGCCATTACATTAAAACCACCTGTCTATAATCTTTGTCTCCCTTTTGCCCCCATAGCAGCTCTGAGATGTCCTGTAAGTTCTGACAACTTCTATCAGAACCATCTCAGTAGGATCAACCTTTGCCCTCCACGCACAAAGATGACCCTGTCCATCATCCGGAGGCGGGTTCACAGGTTGCTTAGCCACTTTCGGAGCTGCAAACTACCGTAGACTAGAAAAACCCAAGAAGTCCTGCCGCTCTGGAGAAGTTCTTCAAGATGTCACAATTTAGTCCCTAAAAATCACTCAGATCCCTCGACTATTCGATTTTTATCCTTCCTACACATCAGGTTTGAGGAAAACATATTGACTTGCTGTAAATAAACATTGGTTAGATGTTTGTAGACGTAAATAGTTATAATTGGTGGTAAATACATTTGGAACCTGAAGAGGAGACGGGACGAAGAGCTAGAAATCATTCATTCATTCATGATTAATGTTCTTCACTTGTCAGTGGTTATAATGTTATGGCAGTGTTCATTGTGTGCTTACAAGGGTTATGCTAATCTAATCGAAAAGGCTGATTCTAAACCAAGCTAACAGGCTGATGCTAAGCTAACAGGCTGTTAGTTGTAATGTGAGCAGATGGATCAGGGAGGTGTCAATCATCTCATATAGTGAGTCTAACGGTTCCTTTTATGTCTAACATCTGCTTGATGTCCGTCACATGACTGGCTTCACTGACCGAACTGGACACCATTCTTATTTCACGCTGCCACCCAGAGGACAGACATTCCACTTCCTGTCTGGTGGCTGATCTGGTTGACCCGCCCACGCACGCAGTCCAGGGTGAAGGACACCGCTGTGCCGTTCTGAACCTGGAAAGAAGCCCGCAGGCTCACTGTGGCCCAACGGCTTCCCTCAGGCATCTGACCCCCGACCTGCTGGGCCAAAGGGACGGGTCGGGCCTCCTCTGGATCCCTGCTTCCTCTGGACCCCTTCAGATCGCTGCGCCTGAGGAGGGTTACCTTCAGCAGGTTGCAGGAGTGAATGAGTTTGAGATGAAGAGCGACGCTGGCGGTGCCGCTCTCCCTGAAGACAAGGTCTCGTCTCTGCTCCGTGGACCCTCTCCCTAGCAGCTCCATCCGGGACACCTGTGCGCTGGTCTGGAGGAAGAACAGTGGTTTGTTTCGTACCGCTCCCGAGGGGAGGCCGGTGTGAGCCACCGACGCGGACAGAGACGACGATATAGCAGCCGGAACCCAAACCAAGCTGAGGAGACTGATGCCGGTCTCGTCTCCAAAGAACCTCACGTTGCACTGAGCGGGACAGAGGATCTCAAAGGCCAGCGTGTCCCCGGGTCCGACTCCAGCCGCTCCAGACACAGATATGGAAGTGTCTCGATAGTGGACCCCCGGTTTGAAGGTGTGGCACAACTCCATGCCGGTTCCGTTGTGGCTGAGGTACGCCAGCAGCTGGAAGCCCTCGCTCACGCAGGCCTGACCCATGGAGTACAAGGCCTGCTGGAACACAAACCGCACCGAACCGCTTTCCGTAAAGCGGATCCCACGGCCGTCGTGAGTCAGTCCCACTACGTACGGGTCGGAGCTGGAGGTGGTGCGGAAGACGGGGCGGTAATTCGTGTGGTAGTGTGTGGACACCACAGCCTGTGCTGTCATGGCGACGGCTCCAGTGTCGTGGGAGAGCCAGAGGAGACTGAGCGGCGCCGCCGAGGGGTCGTACAGCTGGAGCCCCTCGGCGCTCTGGTTGATGTGGTGGCTGGCGCTCCGGATGAAGAGGGAGACGATGTGACCCGGGGCGACCTCTGCCACCCCGCTGATGCTGAGACTCTGCAGCGACCTTCCCTCCTGCTGCTCCACACGAACGCCGCTGAGGTCACGCCCTTCGGAGCCGTCGGTGGCGTTCATCCTTAGACACACCTGGATGAAACTACGACAGCCGTGCCTCACAGAGAGGTTCTGATCCAGCCAGACCAGCCCGTGCTGCCGAAGCACCAGCCGACCGTCTTCAGGAGACAGCAGACCGGCGTCTCCTCGTCCCCTGATGTCGAGCTGCACGCCGTTGGAGGCCTGAGCCAGGAAGTGGCCATGAGCTCCAGGCAGCGTCACGTCTCCGGCCCAGGACAGAGACAGAGCGGCGTCACTGTCGTCGGCGCCGGAGCAGACGGCGTCTGCGGTGAAGGTACAAGGGGACGCCATCGGCTCCCCGTCGCACTCGTTACAGGCCTGACACTCCTCCATGTCTGCGTGGTAGAAGTATCCGCGGCCACACCTCCCTGAGACCAGCTCCTGCTGGGTCGCTCCCTGACACCGGAATCCACCTGAAGACAGACAACCCAGCTGAGTGTGAGACCCGGAACCAGAATCGACCAGGAACAAGTTCTACAAACAAGACTGGGAGGAGTCTATTGTCACCCAGTTGTTCTGACTCTTCTGGATCAGGAACAGGAACAGTGTCCGTTTGTTTGGAACAAGCCTTGATCCTGGCCCGGAATTCTGTGATTTGTCCGGATACAGATTCAGATTCTGGACCAGTTTAAAGTTCAACATTGTCTTCTGACGGTATCATTAAAGATCAGTCTTTCATCACTGGTGGTAAACAGTTTGTTTGTCTTGTATCACTGGTGGTAAACAGTTTGTTTGTCTGTCTTTTATCAAAGGTGGTAAACAGTTTGTTTGTCTTTTATCAAAGGTGGTAAACAGCTGTTTGTTTGTCTTTTATCAAAGGTGGTAAACAGTTTGTTTGTCTTTTATCAAAGGTGGTAAACAGCTGTTTGTTTGTCTTTTATCAAATGTGGTAAACAGTTTGTTTGTCTTGTATCACTGGTGGTAAACAGTTTGTTTGTCTGTCTTTT
>JBBDHG010000278.1:197500-305000 GCA_037951165.1 Lophius americanus | reverse complement strand
ATCGTCACTAGGAGGTTGAGAGGAGACGGTGGTCGGACAGGTCCCGCCGGCACAGGCGGGATGGAACACCTCCGCAGTGACGGTTCTCGGATTGGTTCTCCTGACATCCGCGGCCGGTTGATGCAGGAAGCCGTAAGAGGCCACCGGCGAACTCTGGGCTCGGTACTGGCTGAAATGCGCGTCCTGCTGCTGGTTCGGGTAGAACGGTCTTGTTTGTGCACGGTGCTGAAAGTGACGGCGGGGGGCTGCTGCCTCCACGCGCCCCTGGCACTGCGCTCCGACGCACGCCGCGCTCCGGTCCGGACCGGAGAAGCAGCTCGCGCCCCGGCAGATCTCAGACGCGCTCTCCGCGCCACCGAGTGAAGACGTCAGACAGAGTAAGACGGCGGCAAAGATCGGCGCCATGCTGAGAACTTCAGAGGAACAAATAGAGTCACAGCTGAGAGGAAACCTTCATCCCCGTCGATGACCTCCTGCAGAGTTCCGATCCAGCTGACTGGATTGAAATGCTCTTCGACAAACACACTCCTCTCTCTTCCTCACTTTCAGCTCTTCTCCATCGCGCGCTCTGCAGAATCTGGTCGTTTGGCCCACATGTGGCGCGCGCCGCTTATAATTGGCAACAGGCGTTTCTCCGAGTCTTAAATGGACCCGAATCTTTTCCCGGACATTCCAGACCGCCGAGGCGGTCCTGCCCACCGGGGCATGTGGTAGAAGTTTGCTCTGTTGTAATGTGATGTACTCTACCTTCTCTAACTGCGCTGCGTCATTCCTGCCCGGTTCCCAGAACCTCATGGCGAACCTCAGGTGGAGCACCTGGAATAAATCCTCCAGTTTTTCATCATTCAAGAAAAAAGAAAAAGTGTAAAAACAACTTTTACTAAATCGTCTCATCCAGCAGATGTTCTTCAGTTGAGTTACACCTGAATCAAAGAATGTATCTGGACCCGGAAGAAATGGTTTTGTAGGACCAGCTGATTGGATAAAAGTAGTTCCAGGCTGTCCTCCTCCACAGCAGGGGTCTGTCCCCTGAAAGCCCCCAGTCCCCTGCGTTGTACCAGCAACCCCCCTGACTGAACCCCTTCCATTAAATGTGACGCACTAATAATCTCCTAT
Source organism: Lophius americanus (assembly GCA_037951165.1). NCBI lineage: Eukaryota > Metazoa > Chordata > Actinopteri > Lophiiformes > Lophiidae > Lophius > Lophius americanus. Next base: position 303,884 of record JBBDHG010000278.1, on the reverse strand, counting down.
AATACTAAAAGAAGTAAATTGAGACCCATCTGGACTGACGGTTGGGAAGTTACGGGCGGCGCCACAGTGGGACCCCCACCGAGGAGAGTCAAACACCTCAGCGATCAATAATCACAATATCACTCGCTCGGAGAAATCTCCCACAATTCACAGCAGCTGCTGATTCAGGTCACGCGTAGAAGACTGTAAGTTATCAAACGTAGAAGCGTTGTAACGGCGATGACGGAGGAGCACCAATCAGAAGCAGCGCCGCTCATAAAGGCCTCGACTGTTAGGAGCGAGAGGAGCTGCTCCACCAAAGGACCTCCTCCCCACAGGTTAGCTGGATTTAGGCTCCTCCCCTGAGAAAACGTCCACCTAGAAGAAGAGTCGACCGGTCCTTCTAACATGATCCCTAGTTCCTGTTCTGAAGGACGTGTCCATAATGTCTGAGGAGGACATCAACCCCTCAGCGTCTCCAATCCTCGAGACAATGAAAGTTCTGAGATCCTGCTTTATCGGGTTCTTCTCCACTTTCATGGGTTCCTTCTCGGCGGCTTCCGTCTCTTCCACACGCTTCCATGGTCTTCAGATAAAGCATCTTTAACGGGTTCTGTCATGCTACATGTCCAGACCCGCGGTTTGGATCATCTCAGAACCAACGTTCAGACCCAGACGACACAGTACCATCCAGGCCAGTTTGGAGCCTGCAGCTTCTGGAGAAGGGACATGATTACATTTGTGACCCAGCAGCTGTACTGGTCCCAGAAGTCCAATAAGAGCAGGAACAGGAACCAGAGAGGACCGGAGACCCCGGCCCAAAGAACTTAAGGAGGAAAAAAAGAAATAAAGTAACTCCTAGAACCGAAGGAAAGAAGGAGAACTGGACCACCGGTGGTCTCCAGGCCAAACTAAACAACCAACAAACATCAAACCTCGGGCCAGGATGAAGTAGAACTGTGAGGAAGAGGAGGTGATGAGTGAAGAAAAAAGGCCCAAACCTGAACCATGAGATGAGTGTGCCCACCTCGTCCTCCTACTCCTCCTCGTCCTACTCCTCCTGATCAGCTGAGGGCACCCAGGTGCTGCTGGCTGGCGGAGGAGGAGGAGGAGGAGGAGGAAGAGGGGGAGGAGGAGGCAGACAGAGAGAACACCTCATGTTTCTGGACTGAAGCTGAGGAACCTTGATGCCGATACCGAGGCCAGAGGTGGAATCAAACCCACAACCTTCTTCCTGTGCCGCCCTTTTATAAAGATGAGATCATATCTGAAAGTAAAACGTGTTGATTGTTGACTTTTGTTAAAAAACAACCTCAACAATCAACAAATTCATCAGATTCAACTTCCAGGGAGAAAAATATTTGAACATTTGAACTTTAGTTCTTATTTCTCCGGGAAGCGGGAAGAAGGGGGTTCATCCAAACATCTCACTCTTGGCTGAAGGAGTAGGGGGAGGCAGAGGGACAGCCCAGTCTGACGGGGGGAGGTGCTAACCCGACCATAGTTCTGCCTCCTCAATCACATTTTTCTCTCTCTCTCTTTCCCTCTCTCTCTTTTTCTCTCCTTCGCTATCTTTGGCTCCCATATACTCTTCCTCCACCTCTTTGTTCTCCCCTCCATACTGTCCTCCTGCTCTCCTTCTTTTGATTGTCCCCCTCACCATTTTCTCTTTTTCTCCACCTCTTTTTTTCTCTCTCTTTTTTCACTCTCTCCTTCACACACTCTCTCTCTTTCTCTCTCTCTGCTCCCACCTACACTCGCCCTCCTTTTCTCCGCTCTCACCTCCATGCTGTATTTCCCTCACTCTCATTCTCTTCTCCTTTCTCTCTCTCACCCATTTGTTCTCCCCCTCCCTTCCTTTTCTCTCTCTGATGAGAGGGTGGTCAGTTAGAGTGCCTGAACTCATCGCTTCTTCTGTTTCCTTCCCCTCTCTCTCACCCTTTATCCCCGATCCACTCCAAAGGACCTTCAGAAGATCCACCAAGTCAAGACCTTTCTGATGATGAATTATGTTCCCAGGAAAGATTGAAGACGGTCCATGAAAAAGGCAGAAAACGCTGGAACAAGTTAAGCCACGCCCACAAAAAGCCAGAATGCAAGTCTCTGGGAAATCACAAGGATTTAGGCCCCAGAATCAGTTAAAATCATGACGTCATCGAATCTCGCCGTGAAAACAGGTCATTCCATGGAAACACGGGTGGGAAGGATGTTGACAGGAGCGTCGCTGTTTGGGACACAGGACACGTGTCTCATGGAGGACATCCAGAGGACACGTGTCTCATGGAGGACATCCTGAGGACACGTGTCTCATGGAGGACATCCTGAGGACACGTGTCTCATGGAGGACATCCTGAGGACACGTGTCTCATGGAGGACATCCTGAGGACACGTGTCTCATGGAGGACATCCTGAGGACACGTGTCTCATGGAGACATCCAGAGGACACGTGTCTCATGGAGGACATCCAGAGGACACGTGTCTCATGGAGACATCCAGAGGACACGTGTCTCATGGAGACATCCAGAAGACACGTGTCTCATGGAGACATCCAGAGGACACGTGTCTCATGGAGGACATCATGAGGACACGTGTCTCATGGAGACATCCAGAGGACACGTGTCTCATGGAGACATCCAGAGGACACGTGTCTCATGGAGACATCCAGAGGACACGTGTCTCATGGAGACATCCAGAGGACACGTGTCTCATGGAGACATCCAGAGGACACGTGTCTCATGGAGACATCCAGAGGACACGTGTCTCATGGAGGACATCCAGAGGACACGTGTCTCGTGGAGACATCCAGAGGACACGTGTCTCGTGGAGGACATCCAGAGGACACGTGTTTCCTGGAGACATCCAGAGGACACGTGTTTCCTGGAGACATCCAGAGGACACGTGTTTCCTGGAGACATCCAGAGGACACGTGTCTCATGGAGACATCCAGAGGACACGTGTTTCCTGGAGACATCCAGAGGACACGTGTCTCATGGAGGACATCCAGAGGACAGTCTGAGGAGGGACATACCTCAACACCGCTGGCCAATCAGATTCTGCAGCTCCCCCCGGTTAACCGGAGTAATAATACTTATTATTTTAGATTGGATTTATAACGCATGTTATAAAGCTGAAGGTGCTACAGATTAAAATAAAATAAAAGCAGTTAAAATTCAAGATGAGAAAAAAGTTTTCTGGAAGAGAAATGTCTTTAAGGCTTTTTTCTGAGTAAACCTCCAGGAGGAACCCGACGGTGCCAAGGACGGGTCCACTCCGAGGAGCGGTGAGGATTTCAGTCCTGTTACCTGGACCTTTGGTTTCCTGTTTGCAGCTCATGCCGTTGACAGTAAGACGACTGTAATCACACAGAAAGAGTTTATAGGAGTATCACCATCGTCTAGGACAACGATTAAAGGCTAATCAGGAGTTTATTAAACCACTTAGACGTTTCTGTGACAACATGAATGTCGTAACATAGTAACAGTATCACAGTAATATCACAGTAATATCACAGTAATAACATAGTAATAACACAGTAATAACACATGTAATAACACAATAATAACACAGTAATAACACAATAAAAACACTAATAACACAATAATAACACAGTAATAACACAATAATAACACAGTAATAACACAATAATAACACAGTAATAGCTCAGTAATAACTCAGTAATATCACAGTAAAAACACAATAATAACACTGTAATAACACAATAATAACACAGTAATATCACAGTAATAACACAGTAATATCACAGTAATAACACAGTAATATCACATGTAATAACACAGTAATAACACAGTAATAACACATGTAATAACACAATAATCACACATTAATAACACATGTAATAACACAATAATAACACATTAATAACACATTAATAACACAATAATAACACAGTAATAACACAATAATAACACAGTAATAACTCAGTAATATCACAGTAAAAACACAATAATAACACTGTAATAACACAGTAATAACATAGTAATATCACAGTAATAACACATGTAATAACACAATAATAACACAGTAATAACACATGTAATAACACAATAATAACACAGTAATAACACAGTAATAACACAATAATAACACTGTAATAACACAATAATAACACAGTAATAACACAATAATTACACAGTAATAACTCAGTAATATCACAGTAAAAACACAATAATAACACTGTAATAACACAGTAATAACACAATAATAACACAGTAATAACACAGTAATAACACAATAATAACACAGTAATAACACATGTAATAACACAGTAATAACACATGTAATAACACAATAATCACACATTAATAACACATCTAATAACACAATAATAACATAGTAATAACACAATAATAACACTGTAATAACACAGTAATAACTCAGTAATATCACAGTAAAAACACAATAATAACACTGTAATAACACAGTAATAACACAATAATAACACAGTCATAACACATGTAATAACACAATAATAACACATTAATAACACAATAATAACACTGTAATAACACAATAATAACACAGTAATAACACAATAATTACACAGTAATAACTCAGTAATATCACAGTAAAAACACAATAACACTGTAATAACACAGTAATAACACAGTAATAACACAATAATAACACAGTAATAACAGTTTTTTGCCGGTACAGCAGCGGAAAAAAAAGGTCTTAAGGAAGAAGATTAAACCCAGTTGTCTACGGGAGGGGCCACCTCAGGGGGGGGGGTCCTGTAATAAAAGGCTGAACCAGCCATTGATCCTGATGGAAACCCAAATAGGGACAAAACCAAATCGATGAGGAGTGGAGGACAGCGAGTTCATCGCTGTCGGATGTCGATGGCCTAACCTTTGAAACGGATCGATGAAGATGAAGAGCCCACCTGGTGACCCAAAGACGTACCCGCCCTCCGTTTCAGCCCCCCACTCAGACCCACTGCATCAAGAGGGTCAACTTTAGACGGGCCTGAAAAATTAAGTTTTATATTTGAAGATAAAATGTTTCAGCCTTGAGCGGCTGGAGACACGATGAGCATCTCTTTGTATTTATTAGTAGACGTGATCCGGACCTGTGCGGAACCAGAACACAGGCTCTAGAACCTGATTCTCGCTAGATCCGTCATTTTCGAGTTGGACCAGGTTATAGGAAAGAGCCGACAGGTGACTCGATGTCATTCTTTTGGACGTGACCCACACATGGCAGTTCTGACCCACACATTGCGGTTCTGTTTTGAAACTTGAGCATCGGACCAAAGAGACCACGGCGCCGCTAGAATGTGAGGTCACCTCATCTGGTTTGGAGCTAATGCTCACATGAGCCGCTCATCATGTCAGAGTTGCTCGCCAAGAACGGTTCCGCAAAGTCCAAATGGATCAAACTCCGCCCGAGGCCCGACTCACGGTGCTCCGTCTCAGAACTCAGTGAGGTCCGCCTGCTGGGTGGAAACATTACGTCTGGAAACATTACGTCACACATTCCAGCCATGGGCTCCCCGTGGTTCTGCCGTGATCCATCCAGGAACGCCGTCCCGATGTCAGAGCGCCTCCTCCCAGGAGACGGTCCTCTGAGAAACTAAAGGATTTAAGAGTCCAATTACTGCCCTGATTGGACCCAGTCTCCGCCTCGGAGCGCTTCAGTGTTTACATCCTGACTGCAGGAGCTGCCGCTCCAGCAAAACCACATGTGTTTTCCGTCGAGGTCCAACTGCTCGCTGGCAGCCATGTTTTTGTGAGGTCAGCTGGGCCTCAGCGTGTTTACAGAAGATGGAGAAGTTCTGTTCATGATTAAAACCTGATCATCTGGATCAGGAGTTTTTCTCTGACGAACCTCTTCCTCTAAATGAAGTGACATGATTCAGAATCTCTGCAGAACTGCTGTCTGACCCGTAATCTCTTACACCTACGACATGTTCTGTCCAATCACACGATTACTGTGTAAGTACACAGTTATTACACATGAATACTGTGTTAATACGCAGTTATTACACATGAATACTGTCTTAATACACAGTTATAACATATAAATACTGTCTTAATACAAAGTTATTAAACATGAATACTGTCTTAATACAGTTATTAGACATGATTAATGTCTTAATACAGTTATTACACATAAATACTGTCTTAATACACAGTTATTACACATGAATACTGTCTTAATACACAGTTATAACATATAAATACTGTCTTAATACACAGTTATTACACAAATATTCTTAATACACAGTTATTAAACATGATTAATGTCTTAATACACAGTTATTACACATAAATACTGTCTTAATACACGGTTATTACATCTGATTAATGTCTTAGTACACAGTTATTACACATGAATACTGTCTTAATACACAGTTATTACACATGAATACCGGCTTAATACGCAGTTATTACACATGAATACAGTCTTAATACACAGTAATTACATATAAATACTGTCTTAATACACAGTTATTACACAAATATTCTCAATACACAGTTATTAAACATGATTAATGTCTTAATACACAGTTGTTACACATAAATACTGTCTTAATACACAGTTATTACACATGAATACTGGCTTAATACACAGTTATTACATATGATTAATGTCTTAATACACCGTTATTACAAATAAAAACTGTCCTAATACACGGTTTTTAAATCTGATCAATGTCTTAGTACACAGTTATTCCACATGAATACTGTCTTAGTACACAGTTATTTTGTATAAATACTGTCTTAATACACAGTTATTAAACATGAATACTGTCTTAATACAGTTATTAGACATGATTAATGTCTTAATACAGTTATTAAACATGATTAATGTCTTAATACGCAGTTATTACATCTGATTAATGTCTAAGTACACAGTTATTACATATGATTAATGTTTTAGTACAGTTATCACACATGAATACTGTCTTAATACACAGTTATAACATATGAAGTCTGTCTTAATACACAGTTATTACACATAAATACAGTCTTAAAACACAGTTATTAAAAATTATTAATATCATAATACAAAGTTATTACACATGAATACTGTCTTAATACGCAGTTATTACACATAAATACTGTCTTAAAACACAGTTATTAAACATGATTAATATCTTAATACACAGTTATTACACATGAATACAGTCATAATACGCAGTTATTACACATAAATACTGTCTTAAAACACAGTTATTAAACATGATTAATATCTTAATACACAGTTATTAAACATGATTACATCTGTCCGTACACAGGATGTTACACATGATGACATATATTCGTACACAGTTGTTACACATGATGACATCTGTTCGTACACAGTTGTTACACATGATGACATCTGTTCGTACACAGTTGTTACACATGATGACTGTGTTCGTACACACTTGTTACACATGATGACTGTGTTCGTACACAGTTGTTACACATGATTACATCTGTTAGTACACAGTTGTTACACATGATGACATCTGTTAGTACATAGTTGTTACACATGATGACTGTGTTCGTACACAGTTGTTACACATGATGACATCTGTTAGTACACAGTTGTTACATATGATGACTGTGTTCGTACACAGTTGTTACACATGATGACATCTGTTAGTGCAAAGTTGTTACATATGATGACTGTGTTCGTACACAGTTCTTACACATGATTACATCTGTTAGTACACAGTTGTTACACATGATGACTGTGTTCGTACACAGTTGTTACACATGATGACATCTGTTAGTACACAGTTGTTACACATGATTACATCTGTTAGTACACAGTTGTTACACATGATGACTGTGTTCGTACACAGTTGTTACACATGATGACATCTGTTAGTACACAGTTGTTACACATGATGACATCTGTTAGTACACAGTCGTTACATATGATGACTGTGTTCGTACACAGTTGTTACACATGATGACATCTGTTAGTACACAGTTGTTACACATGATGACATCTGTTAGTACACAGTCGTTACATATGATGACTGTGTTCGTACACAGTTGTTACACATGATGACATCTGTTAGTACACAGTTGTTACACATGATGACATCTGTTAGTACACAGTTGTTACACATGATGACATCTGTTAGTACACAGTCGTTACATATGATGACTGTGTTCGTACACAGTTGTTACACATGATTACATCTGTTAGTACACAGTTGTTACACATGATGACTGTGTTCGTACACAGTTGTTACACATGATGACATCTGTTAGTACACAGTTGTTACACATGATTACATCTGTTAGTACACAGTTGTTACACATGATGACTGTGTTCGTACACAGTTGTTACACATGATGACATCTGTTAGTACACAGTTGTTACACATGATGACATCTGTTAGTACACAGTCGTTACATATGATGACTGTGTTCGTACACAGTTGTTACACATGATGACATCTGTTAGTACACAGTTGTTACACATGATGACATCTGTTAGTACACAGTTGTTACACATGATGACATCTGTTAGTACACAGTTGTTACACATGATGACATCTGTTAGCACACAGGTGTAACAGTTAAAGTACTGATGAGCACCTGGGAGTCTGACAGACGACTTATTGGTCTTTCTTCATCATGAGGGTCCAAAGCTGATGCTGCTCTGCTGCTCGGTTCTGCTCCGGACGTTCGTCGGGTGAGGAGCAGATGAGTGACAGCCGCTCTGAGACGATGTTGGTCTACAGACGGTCTGTGGGTCCAGCACAGACTGGAGCCGCCGCAATGGGTCAGGCGAGTCCGAACGCACGCCGCACATCTTCTCCGACATCTGCAGGTGAGCGAGGAGGCAGGAGACGCAGGAGTACCAGGTGTGAAGATGGATGATCCGTTTCATGGCTGCTCCTCCTGAAAGGCTTTGAGGTCCACGAAGATTTAGTGGCTGTCTGTGAGTTTGTGAAGATAAAAACACACAAGTTCAAGATGTTCTGGAACTGGAAGAAGGCGGATCAGCTGATCCGACTGACTAAAAGCAGAGTTTTGGATCAAAGAGGACTCCAAGGTTGTGGACGTGAGGGGAGGAGTCAGGGTGGAGGTGTTGATGGAGCAAGAGCAATCCCCTGTGGCTCTGGTGAGGGAATTGAACCAATGATTATGAGATCAGATTTATCACTGCTGACGTTGAGGACATTGGTTCACATCCCTGAGGTGGTTTGTTTGTGGACTTAGAGCTGGATGTCATCGGCGTAGCAGTGGAGGTGGAGACCAGGATGACAGATTGCCAGGGGCAGAAATGGAGGATGAAGAAGAGGGGACCAATCACCAAACCCTGGGGGACACCGTGGGACAGAGGAGATGAATAGGAGACAGGAGGGAGAACTGAGAGAGAGGAGTAGAGAAGGAAACGTCGCTCTGGAGCCTCCAGTCAAACATCAGCGTCTTTGTTTGTGCGTCAGTAACAAACATGATGTTAATGACTCACTATCATATACTGTCAAATATCTTTAAATCTTTAAAACACAAACAAATATTATTGTATTATATAAAGTGTTTTAGTCTAGAACTGTTCTTTCTGGAAAACACCTTCAGACAATTGTTATATATATATATATGTTATATATATATATAACATATATATATATATATATAACATATATATATATATATGTTATATATATATATAACATATATATATATATGTTATATATATATATATGTTATATATATATAACATATATATATATATATATAACATATATATATATATGTTATATATATATATAACAATTATATATATATAACAATTATATATATATTTATATATATAATTGTTATATATATATTTAAAGGACAATTCCACAAATTATTTAGTTTATATTTTATTTTAATAGTTCATGTTTTATTCTAATAGTTTATATTTTATTTTAATAGTTCATGTTTTATTCTAATAGTTTATATTTTATTCTAATGGTTTATATTTTATTTTAATAGTTTATATTTACTGTAATAGTTTATATTTTATTTTAATAGTTTATATTTTATTTTAATAGTTCATGTTTTATTCTAATAGTTCATGTTTTATTCTAACAGTTTATATTTTATTTTAATAGTTTATATTTTATTTTTATGGTTTATATTTTATTTTAAAAGTTTATATTTTATTCTAATAGTTTATATTTTATTTTAATAATTCATGTTTTATTCTAATAGTTTATATTTATTCTAATAGTTTATATTTTATTTTAATAGTTTATATTTTATTTTAATAGTTTATATTTATTTTAATAGTTTATATTTATTCTAATAGTTTATATTTTATTTTAATAGTTTATATTTTACTCTAATAGTTTATATTTACTGTCATAGTTTATATTTTATTTTAATAGTTCATGTTTGATTCTAACAGTTTATATTTTATTTTAATAGTTTATATTTATTCTAATAGTTTATATTTTATTTTAATAGTTTATATTTTATTTTAATAGTTTATATTTATTTTAATAGTTTATATTTATTCTAATAGTTTATATTTTATTTTAATAGTTTATATTTTACTCTAATAGTTTATATTTACTGTTATAGTTTATATTTTATTTTAATAGTTCATGTTTTATTCTAATGGTTTATATTTTATTTTAATAGTTTATATTTACTCTAATAGTTCATGTTCATAATAAACACATTGTAAAAGTTTTCATTTAGAACAAACATGTTTATTACAAAATGCTGTACAGAATCACGTCTTATGTACAAACATGGAGACAAACATGAACAATCCTGTCACTGACACTGACCCCCCACCCCCACCCCCCGACACGTGGTCATCATGAAACACAGATGAAGGAGGCGGCCGAATCCATGACGCCCTGGAACGCCGGACAGGAAGTGGTCAGACTAGAGACGAGCGGTCGTCCTCCGTCGCCGTCATGACGTTGGGTAGAAAAATTCATCCGTCACAAAAGACGACCTCATGATGGAAAAATACAATCAAAGACGATACGAAGAACCCGTCACCGCGACGGCGTCTGGACGCGGCGTGGACAACAGAAGGCCTCGGGATCACAGGCCCTCGGAGCACGAGAGACACGTGTAGGCGACGCTTGGATCAACCCCGGCGCCACTGAATGTACCGGATCACTGGTCCACGTCTGAAGGTACCGGATCACTGGTCCACGTCATAAAGGCTGATTCATCCCGCCGCTTGGCCCACATGACTTTGAGAATGGCGCCACCAATGAGGAATAAAATCCGTTCTGAAGTAAAAATAAAGAGTCTGAAGACGTTTGAAGTTGACGTTACCTGATGAGTCACATGACAAACACTGACAGGTGTTCACGTTTACCTACAGAAAGAAATCACCACAAACATAAGTTCACCCTGTTTACCCCCCCCCAACTAAACCACGCCCCCAACAGTAAACCACGCCCCCTCCGCATCTCCTGCTGAGGAGATCTTCTTCCTTCAAGTTCTGATGGATATTTTTAAAATAGTGGAGGGTCAGGTCTGCCGGGTCAAGAGGGGAGGAGGAGCAAATCCACAGACCCGTCCTCCACAGAACCAACCCACAGACCCGTCCTCCACAGAACCAACCCACAGACCCGTCCCCCACAGAACTAACCCACAGACCCGTCCCCCACAGAACTAACCCACAGACCAGACCTCCACAGAACCAACCCACAAACCCGTGCTCCGGATCTTCAGCTCAGTCTTTGTGGAACACTTAGTTGAAGATCTTCGGCGTGGAACCAGGACCCCCCACTCAAAGAAAAAAAAAAGACTTCTAAAAGCCGCCGATGGCACTGAATTCAGGATGAGACTCTGAGCCGCGGGCGTCTGTGCCGCCTCACGCCTTCACCTCGGATCAGAACCGCAGCGCTTCTCTGGGGCGTTCTAGTCGGCGTAGTGCATGATGGACTCCACGTAGTTTCCCGGGAAGAGTCCGGTGACGGCGTTACAGACGCCCTCGAACCAGCCGTCATCGTTCTTCTTGATGATGTAGATGATGGCCCCCTCCATGAAGGACAGCTCGTCCTCCTTGTCCTTGCTGTAGTCGTAGATGGCCACCACTGGGAAGAACCACATCAGAACCGTTAGAGACCTTTAAAACCAGCTCATACCGCTGCTGCGGCCGGAGGGACGGAACACCGTCACCGACTTTCTCCGAACTCAAACATTCGTCTTATTTTGCTCGCAGCAGCAAACAGAACCTTCTTCTAATCAACAGAACCTGTGGACCTGCACCGGCCCAACTTCCTGGTACTGACCTTTCTCAAGATACGCCTTGGGGGCCCAGTGGGGGTCTCCGTCAGAGTAGGGGTCGCCGTACTGAGCCGCAGCAGCCTCCTCGTCCTCGTAGTCCACAGGTGGAGGAGGCGGAGGCGGAGAGGGTTCCTCAAAGACACCTATGTCCTCCGGGGGAGGAGGAGGGGGCGGGGCCGGGCCGTCTGTTACTGAACAAAGACGGAGAGGAGGAGGAGACAAAAACCCAATAATCAGTATAATAATAATAATCTTCATCTACAGGAGGGTTAGGGTGTCCGTGACACCGGACGTCTGACGCCGTGACACCGGACGTCTGACGGCGTGACACCAGACGTCTGACGGCGTGACACCGGACGTCTGACGGCGTGACACCGGACGTCTGACGGCGTGACACCTGACGTCTGACGCCGTGACACCTGACGTCTGACGCCGTGACACCAGATGTCTGACGCCGTGACACCAGACGACTGATGGCGTGACACCAGACGACTGACGCCGTGACACCGTACAACTGACGGCGTGACACCTGACGTCTGACGGCGTGACACCAGACGACTGACGCCGTGACACCGTACAACTGACGCCGTGAAACCTGACGTCTGACGGCGTGACACCAGACGACTGACGCCGTGACACCGTACAACTGACGGCGTGACACCTGACGTCTGACGGCGTGACACCAGACGACTGACGCCGTGACACCGTACAACTGACGCCGTGACACCTGACGTCTGACGCCGTGACACCAGATGTCTGACGCCGTGACACCAGACGACTGATGGCGTGACACCAGACGACTGACGCCGTGACACCGTACAACTGACGCCGTGAAACCTGACGTCTGACGCCGTGACACCAGACGACTGATGGCGTGACACCAGACGACTGACGCCGTGACACCGTACAACTGACGGCGTGACACCTGACGTCTGACGGCGTGACACCTGACGTCTGACGGCGTGACACCAGACGTCTGACGCCGTGACACCGGACGACTGACGCCGTGACACCGGACGACTGACGCCGTGAGACCTGACGACTGATGGCGTGACACCAGACGACTGATGGCGTGACACCTGACGTCTGACGCCGTGACACCTGACGTCTGACGCCGTGACACCGGACGACTGACGCCGTGACACCGGACGACTGATGCCGTGACACCGGACGACTGACGCCGTGACACCGGACGACTGATGCCGTGACACCGGACGACTGACGGGGTGACACCGGACGGCTGACGCCGTGACACCGGACAACTGATGCCGTGACACTGGACGACTGACGCCGTGACACCGGACGACTGACGCCGTGACACCGGACAACTGACGGCGTGACACCTGACGTCTGACGCCGTGACACCGGACGACTGACGGCGTGACACCAGACGACTGATGGCGTGACACCTGACGTCTGACGCCGTGACACCTGACGTCTGACGGCGTGACACCTGACGTCTGACGGCGTGACACCTGACGTCTGACGCCGTGACACCTGACGTCTGACGCCGTGACACCTGACGTCTGACGGCGTGACACCTGACGTCTGACGCCGTGACACCAGACTACTGACGGCATGACACCTGACGACTGATGCCGTGACACCAGACTACTGATGGCGTGACACCGGACGACTGACGGCGTGACACCTGATGACTGATGGCGTGACACCAGACGACTGATGGCGTGACACCTGACGTCTGACGCCGTGACACCGGACGACTGACGCCGTGAGACCTGACGACTGATGGCGTGACACCAGACGACTGATGGCGTGACACCTGACGTCTGACGCCGTGACACCTGACGTCTGACGCCGTGACACCGGACGACTGACGCCGTGACACCGGACGACTGATGCCGTGACACCGGACGACTGACGCCGTGACACCGGACGACTGATGCCGTGACACCGGACGACTGACGGGGTGACACCGGACGACTGACGCCGTGACACCGGACAACTGATGCCGTGACACTGGACGACTGACGCCGTGACACCGGACGACTGACGCCGTGACACCGGACAACTGACGGCGTGACACCTGACGTCTGACGCCGTGACACCGGAAGACTGATGGCGTGACACCAGACGACTGATGGCGTGACACCTGACGTCTGACGCCGTGACACCTGACGTCTGACGGCGTGACACCTGACGTCTGACGGCGTGACACCTGACGTCTGACGCCGTGACACCTGACGTCTGACGGCGTGACACCGGACGTCTGACGCCGTGACACCAGACTACTGACGGCATGACACCTGACGACTGATGCCGTGACACCAGACGACTGACGGCGTGACACCTGATGACTGATGGCGTGACACCAGACGACTGATGGCGTGACACCTGACGTCTGACGCCGTGACACCGGACGACTGACGCCGTGACACCGGACGACTGACGGCGTGACACCAGACGACTGACGGCTTGAGACCAGACGTCTGACGCCGTGACACCTGACGACTGATGCCGTGACACCAGACTACTGATGGCGTGACACCGGACGACTGACGGCGTGACACCTGATGACTGATGGCGTGACACCAGACGACTGATGGCGTGACACCTGACGTCTGACGCCGTGACACCGGACGACTGACGCCGTGACACCGGACGACTGACGGCGTGACACCAGACGACTGACGGCTTGAGACCAGACGTCTGACGCCGTGACACCTGACGACTGACGGCGTGACACCTGACGTCTGACGCCGTGACACCAGACGACTGATGGCGTGACACCTGACGTCTGACGGCGTGACACCTGACGTCTGACGGCGTGACACCTGACGTCTGACGGCGTGACACCTGACGTCTGACGCCGTGACACCGGACGACTGACGCCGTGACACCGGACGACTGATGCCGTGACACCGGACGACTGACGCCGTGACACCGGACGACTGATGCCGTGACACCAGACGACTGATGGCGTGACACCTGACGACTGATGGCGTGACACCAGACGTCTGACGCCGTGACACCGGACGACTGACGCCGTGAGACCTGACGACTGACGCCGTGACACCGGACGACTGATGCCGTGACACCAGACGACTGATGGCGTGACACCTGACGACTGATGGCGTGACACCAGACGTCTGACGCTGTGACACCGGACGACTGACGCCGTGAGACCTGACGACTGACGCCGTGACACCGGACGACTGACGCCGTGAGACCTGACGACTGACGCCGTGACACCAGACGACTGATGGCGTGACACCTGACGACTGATGGCGTGACACCTGACGTCTGACGCCGTGACACCGGACGTCTGACGCCGTGACACCGGACGACTGACGCCGTGACACCGGACAACTGATGCCGTGACACTGGACGACTGACGCCGTGACACCGGACGACTGACGCCGTGACACCGGACAACTGACAGCGTGACACCTGACGCCGTGACACCAGACAACTGACGGCGTGACACCTGACGCCGTGACACCAGACGTCTGGCGCCGTGACACCTGACGTCTGACGCCGTGACACCGGACGACTGATGGCGTGACACCAGACGACTGATGGCGTGACACCAGACGACTGATGGCGTGACACCTGACGTCTGACGCCGTGCCACCTGACGTCTGACGGCGTGACACCTGACGTCTGACGGCGTGACACCTGACGTCTGACGCCGTGACACCTGACGTCTGACGGCGTGACACCTGACGTCTGACGCCGTGACACCAGACGACTGATGGCGTGACACCGGACGACTGACGGCGTGACACCTGACGACTGATGGCGTGACACCAGACGACTGATGGCGTGACACCTGACGTCTGACGCCATGACACCAGACGTCTGACGGCGTGACACGTGTGATGTTCCTGGTTCTTCATCAAACACCAGTTATTTTGTCCAGAAATTACACAAATATACTTGGTAAGATTTTGAGTTCTGTTTCAGATGATGCTGAACACCAGGCTGTTATTTACAAATAAATCCTCGTTGTGTCACTTCCTGTGCGCCGGCCGGCCTCCGATGGTAAAGAGGAAGAGTAATCAGAACAAATGTAAAAGGTTGACGCAGAGGCGGTTGGAGACACACATCGATCCAGACGGGCGGCTGGCGAATCAGGAGAGCACTGGATATTTCAGAGATCCGTCACCATGGCAACAGACCGCCATCAGAGGGGCATGGGCCCCCCTTCAGCCCGGAGCGTGAGTTCCAGTCAGAACTATTGGCTTGAGATGGATCAGGACCAGAGACTACAGATGAGAATCAGCTCTAGCTTCTTCTGCTGATCGTCTCCTATATCGTTTCTGGGGTCCCTGCTAAATAAACAATCAAACAATGAAAAGATGAGAATGTGTTCATGCCGTGAAACACTGGGCCTCGACGCTGCTGAGTTACTCAGGCGACATGTGCAGAGGTGAGGAGGCGGCAGTGGGTGTAGCGTGGATCGATGGAGGGTTTCTACTCACTGCTGTCCTGCATTCTGGCCACAAAGCCAGTCAGAGGGATCTGGGGAGTGAGCTGGACCATTGGAGGAGGAGGAGGAGGAGGAGGAGGAGCCACAGACACTGGAGCAGCAACACCCACAGAGACAGACCAAGCAGCCAAGGCACAGAGAGAGAGAGAAAGAGAGAGGGAGAGAGAGAGAGGGAGAGAGAGAGAGAATGACCAGGAGGGTCAGAGGAAGAGAGAAAGAAAGCTTGTGAAGATCTGAACGAGGCAGAAAAACTCACTTACACATTTCCAATCAGTTTTCTTTTGTGCTGCGATTCTGAAGCCGCGCTAAAGAGGCCGTGGTCTCACCTCCACCTGACCATCTCCCTCATCAGAAGTCTGTTCGAGGTCAGAACCAGGAGCTGCAGTGGCTTCCTGCTGCAGGCAGAGCTGAGAAGCTCCTCACAGGCCAAATCACCTCGTGTCTGAGGACTAAAGCAGATCCGGGAACATCTGCAGCATCTGGATGTGACCCGACTCCTGAATTCACCGAATACAAAATTAGCCTGGAACGTCTGGAACCGCTGCGGCGAGTCCAATCACACCCCCCATCATCCAGCTCCATCTCCAGACTCTCTAAGCCTCGACAAGGTCCCTCATAAGGAGACAAAGAGGGACAGCAAAGACGTCCGATGCCACGCACATCATCTCCGATGTCACGCACATCAGCTCTGATGCATAAATCTAAAGGGGCGCCGTCTGACATCAGAGCTGGAACACCTCGTGCTCCACCTCATGCTCCACCTCATGCTCCACCTCATGCTCCACCTCATGCTCCACCTCGTGCTCCACCTCGTGCTCCACCTCGTGCTCCACCTCGTGCTCCACCTTTTCCTCCACCTTTTGCTCCACCTCTTGCTCCACCTCTTGCTCCACCTCTTGCTCCACCTCGTTTCTACTGCATCCAACCACAACTACACCCTGTGAGGTCAACGCTCCTCCTCAGGCACTGTCACACATTCCACTGCATTCAGCAGACGTCCACACGTCTGTCCCTTCAGGTCCACTTCCTGGTCTCCGGTCTCCTGCAGGAAGACCCTCGCCCTCCGACAGGAAGGACTCCACTCCGAGTGACGCCTGCCAGAATGGATTCTGCGCTACTGACAGATCCTTTTCAGATGTCTGAAAAGGATCTGTCCCCCCCGTCTCTCCTGAGCAGGAAGACTCTGGATGACCACAGCGATTACATCATCATTCTATTAGTGAGGATGAAGAAACAGCCTTCACAGCTGTAGGAGAGGGGAGGTTCAGACAACCCTGACTTCAGTGGTTATGACTCATCACTCAGCCTCATTATCCTCTGACAGATCTTCACTTTGAAAAAACAGACATTAGAAGGATAATCTGTCATTAATATTACGGGTATATAAATGTTAAACCTGAGTTCTGCTGGTAGGCGGGGCCCCCGTTAATGTGGGGCTGCTGGGAGGAGACTGAGGGCGCGCGGCGGTAGGTGCCGGTGGCCGACACCATCGAGGCCGAGGAGGTGGTGGAAGAGTTGTGACGGGAGATCTGGCGGGAGATGGTGCCGAACTGGGACATGGGGATGGGACCCAAGCCGGGGCCCTGGGGTACTGAGGCGGAGAAGGTGGCCACTGCAGGAGAGGAGAGACACTATCACAGTTAGACCTCAGCCTCGTTCTTAGACCTCAGCCTCATTCATCAGTTAGACCTCAGCCTCGTTCATCAGTTAGACCTCAGCGTCATTCATCAGTTAGACCTCAGCCTCATTCATCAGTTAGACCTCAGCCTCATTCATCAGTTAGACCTCAGCCTCATTCATCAGTTAGACCTCAGCCTCATTCATCAGTTAGACCTCAGCGTCATTCATCAGTTAGACCTCAGCCTCATTCATCAGTTAGACCTCAGCCTCATTCTTAGACCTCAGCCTCATTCATCAGTTAGACCTCAGCCTCATTCATCAGTTAGACCTCAGCCTCATTCATCAGTTAGACCTCAGCCTCATTCATCAGTTAGACTTCAGCCTCATTCATCAGTTAGACCTCAGCCTCATTCTTAGACCTCAGCCTCATTCATCAGTTAGACCTCAGCCTCATTCATCAGTTAGACCTCAGCCTCATTCATCAGTTAGACTTCAGCCTCATTCATCAGTTAGACCTCAGCCTCATTCTTAGACCTCAGCCTCATTCATCAGTTAGACCTCAGCCTCATTCATCAGTTAGACCTCAGCCTCATTCATCACTTAGACCTCAGTCTCGTTCATCACTTAGACCTCAGACTCGTTCTTAGACCTCACCCTCATTCATCAGTTAGACCTCACCCTCATTCATCAGTTAGACCTCAGCCTCATTCATGACTTAGACCTCAGCCTCGTTCTAGACCTCACCCTCATTCATCAGTTAGACCTCAGCCTCATTCATCAGTTAGACCTCAGCCTCATTCATCACTTAGACCTCAGCCTCGTTCTTAGACCTCACCCTCATTCATCAGTTAGACCTCAGCCTCATTCATCAGTTAGACCTCAGCCTCATTCATCACTTAGACCTCAGCCTCGTTCTTAGACCTCACCCTCATTTATCAGTTAGACCTCACCCTCATTCAACAGTTAGACCTCAGCCTCATTCATCAGTTAGACCTCAGCCTCATTCGTCAGTTAGACCTCAGCCTCATTCATCAGTTAGACCTCAGCCTCATTCTTAGACCTCAGCCTCATTCATCAGTTAGACCTCAGCCTCATTCATCAGTTAGACCTCAGCCTCATTCATCAGTTAGACCTCAGCCTCATTCTTAGACCTCAGCCTCATTCATCAGTTAGACCTCAGCCTCATTCATCAGTTAGACCTCAGCCTCATTCATCAGTTAGACCTCAGCCTCATTCTTAGACCTCAGCCTCATTCATCAGTTAGACCTCAGCCTCATTCATCAGTTAGACCTCAGCCTCATTCATCAGTTAGACCTCAGCCTCATTCATCAGTTAGACGTCAGCCTCATTCATCAGTTAGACGTCAGCCTCGTTTGTCAGTTAGACCTCAGCCAGAGCTGAATGAGGGTGAGGTCTAAGAATGAGGGTGAGGTCTAAGAATGAGGGTGAGGTCTAACAATGAGGGTGAGGTCTAAGAATGAGGGTGAGGTCTAACTGACTGGTTCGTCAGTTAAATGGAAAAATAAGAACTTATTTTTCCATTTGTGTTTTCTTGGTGAGGACATCAAAGCATAAAGAGAAACATTTGTAATCTTATATTTTTTACAGATATATTTCATTTATGTTTGAACACATTAAATAAACACTTTTCTATCATACTGATCAGCCAAAACATTAAAACCAGAATCCTAATATATGTGTAGGTCCCTGTTCTATGGCCAAAACATCCTTGTGATGCCACCTGTGTCCCGTCTCCTCTCCATAACATCAGCCCTGAACTTCCTCAGCAGCTCCTCCGTTGGACTGGGACACCACGGACAAGCCTCTGCTCCCCACACACATGAGTGAAGACCCTCTCCCTGGTTCACCAGTTTGTTTTGTTCACAGACCACTTCAGTAGTTTAGTTCTAATTGCTGCAGACCAGGATCACCCAACAAGACCTGCAGTTCTGGAGATGATCAGATCCAGTCCTCCAGCCTTCACAATCTGGTCCATGTCAAAGTCTCTCACATCCCTAAACCTGTTCTTTTCTTCCTGCTTCCAACAACTCAGCTTCAAAGACAGAAAACGAAACGTGAACGTCATTAGTGAGGGACACGGAGGACACCTGTGACGCACGGAGAAGTCTCAGCAGCACGTTCTCACGTTCTCACCTTGACCCATGCTGGGGGGGGAGGGGGTGGGAACAGCCAGAGGGATCCCAACCGCACCGCTCCCACTGTTCTCCCTGCCACCGCTACCACCGCTACCACCACTGCTGCCACTGCAGAGAGAGAGAGACAGAGACAGAGACAGAGAGAGAGACAGAGACAGAGAGAGAGAGAGAGACAAAGAAGTCGAGAGACAGAGACAGAGAGAGAGAGAGAGAGAAAAAGACAGAGAGAGAGAGAGACAAACAAGTCGAGAGAGAGAGAGAGAGACAGAGAGAGAGAGAGAGAGACACAGAGAGAGAGAGAGAGAGAGAGAGACAGAGACAGAGAGACAGAGACAGAGACAGAGAGAGAGAGAGAGAGAGAAAAAGACAGAGAGAGAGAGAGACAAAGAAGTCGAGAGAGCGAGAGAGAGAGAGAGAGAGAGAGAGAGAGAGAGATAGAGAGACAAAGAGATCGACAGAGAGAGAGAGAGAGAGACAGAGAGAGAGAGAGACATAGCGAGAGAGAGACAGAGAGAGAGAGAGACATAGCGAGAGAGAGACATAGCGAGAGAGAGAGAGAGAGAGAGCGAAAAACAGAGCGAGAGAGAGACAGAGATAAACAGACGGACAGAGAGAGGGATAGAGAGAGAGACAGAGAGATAGAGAGGGATAGAGAGAGAGATACATAGCAAGAGATAGAGAGAGAGACAGAGAGAGAGAGAGACAGAGAGAGAGCGAAAAACAGAGAGAGAGAGACAGAGAGAGAGAGAGAGAGACAGAGAGAGAAGTGAGAGAAATAAAGAGAGGAGGGAGAGAGAGGGGACAGAGAGAAAGCGAGAGAGAGAGACATAGAAAGAGAGAGTGTGAGAGAGAAATAGAGAGGGAGATGGACAGAACGAGAGTGAGAGACAGCGTGAGAGAGAGAAACAGAGAGAGAAAGAAGTGAGAGAGAGAGATATGGTGATAACATCCAATCATTGCTCCCTCAGATTGTCTTTGGACTTATCAGTGTTCTGATCCGTTCATACATGAACGTCAGATACTGAACTGAGAGAATCGTGGTCCACTTTATATTCACAGGGTTATCAACAAAACTAGTCCTAGGCTGTCCCCCCAAAGAAAGGGACAAGGGAGACAGTTTCTGAGTTATGAGTTCACAGGAAGGATCTGTGGCGGCGAAGATGAGTCCATGATATCTATCAATCAATCAGCCAATAATCAGTCAATCAATCAGTCAATAATCAATCAATCAATCAGTCAATCAATCTATCAGTCTATCTATCAATCAATCTATCAGTCTATCAATCAATCAATCAGTCAATAATCAATTAATCAATCTATCAATCTATCAATCTATCAATCAGTCAATAATCAATCAGTCAATCAAATGCAGTTTGATGTTTGTTAGTTGTTTTGTTAGTCACCTTCTCGGATCAGGGACTGGGTCTTTGTCCTCCCAGCTGTCTGAGGTTCTGTTTTAACTTGAACTGTAATCTAAACCAAAACCGTCTCACTCTGATCGGGTCCAGGTCATCAGTCGGTCTCATTTTGACCGGGTCTCCTACCTGTGTGTGCGGGGTCTCTGGTTGAGCGAAGCGGTCCGGGCGGGGCTGTGCTGGTTGCCCAATCGGGCCGGGCTGGTCATGTAATCATTGGGCACCACTGGGGGCTTCACTGGCTCCAGGGTCTTGTAGGAAGTGTTACGCCTGGATAGTGGGAACCGTAATCAGAGAGAAGGTTCTGTAGAGTACCAGCATGTAAAGGTTCTACAGAGGCGTAGTCTACACAGACGGTCACACATCAGAACACATCAAGAACTGCATGTTCTTACCCCAGGGTGCCCCGACCAGCCATGGGGGGGCTTGGGGGTTTCTGTGTGGGTGGGTTGGTCCTGGAAAGAGTTCCTCCTCGTCCCGCCGCATTATTACCATGTTGCTAAAAGAAAAAAACAAATCTGTGTGAATCTGTTTCTCCTGCCGACGAGAGAAACCGAGATCTTCTTTGGAAGAAGCACAAAGGAGAACTTAAAAATAGACTATAGGAGAGATGAAGGGCGAGAGAGGACAGGACCAGAGGAGAGATGAAGGGCGAGAGAGGACAGGACCAGAGGAGAGATGAAGGGCGAGAGAGGACAGGACCAGAGGAGAGATGAAGGGCGAGAGAGGACAGGACCAGAGGAGAGATGAAGGGCGAGAGAGGACAGGACCAGAGGAGAGATGAGGGCGAGAGAGGACAGGACCAGAGGAGAGATGAGGGCGAGAGAGGACAAGACCAGAGGAGAGATGAAGGGCGAGAGAGGACAGGACCAGAGGAGAGATGAAGGGCGAGAGAGGACAGGACCAGAGGAGAGATGAAGGGCGAGAGAGGACAGGACCAGAGGAGAGATGAAGGGCGAGAGAGGACAGGACCAGAGGAGAGATGAAGGGCGAGAGAGGACAGGACTAGAGGAGAGATGAAGGGCGAGAGAGGACAGGACCAGAGGAGAGATGAAGGGCGAGAGAGGACAGGACCAGAGGAGAGATGAGGGCGAGAGAGGACAGGACCAGAGGAGAGATGAGGGCGAGAGAGGACAAGACCAGAGGAGAGATGAAGGGCGAGAGAGGACAGGACCAGAGGAGAGATGAAGGGCGAGAGAGGACAGGACCAGAGGAGAGATGAAGGGCGAGAGAGGACAGGACCAGAGGAGAGATGAAGGGCGAGAGAGGACAGGACCAGAGGAGAGATGAAGGGCGAGAGAGGACAAGACCAGAGGAGAGATGAAGGGCGAGAGAGGACAGGACTAGAAGAGAGATGAAGGGCGAGGGAGGACAGGACCAGAGGAGAGATGAAGGGCGAGAGAGGACAGGACTAGAAGAGAGATGAGGGCGAGAGAGGACAAGACCAGAGGAGAGATGAAGGGCGAGAGAGGACAGGACCAGAGGAGAGATGAAGGGCGAGAGAGGACAGGACCAGAGGAGAGATGAAGGGCGAGAGAGGACAGGACCAGAGGAGAGATGAAGGGCGAGAGAGGACAGGACCAGAGGAGAGATGAAGGGCGAGAGAGGACAGGACTAGAAGAGAGATGAAGGGCGAGAGAGGACAGGACTAGAAGAGAGATGAGGGCGAGAGAGGACAAGACCAGAGGAGAGATGAAGGGCGAGAGAGGACAGGACCAGAGGAGAGATGAAGGGCGAGAGAGGACAGGACTAGAGGAGAGATGAAGGGCGAGAGAGGACAGGACTAGAGGAGAGATGAAGGGCGAGAGAGGACAGGACCAGAGGAGAGATGAAGGGCGAGGGAGGACAGGACTAGAGGAGAGATGAAGGGCGAGAGAGGACAGGACCAGAGGAGAGATGAAGGGCGAGAGAGGACAGGACTAGAAGAGAGAGGAAGGGCGAGAGAGGACAGGACTAGAGGAGAGATGAAGGGCGAGAGAGGACAGGACTAGAAGACAAATGAAGGGCGAGGGAGGACAGGACTAGAGGAGAGATGAAGGGCGAGAGAGGACAGGACTAGAGGAGAGATGAAGGGCGAGAGAGGACAGGACTAGAGGAGAGATGAAGGGCGAGAGAGGACAGGACTAGAGGAGAGATGAAGGGCGAGAGAGGACTGGACTAGAGGAGAGATGAAGGGCGAGAGAGGACAGGACTAAAAGAGAGATGAAGGGCGAGAGAGGACAGGACTAGAGGAGAGATGAAGGCGAGAGAGGACAGGACTAGAAGACAGATGAAGGGCGAGAGAGGACAGAACTAGAGGAGAGATGAAGGGCGAGAGAGGACAGGACTAGAAGAGAGATGAAGGGCGAGAGAGGACAGGACTAGAAGACAGATGAAGGGCGAGAGAGGACAGAACTAGAGGAGAGATGAAGGGCGAGAGAGGACAGGACTAGAAGAGAGATGAAGGGCGAGAGAGGACAGGACTAGAGGAGAGATGAAGGGCGAGAGAGGACAGGACTAGAGGAGAGATGAAGGGCGAGAGAGGACAGGACTAGAGGAGAGATGAAGGGCGAGAGAGGACAGGACTAGAGGAGAGATGAAGGGCGAGAGAGGACAGGACTAGAAGAGAGATGAAGGGCGAGAGAGGACAGGACTAGAGGAGAGATGAAGGGCGAGGGAGGACAGGACTAGAGGAGAGATGAAGGGCGAGAGAGGACAGGACTAGAGGAGAGATGAAGGGCGAGAGAGGACAGGACTAGAGGAGAGATGAAGGGCGAGAGAGGACAGGACTAGAGGAGAGATGAAGGGCGAGAGAGGACAGGACTAGAGGAGAGATGAAGGGCGAGAGAGGACAGGACTAGAGGAGAGATGAAGGGCGAGAGAGGACAGGACTAGAGGAGAGATGAAGGGCGAGAGAGGACAGGACTAGAGGAGAGATGAAGGGCGAGGGAGGACAGGACTAGAGGAGAGATGAAGGGCGAGGGAGGACAGGACTAGAGGAGAGATGAAGGGCGAGGGAGGACAGGACTAGAGGAGAGATGAAGGGCGAGAGAGGACAGGACTAGAGGAGAGATGAAGGGCGAGAGAGGACAGGACTAGAGGAGAGATGAAGGGCGAGAGAGGACAGGACTAGAGGAGAGATGAAGGGCGAGAGAGGACAGGACTAGAGGAGAGATGAAGGGCGAGAGAGGACAGGACTAGAGGAGAGATGAAGGGCGAGAGAGGACAGGACTAGAGGAGAGATGAAGGGCGAGAGAGGACAGGACTAGAGGAGAGATGAAGGGCGAGAGAGGACAGGACTAGAGGAGAGATGAAGGGCGAGAGAGGACAGACATCAGGAGGTAGGGGACCGGCTGTGAGATGAGAACCTGTGAATGCAGATATGATGGACATGAGGACATGTGTTATATGTGTTATGATCCCACTATCTCTGCAGACCCCAGGAAACTCTCCAAACATGATGATGAACAGGAGGATGAAGATATTCTCATGTGGAATGATGTCAGAGTTTTACTTTAATGACATTTGCTGAACTACGTCTTCGTTCTACAGGTCAGGATTTCTATCTGGTTTGTGTGTTGACAGAAGAATGAAGCATGAGGAGACACGGACATGAGGAGAGGAGGCGGGGGGGGCAGAGGAGGAGAGAGAGCGAGAGAAAGAGAGAGAGCATCTCTTACCTTGGCTTTAAGCCACTGAGAGCAAGCAGGCAAAAACAGGAAGAGAGGAAACGGGTTAAAGCTTTGAAAGGTGATTCAAGAGTTTGTGTTCAGCATGAAAACATCGCGACATAAAGGACAAACAGAATATAAAGTTTAAGAAGAAGAAGAATCACTGAGAGAGAAACGGGACATGAACAACATGAACACACCTCTCTCTCGTAATCCAGGGCTCTGAGGTGGGCAGCAAGTCATGTGACCGAAACATACATTTGTTTTATAAAACATTAGGAAGTTCCTCTGAAGTTTACAATATTTTAATCGTCATGGCGTCTCGTCACGCCAGCTTGACCCCTGACCCGCACCCAACACGTTTCACCTCCAGGAAACAATTTGCTGATGTGATAAAATAACCGTAAGGAGAAGAATAACCCAAACTAGTTTCAAAGTCTCTTCAGGGAGAGATAGAGAGACAGGATAAAGTCTCTGACTTTAGATCATTAATGGTTTCATATGTTTATTTTATAAATGTCTCTATGTCAAAAATAACAAGGGGGTATATTCATATATTCATATATTTAATTCCACCAAATTGTCTTCAGGAAATTCTAATTAGCACCAAATTAAAGAGGCAAAGTGTTCCGTTTAAGAATCTGGCTCCTAATTACTTTTTCTGAATTATTATTTAAGAATTGATTGTTAAAACTGTTGGTTATCAATTTAGTCATCAAATTCTCTTAACTCACCTTCACCCCATCAACAGTCATCAATATTCATCAATGTTCATCAATATTCATCAATATTCATTACGGTATAGAGAATTATCCACAACATCACGAGGACGACATCACGAGGACGACATCACGAGGACGACATCACGAGGACGACATCACGAGGACGACATCACGAGGACGACATCACGAGGACGACATCACGAGGACGACATCATGGCTGTTTTATACAAGAAGACGAAGACGCGACTTCCTTTGCTCCACTCTCTAATCAAAGGTTTGAATCTATGTGTGTGTCTGTGAGTGTACGTGTGTGTCTGTGAGTGTACGTGTGTGTGTGTCTGTATGTGTGTGTCTGTGAGTGTACGTGTGTGTGTGTCTGTACGTATGTGTCTGTGAGTGTACGTGTGTGTGTGTCTGTACGTGTGTGTCTGTGAGTGTACGTGTGTCTGTATGTGTGTGTCTGTGAGTGTACGTGTGTGTCTGTGAGTGTACGTGTGTGTGTGTCTGTACGTGTGTGTCTGTGAGTGTACGTGTGTGTGTGTCTGTACGTGTGTGTCTGTGAGTGTACGTGTGTCTGTATGTGTGTGTCTGTGAGTGTACGTGTGTGTGTGTCTGTATGTGTGTGTCTGTGAGTGTACGTGTGTGTGTCTGTACGTGTGTGTCTGTGAGTGTACGTGTGTGTCTGTACGTGTGTGTCTGTGAGTGTACGTGTGTGTGTGTCTGTACGTGTGTGTCTGTGAGTGTACGTGTGTGTGTCTGTACGTGTGTGTCTGTGAGTGTAAGTGTGTGTCTGTGAGTGTACGTGTGTGTGTGTGTCTGTACGTGTGTGTCTGTGAGTGTACGTGTGTGTGTGTGAGTGTAGGTTTGTGTGTGTGTGTGTGTGTAAGTGTGTGTGTATGTGTGTTTGTGTATGTGTGTGTCTCTGAGGGTCCGTGTGTGTGGGTGTTTGTGAGTGTGTTTGTGTCTGTGAGTGTACGTGTGTGTAAGTTTGTGTGTGTGTCTGTGAGTGTACGTGTGTTTCTGTACGTCTGTGTCTGTGAGTGTACGTGTGTGTCTGTGAGTGTACGTGTGTGTAAGTTTGTGTGTGTGTCTGTGAGTGTACGTGTGTTTCTGTACGTCTGTGTCTGTGAGTGTACGTGTGTGTCTGTACGTATGTGTCTGTGAGTGTAAGTGTGTGTGTGTCTGTACGTGTGTGTCTGTGAGTGTACGTGTGTGTCTGTGAGTGTACGTGTGTGTCTGTGAGTGTACGTGTGTGTGTGTCTGTACGTGTGTGTCTGTGAGTGTACGTGTGTGTAAGTTTGTGTGTGTGTCTGTGAGTGTACGTGTGTTTCTGTACGTCTGTGTCTGTGAGTGTACGTGTGTGTCTGTACGTATGTGTCTGTGAGTGTAAGTG
Source organism: Lophius americanus (assembly GCA_037951165.1). NCBI lineage: Eukaryota > Metazoa > Chordata > Actinopteri > Lophiiformes > Lophiidae > Lophius > Lophius americanus. The sequence continues at coordinate 276,275 of JBBDHG010000278.1, read as the reverse complement.
TGTGTGTGTCTGTACGTGTGTGTCTGTGAGTGTACGTGTGTGTCTGTGAGTGTACGTGTGTGTCTGTGAGTGTACGTGTGTGTGTGTCTGTACGTGTGTGTCTGTGAGTGTACGTGTGTGTGTGTCTGTACGTGTGTGTCTGTGAGTGTACGTGTGTGTGTGTCTGTACGTGTGTGTCTGTGAGTGTACGTGTGTGTGTCTGTACGTATGTGTCTGTGAGTGTACGTGTGTGTGTGTCTGTACGTGTGTGTCTGTGAGTGTACGTGTGTGTGTGTCTGTACGTGTGTGTCTGTGAGTGTACGTGTGTGTGTGTCTGTACGTGTGTGTCTGTGAGTGTACGTGTGTGTGTCTGTACGTATGTGTCTGTGAGTGTACGTGTGTGTGTGTGAGTGTAGGTTTGTGTGTGTGTGTGTAAGTGTGTGTATGTGTGTTTGTGTATGTGTGTGTCTCTGAGGGTCCGTGTGTGTGTGTGTTTGTGAGTGTGTTTGTGTCTGTGAGTGTACGTGTGTATCTGTGAGTGTACGTGTGTATCTGTGAGTGTACGTGTGTGTGTGTGAGTGTAGGTTTGTGTGTCTGTGTGTTGTGTGTGTCTGAACGTGTGTGTCTGTGAGTGTACGTGTGTGTCTGTACGTGTGTCTGTGAGTGTACGTGTGTGTGTGTGAGTGTACGTTTGTGTGTGTCTGTACGTGTGTCTGTGAGTGTACGTGTGTGTGTGTCTGTACGTGTGTGTCTTTGAGTGTACGTGTGTGTGTCTGTACGTGTGTGTCTGTGAGTGTACGTGTGTGTGTGTGAGTGTAGGTTTGTGTGTCTGTGTGTTGTGTGTGTCTGTGAGTGTACGTGTGTGTCTGTGAGTGTACGTGTGTGTATGTGAGTGTACGTGTGTGTCTGTACGTGTACGTGTGTGTCTGTGAGTGTACGTGTGTGTATGTGAGTGTACGTGTGTGTCTGTACGTGTACGTGTGTGTCTGTACGTGTGTGTCTGTGAGTTTACGTGTGTGTCTGTACGTGTGTGTCTGTGAGTTTACGTGTGTGTCTTTACGTGTGTGTCTGTGAGTGTACGTGTATGTGAGTGTAGGTTTGTGTGTGTGTGTGTGTCTGTGAATGTACGTGTGTGTCTGTACGTGTGTGTCTGTGAGTGTACGTGTGTGTGTGTGTGTGAGTGTAGGTTTGTGTGTCTGTGTGTGTGTCTGTGTGTTGTGTGTTTGTCTCTGTGAGTGTACGTACGTACGTGTGTGTGTCTGTACGTGTGTGTGTGTACGTGTACGTACGTGTGTGTGTACGTGTGTGTGTGTGTGTGAGTGTAGGTGTGTGTGTCTAGACATGTGTTGAAGACCAATCAGGAGGAGAATGGTTTAAATGACTAGACACAGTAGAAATAGTGAGCGGTGCCTGAACTACAGGCGTCAGTGGCGACATTTCAAGCTTCACGCTGTGAGTAAAGGGTCAATAAAAACCAACAGGCTGATAAATAGAGCGCCGGCGTTCAGAGTATCAACGTGGTAAATGTCTCCAGCCACGGGTGAATTCCTCCGGTTATGTGGGTGACATGAGGCGGGCTGATGATCACGCCCTGAAGAATATCTCACACAGTGTGAACACAAATAGTGAACAGCTTTATGTACAGAATAGCAAATGCACACAGCCACACAGGAAAGTTAATTTGCTCCTTTGAATAGAAGATGTGTCAGTCTGCAGCAGACAGCAGACAGCAGACTGCAAAGAGCAGACAGCAGACTGCAGACAGCAGACGTGTCAGTCTGCAGCAGACTGCAGAGAGCAGAGAGCAGAGAGCAGAGAGCAGACTGCAGAGAGCAGAGAGCAGACAGCAGAGAGCAGACTGCAGAGAGCAGAGAGCAGAGAGCAGAGAGCAGACTGCAGAGAGCAGAGAGCAGACAGCAGAGAGCAGACTGCAGAGAGCAGAGAGCAGAGAGCAGACTGTAGAGAGCAGACAGCAGGGACCAGACTGACACCTCTGCTGTCTGCTGTCTGCTGTCTGCTGCAGTGACAGGAAGAGTCTGGGATCTCACGGTATCATCAAAGCAGATCCTTCCTGTTAACGGCGTCACTCAAAAACCTTTTCATGGATCATTTTCAGATTTCATGCCCTGCAGGAACGACACAACGACCAGGTGTCCTACCGGGACATCCGGCGCAGAAACAACCGAAGGCTAAATGAAAGAGCAGAGAGTAACGAGGAGAGGGCGTCTGGATCAGGTGGAGAGAGAACTGAAAGATTCACGATGGACGAGCGAAGGAGACGCCCACAATACCATCAGAGAGGACAAGAAGGAAAAGAAGGACAAGAGCAATCCTAGAAATACCAACTATACTAGTACACTACTATAACTGTGTAACCGTGTACTCGTACGTGTTCTCTCCACCCACTTCTTTCCACCCACTTCTCTCCACCCACTTCTCTCCACCCACTCCACGTTTAAGACGTTTTCGGCTAACGGCCTGTGCGTCCGTTTCTCCATCGTTCATCTTCCTGCGCTGACGCAGCTAGAAGGTCCGCGTGTCGATCCGACCCGCTGCGAGTGGTTCGGATAACGAGAGCGGACCATCGCCTCGTCCACCAGACGCCCAACTCAACAAAGCGCCGCGGTCCCGTCCGGCAGAACTGTGGCGTGAGAGCAGGTGTCAGCGTAGGGACAGGGACTCTGACGCAGCCGTCGGTGGGCTGAAGCAGGAATGAGAGGAACCGTCTACAAACATGCAGATTAATGATACTGATTATAGCTGGAGAGGTTCTGTTTGGAGGCATGGTCTCAGAACTTCTCCAATTGTTCTCAGACCTGCTACTAATACTCCGTACTTACTTTAACATCTTCCTCTTCACTGCGGTGACGCTCAGTATTACCAAACCTTTTGTAGTGAGTTCTTTTCAGAACCTCCTCGTGAAAGCGCTCCAGAAGGCCCGGCTCAGACAAAAGAACCGATGCCATTGACAGAGTTTGAATATCATACACAAACCCTTCAAAGGAGACCCAAAGTGAAATCAGGAACGCTTCTGATAAATGTATGTTTCAAGACGAGGTCACCGACTCCTCGTCTGCGTCTAACATTTCCTCTTCGGCCGATCTAGTGGAAACCATCAGATCAGAGATGATGACTGAGGACATCAAAGCCCGTGTCCGTGTATGTGGTACCGCAGGGCCTATGAAGTAGTGGGTGGAGTCTGAAAACCTGAAACCGGACCTGGAGCCACCGCCAAGAGGCTTAGAGAGGAATGATCCCATCCTTGACTTTAAATCCTGGCGGCTGGCTCCAGAACATTCTGGAGTCCATCACTGGATCTATAGGTGACCTACTGGCCGTGTGGTTCTTACTTTGACGCCGTGACCCACATCATCCAGCAGGGTGTAGTCGATGGGCTTTCGGATGTAGCGCACCGGCCGCTCCACGTTGCCCGGGGCGATGATCTTGTGAGTGCGAGAGGTGTTCTTATTGGTGGTGAGGATGCCGATCTCTCGCCGGGCCACCTTCTCCTTATGAATGTCCACAGTCTGCGAGGAGGAGAAACACCCGGTTCAGAACAGACTTATAGGTTACTGCTTTAGGCATTTGTTCTTATATGGGCCAACAGACGCTTTAGGACGTCCTGTTCAGAAACCCAGGTCTTTATGGATCTATTTTCATTCAGGGTCTAACCTCAGGGCTCTGTATGAGGCCTCATCATGTTTTATCATCTGGTGTTACCGTTCCTTTCATTCAAGCATTTGTGTGGTTACATTAGATCCAGTGATCTTCACAGGCAGAACCAATCTTTATTCAGTACCTGCTCCTCTCCACAGGGACAGTCCAGCAGTTCCTGTCTGACCTTCTGGGCCCCCGCTGGTTATCCACTCAACAAAAGCAACCAAGTGGAGATTATTCAGGAGAAAACAATCAGCTGTTTTATCCCTCCGGGTTGTTTTTGATTCTGACCCGCTGAAGGATGTCAGCTCTCTCAGCGGGAGTAACTGGACCACAACCACTGACCTCCATTACATGTTTTTACCACAAAAGTGCTTCTCACCTGTATCACCTGTAGCCTGACAAACACCTGGAACCAGTTCTTATTATCCTTGTTATTTAAGGGATTTTCTGTTTCCTGTCACCAACAGTATGGTGGTTTATGTTAGATGCTCTTAGAATGAATGAATGAACGAACGAACAAATGAAAGAATGAATGCATGAACGAATGAATGAATGAATGCATGAATGAAAGAATGAATGCATGGATTCCTGCGTATGTGGTGTACGCAGGAATTCATGCGTGCACCACATACGCAGGATGACTTCAGATCTTTAGATCATGTACGCACACCACATCCTGCGTGAATGATGCATGAATGAATGAATGCATGAATGAATGCATGAACGAACGAACAAATGAATGAATGAACGAACAAATGAAAGAATGAATGCATGAATGAATGCATGAATGAATGAACGAACGAATGAAAGAATGAATGAATGAAAGAACAAATGAATCCATGAATGAATGAATGAAAGAATGAAAGAGCAAATGCATGTATTAATGAATGAATGAAAGAACGAAAGAATTAATGATCGAATGAATGAATGAATGAAAGAATGAATGCATGAATGCATGAATGCATGAATGAATGAATGAATGCATGAATTAATGAATGAACGAATGAATGCATGAATGAATTAATGCATGCATGCATGAATGAACCAGGCCTCAGACTTTCTCAAGCATCACTTCGGTTCTGTTTGTCTGCCTCCACAGCGGCTGAAAAAAGCTCAGCGGGCAGAAGAGCTGGCGTCAGGATTTCACTTCCTGGCTGCCAGGATTAAAGAGGCGCTGAGGGAGGGACACCAGGGGGGCCTCGTGGAGGTCCGAGGGACAGACGCCGGACTGCTGATGAAGCAGAGGTGCTGGAGAGGGGCCGCTCCAGCAGGATCCACGCCCGGCCCACTTCAGTCCTACTCTGGACCTTTGAATACGTCAGCGTGTTTCACGCGGTGTAATGTCAGAACCACATCAGCAGGTTTCTTGTCCGTCCCAGAAAACCAGACCGTGTCCACAAATGCTCAACAACAGGGTAAAGTCACCTACGTGTGGACTGTGAGGGGGTGACAGAGAAAGACCCCACTGTTCGGGTGGACTAGAACCCAGAAGCTCCTTCTTAAGAGTTCCTCCATCCATTCTTGAAAACCCGAACAGTATGCTACACGGCTAGCAGAGACGAGCGTTGAGTCCGGTGAAACCGGTTCCATCAGCCCAGCAATAAAGCCTGAAGGTTTGATTTGTTTCTAACAGACAGGCGGTCCCCCCGTCGGCGTCTTCCCGAGGATTCTACTTTGATGTTTGTTCTGTACGGACTGGTTCCTGACAGACAAGCTGCATCTTGATGACGACTCACATCAAAGCCGACCGGTAGAAGAAGGAGGCCGACGGAGAGGATCGGAGGATCGCGAGACCCTGAACCCAATATGGCCCCCGCCTGCTGCTCCCCCAGGGACGGGTCACATGCAGGGAAACATGTGACTGTGTGTGATCGATAAAGGAGTCATTATTTTTAGACTGTTGTCTCTGAGGTGAAGGAAGTAAATGCCTTCAGCCGTGGATATGAATGAATGAATGAATGAACACATGCATGAATGAATGAATGAATGAACGCACACGTGGGTGGAGTACATGTCATCTTCAGGGTGGAGAGCGGTACCTGGGAGATGTGGTTGATGGAGGACTCCATGCGTCGCAGCTGTGAGGCCTGGATGTCCAGCAGCTGTAGGACGTTGTTGGCTAAGGCATTGATCTGGTAGGCCACACTGGCCAGAGACTGGGTGGTGTAGGCCTTAGTCTCCTCCAGGGCCTTCTTCTTGTCCTGAGCCTGAGAGAGAGAGAGACAGAGAGAGAGAGAGAAACAGAGAGAGAGAGACAGAGAGAGAGACACAATGAGAGAGGGAGGGAGAGAGAAAGAGACAGAGAGAGAGAGACATAGTGAGAGAGAGACATAGAGAGAGAGAGACATAGAGAGAGAGAGACATAGAGAGAGAGAGAGAGACATAGAGAGAGAGACATAGTGAGAGAGAGACATAGAGAGAGAGAGACATAGAGAGAGAGAGACATAGAGAGAGAGAGAGAGACATAGAGAGAGAGAGACAGAGAGAGAGAGAGAGAGAGGGAGAGACAGAGACACAATGAGAGAGGGAGGGAGGGGAATCAGTCGGAGACTCAGGAGGGATGTGTGGGGGAGACAAACGGAGGAGCTGGCAGAGGGAGGTCAGATCTCACTGGAGCTGCTAAAGCTCCACAGCCCGTCTCCAGCTCAGGGAGAAGCTGAGGAGATGTTTCCGTGTCATTGTCTGAGGGCGAGAGCAGCTTTCTGCAGGAACGGCTGGAAGCCGTCAGAGCAGAGTATCATTCCCTCGCCATCGTTTTTAGAGTGTAACATCTGAAGGGAGGTGGACCAGAGGGACATCTCAGAGGGACATCTCAGAGGGACATCTCAGAGGGACATCTCAGAGGGACAGACTCTGTAGGCAGCCTGGACCCTTCACAACGTCTCAGATGGACAACATGAAACACACGGTGATGGGATTCAAGCCCAGTGAGCAGGGATGCCAAAACCTCTCATGGGAGACCAGATCTCCACCAGACTGCAGGAACCATCCGGGTCTGGACGCCCGTGAATAGAAAAGGGACTGAATGGACAGACTTTTGTCTGGAAACCCAACAGGGAGAGCCGGCATCCAGAGAACCGCTGCGACTGCAGCGAGCCAGTGCTCCGCCCAGAAACGCCAGCAGGACTGCAACTAGAAAATCTATTGTTTAAAACTAGTTCCACGCTGTCATCCCCCACAACAAGGGTCTATGCCCTAAAATCCCCCAATCCCCTGCATTGTACCAGCGACCCCTGACTGAATTCCTCACATTACGTGACTCATAATAATCTCCAACAGTAAATAGAGAATCAACATAACTGTTTCTATGAAGTCAGCAGTCTGTTCTAGGATCAGATCCTGTTCTAGGATCAGATCCTGTTCTAGGATCAGATCCTGCTGTAGGATCAGTTCCTGCTGTAAGATCAGATCCTGCTCTAGGATCAGATCCTAGAGCAGGATCTCCTGCTCTAGGATCAGATCCTGCTCTGGGACCAGATCCTGCTCTAGGATCAGATCCTGCTGTAAGATCAGATCCTGCTGTAGGATCAGATCCTAGAGCAGGATATCCTGCTCTAGGATCAGATCCTGCTCTGGGATCAGATCCTGCTCTAGGATCAGATCCTGCTGTAAGATCAGTTCCTGCTGTAAGATCAGATCCTGCTGTAGGATCAGATCCTAGAGCAGGATCTCCTGCTCTAGGATCAGATCCTGCTCTGGGATCAGATCCTGCTCTAGGATCAGATCCTGCTCTGGGATCAGATCCTGCTCTAGGATCAGATCCTGCTCTAGGATCAGATCCTGTCAGATCATGCTCTGGGATCAGATCATGCTCTGGGATCAGATCCTGCTCTGGGATCAGGTCCTGCTCTGGGATCAGGTCCTGCTGTAGGATCAGACTGCTGACTTCATAGAAACGGTTAGGATGAGTCACTATGGGATCTGATCTTAAGAGTTCAGTCAAACACATTTATCTCCATCGGACACAAGATGTCTCAGATAAATGTGCCGGACCTGCTCTTCCTGGGAAGAACCTTTAGACAACATTTGTTGTGGATTATTTATATTTAATCAATAGAATTGATTCTTTTTGATGTTTATATTCACACTATCAGCTGGAACACTAAACTTACACAAGACACACACTGGCAATGAATAAATCCAAGCTTTAACTTTTTTAATCAACTTCATAACGCTGAAGAATCCTGGTCAGAACCCTCTTTGAGGGTCTGGGCCCTAAAGCTGAGATGAGGGCTTTCCTGCATCTGGTTCGTAAAGTGGTGTAAACAGTTAGACTTGTGACTGCTCCATCTTCTCCATCCTCCCCATCCTCTCCATCCTCTCCATCAAACGGCTTGATTTGTTCAGTGTTGTTTGTACGTCTGAAGCACAAAGTTCAAATCAACCCTTTGATTGATGCTTCTAGGATGTGTGGAGAAAGGCCTGATACATGCAAGCAGGACTGACCTTCTTCTGTCCTTCATCTTGACCCCCCCATCAGCTGACGTGACACCCTCTGACTCACGGCTCACTCATTCATGACTCATGATATTAACCACATTCTACAGCCAGACCCGGGGCCTGGCCTAGGGGGTTTCCTGGATTAAAGCTTTGCTCCCAGTGATGAAGCACATTCACACCATCAGGCGACTTTCTAGGAACCTTCCCTTCAGATTAAAACTGTATCCAGTCAAATAGAGATGGTCTGATATAATCGGTGCCTGTGGGAGGTGAAAGGTCAAAACCAGTCCTTCCATCAGCAGAATGATCACATGAACAATTACAGAACTTTTATAGAAAATGTTATCTTTACAAAAAGTCTGAGCTACACGTCCGCTGTAGATCCATTATGTTAACGCCAAAACTCAAAAACCACCTCATGGATTATTTCATATGTTATACCCACTTATACTTCAGAGTGAGGAAGAACTGGGTTGATTCTGGGAAAGGTCAGTTATTTATTTCAGACCATAGAGGGAGCTTTGCCTCCAAAAGGGTCAAACTCGCCTGCGTAGGGGTCAAACCCCAACACGTAGGGGTCAAACCCCATCACGTAGGGGTCAAACCCCATCACGTAGGGGTCAAACTCGCCTTCGTAGGGGTCAAACCCCAATATGTAGGGGTCACACCCCATGACGTAGGGGTCACACCCCATGACGTAGGGGTCAAACCCCACCACACGGTACTCACGATCCAGTGAAGTCTTAGTTTCGGTTCTATGCCAGGATAAATGCTGTGGTTTGTTTCAGAAAGAGCATCCAACTTAAAACTTGACAAATCAAACATGCGGAATGAGTTGATCTGCTGTGGTGACACAAAAAGGGAATAGCCAAAAGAAGAAGTTATTTGGTCAAAGGTGTCTGAAGTATTATGTTTCCAATGAAACCCAGAATCAAATTTAAAAATAGGAATATCATGAATTTTCATTTCCTACATTTGTGGTGTACAAATGTGATTAATACATTCACTTGTGTCTATTTGATCAAAGTTATAAGTAAACAAGGAAGGACCAGTGAAAGGTAAACCAATGAGCCGTAATATTATAACCACCGACAGTTGAAGAAGGGAGTAAACATCACATTATAATGGCCGCTCTCAATGGGTGGAATATCCTATCATATTATATATTAGTACATTAAACGTATTGATCTTAGCGACTTCTACTGGGACAAATCATGACGGCTAGACGACTGAGTCTGAGCCTCCAGAACTACAAAACGTGTCTATCTGGACAGACAGACATAAGAACAGTGATTACACGGCAGGTGTCCATGGCAACAAAAAGGGACCAGCATTATAAATTAAATGTATTATTATTATTATTACTACTATTATTACTATTATAGTTCATTAATACATACGTTCAATAATAACCCGTTAATGTCCTGCTCGGCCGTCTGGTTGATCTCATATTGAGAATGTGACTGAAGATGTTTATAGATTCTAGATGCTGAAGAGTAAGGGGCCGAGGACGGAGCCCTGGGGGACACCGGGGGTCAAAGAGGAGGAGGCAGTAACCATGACTGTAAGTTCTATCGGTTAAGTAGGAGGATTTTTTGACATATTAACACAGGACATTAGTAAGTAAAAAATAAAAGTGTAAGAAGGATCAAAGGGTTTTCTAAAACCATCTTCCATTAAATACAAAATTTCATCATTGAATAAAATTAAAAATCAGATTTTTTTCTGTCTTATTATCTCTTGTTAAAGTTAGAGTGTCTAAGATGTTGAATGAAGTCAACCATTAAAGATATATTAATAATAATAATAATAATAATACATTTATTATTTAAAGATGTAATGTAAATATACATTATTGGATTAAATGTTAGGGCTCAATGGTGATAAAAAGTGCCTTGATGTAAAACAGGCCCACAGAATACTGGGACCCGGCTTTAGAAAAGAAATATCCTGCTTTACATCCTTTATATCTTTATATTTTATATTGTTCTAATCACGACGAAGCATTAAAACAAAATCATGTTCTGGTACAACATCCACAGAATATTCCCTTCTGCTTCCACACAGATTCCGTTAACATGTGGCGTGAACGTAAAGCACCTGCTCGGTTCCATCGGTGGGAAACCGTGTTTAAACGTGTAAGAACGGGTTCTGGGCGTCAGACCGTGTGACAGGTACCGACCGGAGAATGCAGTCAGGGACTGGGTCACAACAACGACACACCCTCTACAGCCCCCAGCAGCTCCACACGGACGGAACGGGCTCTACGGGCGAACACGGTCCCGGTCGGTCGAGTACAAAGATCCGAACCACAACAAGAACGGCTGCTGACTCATTCCGCCGGGATCCGGGATCCCGGATCCGGCCAGCGGTTTGAGGGTCTCTGTCGGTCTGACCAGCATTTCCTGTCCCTGCGGTTTCATTCACTTCTACCACCGCGCGTGCCGCACACACGACGGAGATAACGGACAAACCCCGGAATTACCGGCTGCTAGCCGCTCTTACCTGGACATAATTGTTCTCACAGTATTCCGCAACCCGAGCCAGATTCTGGTAGCTTTCCACAAGAGCTCTTTTGCCGACAGGGATTTCCTCCTCTAGTAGCATTTGTAGCTCTGCCATCTTACATCCCTTCGCATTCTCTCCTCTCGGTGCTTCTCCGTGAGTCGAGGCGGTGATGCTGCGGTGCGTCGCTGACGGAGGAGCTCCCCCGCCTGACTCTACGGGGCCGCTGGCCTCCGAGTCACAACGGCCGGGGCGAATGGCAAACACGTAGAAAATCTGTGAGCGCTGATTGGCTTAGACGCGGCTGAGGGGCGGGGCTATATGAGCAGCAGACCAATGACGGAAGAAGTAGTGAATGGTGATTGGCTGAGGAACAGGGATGAGGGCGCGGCAGATAAATGACAGGAAGAAGTGTGAACGTCGATTGGCTGATGATAGAGTGAGACATAGTTTTATGCGTAAACCTATTACTATGGTTACCAATTCATCTATAACGCAAACCTACGTTATATATCGATATAAACGCAGATTCCTGAGAAACAGTGGTACATTTATTTCATGGAGTGCGTTTGGCGTCTCTGCTCTCAGTTTTATCTGATTAATTGGCTTATTATAGTTAACCTAATTTTATGTTCGTAGTTTAGGCTTACACTTGAACCTGCTTTATTGATCCCAAAATGTGAAAATTCACTTGGGTTGCAGCAGTCTGAAATAAACACATGAACAACAACACCAACATAAAAAATATAAAAAGAGGAATATAAATATGACTTAGAGCACAAGTACGATCACAGATGTCGGAGTCTGAGGTTTATTATATCAGCGAGTAGCAATGAGCTAGAATCGTGTTGCGTTTGTGTGCAGACTTTTAATTTAACTCCATAATGGTGCAAAAAACATGTGCAAAGAATGATTGTGGTGGGTTTAAGGTGAATTTGGGTGGGTCATCTGTTGGATATATATAACAGGGTTATAGCTTTAGGCAGGAAAGTCTTTCTAAAACCACCTAGTTAGATTTAAATTCTCACATAAAAAGCCAGGTTCACATCAAACAAAACATCTCTTCAATTCTGGGATGTAAAAACAAAGAAACGGCTGTATAAGTCATTTATTTCCGTGTTTTGTTTAATTATTACTTTAACTTAGAGACTTTGGTGTACTGTTGGTATTTGATTGTATAATTGTGTTTTTGCCGTTCAAATATAATGATTGTTTGTCCACATTGTGTGTACTTGTACTGTGTGTACATGTACTGTGTGTACTTGTACGGTGTGTACTTGTACGGTGTCTTAAACCTCTTTGGTTGTAAAGTTCAAAAAAGGAACAACATTGCCTGTGGATTTCTTTTATTATTTTATTATGCATATGTTCCAACTTTCCTGGTTATTTATCGACCTTTAAGACTTTGACTGGTTTATTTTATCCATTGAGAAAAAGTGAGATGTTTTATTTATTGTAAATGTTATTGAATGCAAAAAATTGTTTTTCAATTCTTTTTTTATTTTATAATATCGGAAATTCTGCATTCACAAATATAAATGGAGGAACAAGAAACGTGTAACAACAGAGAGAATTATTTTGAAACCTATAAGAATTGAAACACCAAAGAAGTTAAAATATAGAAAGAAGCCTACATAATTCTTTTAATCTAAATAAATTCTATTTTGTCGTTGTTTATGTCTATTTGAGGAGGTTTATCCGACATTTCAATGAAAAATCTATTTTATTTAATTAGGATAGTGTTAATAAAACAAACGTTTATCGTGAAATAAAAAATGATGTTAACATTATTTGAGGTAGACCCAGATTCTTCTGGAGGGACTATTTATCTCCTCTTTTCTGGGGACGCCTCAGGATGAGCTGGAGAGGGTTGCTGGGGTGAGGAACATCTGGAATACCCTTCTTATAAAAATGCAACCACAACCCGACCCTTGATAAGAGGAAGGGGAAAAAATGTATTCTAAAACGTTACATGTTTATCATGAATCATAAAACATGTAAGAATCCCATTTAACGCCTTTTATTCAGTATTTCTTCACCCGTAAACTACATGTAAAGTGCATTATAATTCAATGTATTATTATTATTATCTCCCAGGCATCGCCACCTTTGAATGATCCATTTAGAGGGGATTCTGGGATATGTAGTAGCCAGCGTTCCCACTTACAGCCGGGTTCTCCAATAAAAACTACATTTCCCAGGAATCTTTAATAAGCTCTCGTTTCCCGTTGGTTCATCTTTACCGGAGATTTACGTTCTGCTGCTTACAGACACCGGGAAAGATAGAATCACCGCACCGGCAACGTTATGGTAAGTTTTTCTCAAAGAACACATGATAAAGAGGAATAGCCGGTTAGGGTTTAAAAAAACTTAAAACGACATCAGGTGAAACCAGTGCGTCCGTAGACAGGAAGGTGACGAGCGGTTAAAGAGGTGATCCTCGGTGAACCGTGAGATCTTCTCCACCTGCAGCAGCGTGACGGTGAGCTCTCCTTCAGGTCATCCTGTCAGGACTCAGCATGGCGCAGGAGGACCACCACAGCCTGGAGGAGAAGTTCGATGCTGCAGTTTCGGTGATCCGGAGTTTACCTGACGAAGGTGATCATTAGTTCTGCTTCTACTCCGCCATAGTCCGTGCATGATTGGACGTAGCTGCTCACCGATGAGCAGCTGGTGAGGCAAGTCTCCAGGTGACTGGCCTACATGCAGAGTAATAATAATAATTACATAATAATTACATTCTGGGCGAGGAAGCTGCTCCGTTCTATAAGAATAAAAAGATTCTGGTCCTCCAGACTGCTGCCTCAACATCAGCAATAACATGTCATTGTATATGATATATTATTATTATCAACCTTTACTTGGGAGTTCTGAACGAATCCAAGATGAACAGGAAGCCAGCCGTCACCATGGAAACAGTTTCACTATCTCTGACCATCACTGCGTGTTTGATGGCGTCAGTGCCGAAGAATAATATCTCAATTCTGGTTGTAAAGAGGGTCCTGATGATCAGGAAGGTTGAGAAGATGGATGGAAAACTGTGGTTTTGGAGTTAAAGCTCCTCCTAGTGGCAGACATATTTAACTAACCTGTCACAAAATCAATCCAGTTCTTCCTCTCTCTAAGGTGTAGAGGTATAGAATTGAAATCATCCATGAAAGAGTTTTTGAGTTATTGCATTAACATTATGGACCTGTGGTGGCGCCGGTGATGATCCCAGACATTTCCAGTTTGTTATAATAGCTGTAGAATTCCGTATACAAACAACAAAGACCAATAATATTCTACGTCCTGATAGTAGAGATTATATAAGATAGAAAATGTCATCTTCCGTGCTTGAATGTTTTTTTTCCCGTTGTTCTGCCCATGAACGCTGTGATTCCTAAAGTTCTGCCGCTCAGGTCCGTTCCAGCCCTCTGATAGCATGATGCTGAGGTTCTACGGTTCCTACAACCAGGCCACTCTGGGCCCCTGCGACGCTCCCAGACCAACGGGCTTCTGGGACTCTGCAGGAAAAGCTAAGTGGTGAGTGTGAGTGACGCCATCTTCCCGTCACGGACCGGTTCTCGTTGATTTTAAACACCCAAGTACCGCTGCAGCACTGCAGCGAGGAAATCCAGCGGCTGGTTCTGCAGCGCCGCAGACCGGATTTCTGCTGCTGCGGTTCTGAAGTCTTCATTCTTCTCAGTGCTGAAGTAGGACTTTGTGTTGCCAGGGACGCATGGAGCGCTTTGGGAACCATGACAAAGGAAGAAGCCATGAAGAACTACATCGAGGACATCCAGCTGGTAGGTCCTTTCAGGAACCGAGGATCCAGACAGCTTACAGAATACTAAACGGTCGCGGTCTGTGACGTCCAGTCTACGGACGTAACGCTCTGGAGACTCAATCCTCTTCCTCCACGCCGGGGTCGCTGTGCGGTTTAACACCAGTTATGTTTGGATGGGCGGATCTCAGACGTTCAGGATGTGCAGCAGCAGAAGGTGGATTTTCTGACGCACCTTTTTCTGAGCTTGAGACTGAAAACGTGTGAATTTTACTGCGATTATTAAAGGTGAAGGTGGAGAGACGCGTGTGTCTTCTTCTGTAAAAGACTTCCTGTCAGCCGCTGATGTGTCTCATCTGTGTCTCCTCATCTCGTCCTCACAACCAATTTACCACTTACTTCTGTTTCCTCAAAGAGTGAAGGATCTTTCATCAGGTCCAGATCCTCCTGTCTCCTGTTGTCCTCCAGTCTGTAGTCATTGTTGGTGGAGTCAGTCTTCATTATTGATGGAGTCAGTCAGTCTGTAGTCATTGTTGGTGGAGTCAGTCTGTAGTCATTGTTGGTGGACTCAGTCTTCATTATTGATGGAGTCAGTCAGTCTGTAGTCATTGTTGGTGGAGTCAGTCAGTCTGTAGTCATTGTTGGTGGAGTCAGTCTGTAGTCATTGTTGGTGGAGTCAGTGGGTCTGTAGTCATTGTTGGTGGAGTCAGTGGGTCTGTAGTCATTGTTGGTGGAGTCAGTCTGTAGTCATTGTTGGTGGAGTCAGTCTTCATTATTGATGGAGTCAGTCAGTCTGTAGTCATTGTTGGTGGAGTCAGTCCTCATTATTGATGGGGTCAGTCAGTCTGTAGTCATTGTTGGTGGAGTCAGTCTGTAGTCATTGTTGGTGGAGTCAGTCTTCATTATTGATGGAGTCAGTCAGTCTGTAGTCATTGTTGGTGGAGTCAGTCAGTCTGTAGTCATTGTTGGTGGAGTCAGTCTGTAGTCATTGTTGGTGGAGTCAGTGGGTCTGTAGTCATTGTTGGTGGAGTCAGTGGGTCTGTAGTCATTGTTGGTGGAGTCAGTCTGTAGTCATTGCTGGTGGAGTCAGTCGGTCTGTAGTCATTGTTGGTGGAGTCAGTCTGTAGTCATTGCTGGTGGAGTCAGTCTTCATTATTGATGGAGTCAGTCAGTCTGTAGTCATTGTTGGTGGAGTCAGTCTTCATTATTGATGGAGTCAGTCAGTCTGTAGTCATTGTTGGTGGAGTCAGTCTGTAGTCATTGTTGGTGGAGTCAGTCTGTAGTCATTGTTGGTGGAGTCAGTCGGTTTGTAGTCATTGTTGGAGTCAGTCAGTCTGTAGTCATTGTTGGTGGAGTCAGTCGGTCTGTAGTCATTGTTGGTGGAGCCAGTCAGTCTGTAGTCATTGTTGGTGGAGTCAGTTAGTCTGTAGTCATTGTTGGTGGAGTCAGTCTGCAGTCATTGTTGCTGGAGTCAGTCAGTCTGTAGTCATTGTTGGTGGAGTCAGTCAGTCTGTAGTCATTGTTGGTGGAGTCAGTCGGTCTGTAGTTATTGTTGGTGGAGTCAGTCGGTCTGTAGTCATTGTTGGTGGAGTCAGTCTGTAGTCATTGTTGGTGGAGTCAGTCTGTAGTCATTATTGGTGGAGTCAGTCGGTCTGTAGTCATTGTTGGTGGAGTCAGTCAGTCTGTAGTCATTGTTGGTGGAGTCGGTCTTCATTATTGATGGAGTCAGTCAGTCTGTAGTCATTGTTGGTGGAGTCAGTCTTCATTATTGATGGAGTCAGTCAGTCTGTAGTCATTGTTGGTGGAGTCAGTCTGTAGTCATTGTTGGTGGAGTCAGTCTGTAGTCATTGTTGGTGGAGTCAGTCAGTCTGTAGTCATTGTTGGTGGAGTCAGTCGGTTTGTAGTCATTGTTGGAGTCAGTCAGTCTGTAGTCATTGTTGGTGGAGTCAGTCGGTCTGTAGTCATTGTTGGTGGAGTCAGTCGGTCTGTAGTCATTGTTGGTGGAGCCAGTCAGTCTGTAGTCATTGTTGGTGGAGTCAGTCAGTCTGTAGTCATTGTTGGTGGAGTCAGTCTGCAGTCATTGTTGCTGGAGTCAGTCAGTCTGTAGTCATTGTTGGTGGAGTCAGTCAGTCTGTAGTCATTGTTGGTGGAGTCAGTCGGTCTGTAGTTATTTTTGGTGGAGTCAGTCGGTCTGTAGTCATTGTTGGTGGAGTCAGTCTGTAGTCATTGTTGGTGGAGTCAGTCTGTAGTCATTGTTGGTGGAGTCAGTCGGTCTGTAGTCATTGTTGGTGGAGTCAGTCGGTCTGTAGTCATTGTTGGTGGAGTCAGTCTGTAGTCATTGTTGGTGGAGTCAGTCTGTAGTCATTGTTGGTGGAGTCAGTCAGTCTGTAGTCATTGTTGGTGGGGTCAGTCAGTCTGTAGTCATTGGGGGAGTCAGTCGGTCTGTAGTCATTGTTGGTGGATTCAGTCTGTAGTCATTGTTGGTGGAGTCAGTCTGTAGTCATTTTTGGTGGAGTCAGTCGGTCTGTAGTCATTGTTGGTGGAGTCAGTCTTTAGTCATTGTTGGTGGAGGCAGTCGGTCTGTAGTCATTGTTGGTGGAGTCAGTCTGTAGTCATTGCTGGTGGAGTCAGTCTGTAGTCATTGTTGGTGGAGTCAGTGGGTCTGTAGTCATTGTTGGTGGAGTCAGTCGGTCTGTAGTCATTTTTGGTGGAGTCAGTCAGTCTGTAGTCATTGTTGGTGGGGTCAGTCAGTCTGTAGTCATTGGTGGAGTCAGTCGGTCTGTAGTCATTGTTGGTGGAGTCAGTCTGTAGTCATTGTTGGTGGAGTCAGTCTGCTGGGGTAGTCTCCAGTTTCAGAAAAGGAATGAATCAGAGTTGATGAGGAAGAAGATCCAGGCTGTGGGGTTTAAGCGACACAAAGTGATCCAGTGGGTCGTAGTCGAGTCCCTGGAGTGAATAATTCTTATTTTGTTTGTTTCTGCTTTATACGGCCGTTATTCTCATCTAAACGTGAGTTTTGTCTCTTCAGATTTTAGAGACCATCCCCGTCTCAGAGGAGGTCTCGGACCTGGTTCAGAAGCTCGGCGACTTTTACACAGAGGTGGACGGAGATGGAGAAGAAGCGGAGGAGGAGGAGGAGGACAGGAGAGCCTTCACCAGGCCTTTCCTGCAGCACACAGGTAACGTAGGTGGTCAGTGGTTCCATACCTCCTGTTAACGGAAAGATGTTTCTCTTTCAGTCAGACAGTTTATTATCTGACTCTGAGCCCGTCTGACATCTGCTCTGATCATCAGACGCGCTGCTGGCACCATTTCAACCACCAGCAATGGAAGGCAAGTCTCTCGTTAGTTAGAAAGATAAGTTCAGGCTTATTCTACCGCAGAGAGTCGCTTTCATTTTACTTTAAACCTTTAAACTACAGAAGCTGTAAGACATTTACAGTTAGTCTGTTTGTTGTAGTTAGTCTGTGTGTTGTAGTTAGTCTGTGTGTGTTGTAGTTAGTCTGTGTGTGTTGTAGTTAGTCTGTGTGTTGTAGTTAGTCTGTGTGTGTTGTAGTTAGTCTGTGTGTGTTGTAGTTAGTCTGTGTGTTGTAGTTAGTCTGTGTGTGTTGTAGTTAGTCTGTGTGTTTTGTAGTTAGTCTGTGTGTTGTAGTTAGTCTGTGTGTGTTGTAGTTAGTCTGTGTGTGTTGTAGTTAGTCTGTGTGTTGTAGTTAGTCTGTTTGTTGTAGTTAGTCTGTGTGTTGTAATTAGTCTGTGTGTTGTAGTTAGTCTGTGTGTGTTGTAGTTAGTCTGTGTGTTGTAGTTAGTCTGTGTGTGTTGTAGTTAGTCTGTGTGCTGTAGTTAGTCTGTGTGTGTTGTAGTTAGTCTGTGTGTGTTGTAGTTTGTCTGTGTTGTAGTTAGTCTGTGTGTGTTGTAGTTTGTCTGTGTTGTAGTTAGTCTGTGTGTGGTGTAGTTAGTCTGTGTGTGGTGTAGTTAGTCTGTGTGTGTTGTAGTTAGTCTGTGTGTGGTGTAGTTAGTCTGTGTGTTGTAGTTAGTCTGTTTGTTGTAGTTAGTCTGGGTGTGTTGTAGTTAGTCTGTGTGTGTTGTAGTTTGTCTGTGTTGTAGTTAGTCTGTTTGTGATAGTTAGTCTGTGTGTGTTGTAGTTAGTCTGTGTGTTGTAGTTAGTCTGTTTGTTGTAGTTAGTCTGTGTGTGTTGTAGTTAGTCTGTGTTGTAGTTAGTCTGTTTGTTGTAGTTAGTCTGTGTGTGTTGTAGTTAGTCTGTGTGGATTGTAGTTAGTCTGTTTGTTGTAGTTAGTCTGTGTGTGTTGTAGTTAGTCTGTGTGGATTGTAGTTAGTCTTTGTGTTGTAGTTAGTCTGTCTGTGTTGTAGTTAGTCTGTGTGTTGTAGTTAGTCTGTTTGTTGTAGTTAGTCTGTGTGTGTTGAAGTTAGTCTGTGTTGTAGTTAGTCTGTTTGTTGTATTTAGTCTGTTTGTGGTGTAGTTAGTCTGTGTGTTGTAGTTAGTCTGTTTGTTGTAGTTAGTCTGTGTGTGTTGTAGTTAGTCTGTGTGGATTGTAGTTAGTCTGTTTGTTGTAGTTAGTCTGTGTGTGTGTTGTAGTTAGTCTGTGTGGATTGTAGTTAGTCTGTGTGTTGTAGTTAGTCTGTCTGTGTTGTAGTTAGTCTGTGTGTTGTAGTTAGTCTGTTTGTTGTAGTTAGTCTGTGTGTGTTGTAGTTAGTCTGTAGATTCATTCTTCCATTAGGAGTTAATCCAGAGTGTCTCCTCCTCTGTTCAGGTTATGGAGATCTGTGGGAGGAGATCCAGAACCTCCAGGAGGAGCACAGAGACAGTCTCAGCAGCGAGGAGGAGAAGGAGGAGGGAAGCACAGGAAGTAGTGAAAATGAGAGGAAGGAGGAGAGTAGTGATAAAAATGAAGAGGAGGAGGAGGAGGAGGCTTTCTGGAATGAAGAAGAGGATATGGAGGATGAGGAGGAGGAGGAGGAGGAGGAGGAGGGTGACAGAGGTACCATGGTGCTTGTAGTTGTTGTGTGTGTGTGTATGTGGTGGACCTTTGTCCTCGTCCTCATCAACTCAAACAGTTTAAGTCATAAACAGTCTCTAGTTGTCCAGATGTCTCTCCGCCTGCATCTTCATCCCTCCACAAACAAACGTTTGTTGAATGTTCGACGCCCGGATTATCATCCTGTGTTTTAATCTCAAACTCACTCCAGATAAAACTTGACTTTCCTGCACAGATTCGTTATTCTCTGTTTGGACATTCTGTCTTTGTCTGCCTGTAATCACGTCTTTGTTGAAAAGACGTCCTCCCTGCTCCTCCAGCAGAGAAGAGCAGCTGTTTGTCTTTATTCTGATATCCTAGAGGTCAACCAGAAGTTTTCAACATTCTCAATCCAACCTGACAAACGAGAGGAAACGTGAATAATGAGCTAATAATTGTCTACTTTAGTTGAGAAGTCAAGCTTTAATGAATATATTGGGTTTGTTTGAAGGTGAGGATGTGAGGAAACAGATTTGGTCTGATTGACTTTGACTCTGTCCCTCCGACTGATTGAGGAGTAACACTGGACGAGTGAGGAGTACGCCCCGCCCACTTTAACCCCAGCGCCGTCAGATGAGCAGAAACGACCTTAAAGCGGGACAGATCCAGAGTTCATTCAGACGGGTCCGACCCAAACCAACTCCCTGAACCCGCCGCGTGCGTCCGATGAACCGTGTGTCCTCGTGTTTGTGTGCGTTGGCGGGGAGGAGGCGTTTGTCCTCTCACGGTTTCATGAGAGTGAGACTGGAGTTAATGTTAAAGAGTAGAACTGGGCCGGTGAATAAAACTGGACTTATTGTTGAGGTGGGCCGGAAACCGGAGAATGTCTCTGAAGCAGGAAGACCTGGTCATGTGATCCTTGGTCCTCAGAGACGGTTTAGGTTTCACATCTGGTTGGTGACGTTTCCTCTGGAGACTTACAGAGAATCATGACGGGTTTCCACATCGACCATGTTTGTAATCTGTCTTTTGTTTCTCAGACGAAGACGCTCCGCCGAAGAACCGCCGACCCACAGACTCCCAGGACCAGGAATTCTGTGACTCCATGGAGCATCTCGCCATGGAGGAGGTAGAGCGTTCCTCCCCCAGTCTGCTCCCTCCATCATTGGTCAGCATGTAGGAATCTCCCTCACATTTCTGCGCGCTGAATAAACCCAGAACCCGACGCAGTTAGTCTTCATCATCATCATCGTCGGCCAGATCCTCCTTGTTACTCCAAAACTATTTCATGGATCGTTTTCAAATTTTACACCCAAACAGACCTCAGTGTGAGGAAGAACTGGAGTGATTTAGGGAAGAGGTTGGTTGCGTGTTTCCACCACTAGGGGGAGATTTCTCTACAAAAGTCTTTTTGGCCATCACTTCTCAACCGTTGGTCCGATTTAGTTCAGATTTGCTGCAGATGAATCGGCTGGAGGAGATCTGACTCATATGTATAATTTTATTCTAACAGTTCATATTTTACTCACTGGGAGGTGTGTTGTACAAAATCACTGGTTTTTGGACGCATTAAGTTTGAGGAGTTCATTCAGGGGGATTGCTGGTACAGCGCACGGGATTGGGGGCTTTTCGGGGACAGACCCTGCTGCGGCGGACGAATAGAACTAGTAAATACTGGAAAGATGGGAAACAAACTGACGCTCCAGGAACCTGATGTCCTGCTCCCAGACTTTAAGATCTGCGCGGCGTCTCCTGGCAGCAGCTTTGTGTTTGATGGAAGTGTTTGACATTCATCAAACCTTCTTTTCATCGTGACAACCTCGTAGTAAAAGTGATGAAGAATTATAGAATCCAGCCTAACATGACCGTGTGACGGGGGATTCTCTCGTTCTGCTGTAAAGGGGGCGTCCAGACCAAACATTCTGTGTCCTGGACCGGGAGCCGCCTCGCTCGGACAGAAGGACCTTTGCTCCGAGAACAGTACCAGCCTGAGTGGAGCGGTCGATCCGGCGCTCGGGGTCCAGTCCCGCCCCAAAGAAGGCAATAATGCGGGTCGCCGCAGCAGCTCCTTCTCCAGAGGAAGCAAAAGTGAGATCAGAGACGTTCACGTTTTATTTGTACTGACGCTGTATCCTTAACGGACCTCATAGCAGCCTCCTGAACCTTAACGCTGAGTAAACATCCTAAACACAATGTGTTGACTCCTTTTCTCAGGATCTCGATCGCCAAGAGTCAGCTGTCAGCGGCGCGTCAATGGAGACGCCGTCTGCTGCGGGGTCTCACAGCGCCACCATCCTGTCAGAGGAAACGCTAACCAGCAGATAGCAGAAGCTCTGCTGAGTCTGCAGCGTGACATGGCCGCTGTGTTGAGGAGGCTGCACGCCCTGGAGGCGCTGACACAGGTGAGAGGACAGAGTCACGTGATGTAAGCGCTCTGGGCGCGCCGACACAGGTGAGAGGACAGACACTCGTCACACGGCCCGTTGACGGGGGAGCTTCTCTTTGGTTGTTCATGTGTTTTAAACTAGAAGTTACTTCAGACGACCCTTTGACCTTAAGGCAAGGGCACCCGGGTGAACAGATGTGAATATATCACCTGTTTCTGTTTCAGTCCAGAACGCCGTTTCCGAGGAAGGAGGAGTCTCCCCTCCTGGTGACAAAGGTCCTCACCAATGTGTTTGTTGGTATTTAAGCTGAGGATATTTTGGTGTCCGGTCCTGGAATGATGTTTGTGTTTCTGTGGTTCCAGCTGCTGAGACCATCCTGGTGGCCTTTTGACCTCTGTCCTCTCTCAGTCTTCACCGCCCTCTGGCCTCTCGCTGCTCATTGGCTCGTCCAGGTTTATTTGCAGCAGAAGAGAAGGTGAGCGGGGCTCCGATCCAGAACCTCTATTATTACTTTATTTGCTCTTCCTGCTGCAGGCCGATGTTTGCACTGGTGTCCCTCGCAGGAAGAATCCCTGAACGGCGTACGTCATGGAGCAGGAGCGTAGGAGGACCTGCACCACCTTCCTTACCGTTTGAGGCCGGAGAGGAGTCTTCCAGCGGTGGAGGCCCGACAGAGTTTGATGGGAGCTGTGCATAAAGAGCAGCAGGTGTTTAGGATGTTAGGGGCGGGACGGATGGAGGAGTCCTGAACTCTGGACCCGTAGCACACGGGTTAGCGACTCACGTTAGTTCTGTGGCGTGGAAACCTAAATGAGGACGTTTCCCCTGTAGCACCAGCAGTTATCCTTTTTATCCTGTATTTCATCGTTTGTTTAAATTTGTTTTCATGTTCATTTCTTCGTGTCTGTAGAACATCAGAGCAGCGTTTTATGGATTTTGAATGTCATGTAGTAACGTTCTCTTTAAGAACAGGATAAACATGGGGACATACCGTAACTGGCTAATTATCAGTAATGTATAAATTAATTAATTGGTTTCACTGTATTAGCATTAAATATCGTGCCTTTGAAACAGTAAGACACAATTTAAGACAATCCATATATTTATTCTTGCGTGTCCGCGTTAGTGACAATTAAGAACTCTGTTAAAGTGTTTTACTGACTTTCCAACACCGTAAATGATTTTGACAGGTAATTAACTTACTCCGGGGACAAACGGGTGGAGGTGAATATTTTCTTCTGGTTTTGATGAACAGAGTGGAGATAAGTTGGAAAAATGAACAGCTGGAAAAGAAGGATGTCTGTTGTCTGTGTTATTCCTCTGTATAAAACCAGGGTAATAATGAAGTGTAACATATAAATGGTAATTATCTAGAGGCATGATCGTCATTATCGCTCTGAAGAGACGATATGATTTATTTTATTTTATTATGATGATTGCAGTCGGGATTGCTCTGACGCTGACATTTTAAACTTTAATAAGAATTTACCTGGTTAGCTTTATTTGTATTGTATTTTTTCGTTCATCTATCGGTGTGTTCAGCTGCTGCATTTCATCCAGGAATATTTGTTCTTCATTTAATCCAATATCCAGAACCCTAAATCGCAACGACGGTTGAGAAATTATGGCCCAAAGCCTTGGAGACACAGCTCCCCTAATCATTTGTTCTTTTTAGATTCCTGATTTGACCTGTTATTGATTTATCGATCCTATTACAATAAAGACCTACGTAATACACATGATACGATTTGTTACCAACCGAAGCGGAACTAATGTTTGACAGAAGCAGGACATGTTTGGATACGGACACAAAACGACATGTCACAAGCGGACGACGTCACATCCGGTTAATGTGACCACAACTGGTTGTTTGACCTGCTTCATAGAAACAAAGTGAGAGAAACACGGAGCTTTGAGGAGAACCTGCAGCTGCCTGACGGTTTATTTAACGTCATTTTTACAGCGGAGAGAATTAGAATGTTTTCTTTGAGCGTCCAGCCGCAGGTAAGAAGCGTCGACGGGAGCTAGCGTTAGCACCGCCGTTGTTTCGGTTCCGCCTAAACAGAAATACAGTCACCTTTTCTCTGACGGGCCGCCGTTTGAAGTTTAAATACATTAATCAACTTTACATTAAAGTTACAAGGTCACTGCGTCAGCATTCGAACCTTCCTGCGTACACGGAGTCAAACGGTGAGGAGGAGGAGGAAGAGGAGGAGGAAATACTGGAGCGGGTGTTTACTCGTAGTGTACCGGTGTCGATGTTTTGGTCGGATCTCTGTAGGTCCTCATAACATATTTGGTAAAGATGATTTATTTAAAGAAACTGAGTTGCTTGCAATATTCAACAATCGTAAAAAACAATGCATCTTCAGAAGAAGAAAACTGAACATTCGCCACCAGTACTAAAAAAAACATCCATCCACCAGTTTTACTCCCAGAGGAGATATATTGTCCCTCCAGAGAGTTCAGGTCTTCTCACAGTTGGACGTCCCTGGAGAACGTCCAGAGGATCCTGATCAGATGATGAACCTCCTTGGTGGGTTCCTTCAGACATGAAGGAGCAGCAGCTCCACTCTGAGCTCCTCCAGATGTCTGAGCTCCTCCAAATCCTCTAGATGTCTGAGCTCCTCCAGATGTCTGAGCTCCTCCAAATCCTCTAGATGTATGAGCTCTCCAGATGTCTGAGCTCCTCCAGATCCTCCAGATGTCTGAGCTCCTCCAGATGTCTGAGCTCCTCCAGATCCTCCAGATGTCTGAGCTCCTCCAGATCCTCCAGATGTCTGAGCTCCTCCAGATGTCTGAGCTCCTCCAGATCCTCCAGATGTCTGAGCTCCTCCAGATCCTCCAGATGTCTGAGCTCCTCCAGATGTCTATCTGAGCTCCTCCAGATGTTTGAGCTCCTACCCTTATCTTTAGGTCTGAATCCAGCCTCCCAAGAAGGAAGCTCACTTCAGCTGCTGGTCTCCGTGACCTCATTCTGTGGGTCTCTCCGGAGGTCATGAGCAGAGGTGAGGGTTTGAACCTAGGTGGACCAGTAGATGGAGAGCTTAGCCTTCTGACTCAGCTCTCTCTTCACATCAACTGACCGGTACCACACGATCATTACTGCTGATGATGTACAGAACCGCATGGACATCTCACCGTCCGGAGGGGGCTCTCAGGCGTAGGATATGGGAGTCTGGTCTGTCCACATCACCTTTAAACTCACTGGACAGAATTCAGTGAAATTTCCCTCATTGCTTCAGGTGTTTTCGGGGTGCCTATCTTAATTTCTTAAATTTCACATTATAAGCATATTTAAACTTTTATCAAGGTGATGATGACGATGGTCATCCCACACCAGCAGAAAAATGAGAGTTTCTGCCGACGGGGGTCTCAGTGTTCTGGGACTTAAATTTTGTTTTCAGATCTGTATTGGAATAAGAAATGAGGTAGTAGCCTATGAATGATTCTAAAAGCTGCCTCTCTCCTATGACCTGATCCAGGTGACTGTTCCTCTCAGCCACTTCATCAATGTCCTCCACTCTATGAGGAGCTCAGGAGGGAGCGGCGGTGCCTCCCACTCCTCCAGAAAGAAGGAGGAGCATGCGTCAGACCCAGATCTACAGCGCACTGAGGTATGTTTACACAAAGCCTGTCCATGAGCCCTTAGTGAACAAAAATGATCCCAGCTGTGGACAAACGTGAGCCTGTATGTGTCTGCAGTCCAGGTGGACCCTTCGTGAGCTGGGTTTATCAGAGCTGGGTTTATCAGAGCTGGGATCACAGCCGCTGGAGGAGCTGATGAACTGCGTTTTACCCCGTTTAAGTCCACAGGAGGCTCAGTCCCCATTGGGTGGACAGACGCCCTGGAGGACCTCGCACATCTCAGCACCTTCGTTTTCCTACAATAAATATGGTGAGATAGTGCATCTTTGTTGTTTTGTGCTCAGCCACCAGGTGGCAGTAGAGCCTTTGCCAGCTCATGTCCTGAGATGTTGTCCTCTGCTCCCAGGCTTCTCCAGTAGTGCCATGCCCATTTTCTCCAAGCAGCACCTGGCACCTCTTCAGGGCGTCGGTACGGAGCTACAACACTGGCGAGGTAGTTATGAAGTGGTGACACCGTTCATTATGTCCCCGAAAGCTCTGGAGTATTATGGAATCATCCCCACTGAAGGTCCTTCGTGTTAACACAATAACTTAAAAACTCTTTCATGGATCATTTTCAAATGATACACACACAAAGACCTCAGTGTGGGGAAGAACTGTGGTGATTTGGGGGAAAGGTCAGCTGCATGTCAGCGCCACGTGAGGGAGCTCCAAACATTTTCTGGCCTAAATTTGTCAACCGTTGGTCTGAGTTAGTCCAAATTCTGGTCCATATCTTCCAAACCATCTGTCCAGTCGTGTCCAAATCTATCTCCTATGAATCGACTCCAGGAAATCTGTCTTAGTTTAAAAAAACTAGTTAACTGTATTTATCTTTATCATTGAGTCACTATGGGATCTGATCCTAGAACAGACTGCTGACTACATAGACATAGTTAGGTCGAGTCACTATGCACCGTTGGAGATGATCATTGATTCACATTTAATGTGAGAAGTTCCATCAGGTGGTCTGGTCCTCTTAGGGTAGAGACCCCTGCAGTCTGGGTCTGGTGTTTGGATCAGAGGTTGATGGTTTAGTCCGGCGGTGGGCTGCAGCTCTGTAGTGACTTTCTTATATTTGCCAGGACCAAAGGGACCCAGGGAACCCTCCACCACCATTCTGTGGGGGTCTCCATGTTGTAATCTGATATGCTGTTTCAAACCTGGTTTCATCTTTTAATCGTCTTTAACATAGAACTTATCGTGTATTTTCAAGTGTGGGTCCAACGCAGAGGCTTTAAAAGCTTACGGACCAGAACCAGACGGCAGCAGACGAGCCTGGAGCGGCCCGTGGAATCTGAAGGGTTCACGCCATCTTTCATGAAGGTAGGAGGTCCGAGACGTGGAAGAGGTCTCTGAAACTGTCGCGGTTGTGCCAAATATCTTCCTCAGAGGAAGCGCGTCACAGTGGAGAGTCGGTTCTGAAGTCTGTGCCGTCGAGCAGCTTATCAGCAACACCGGTCCAATCTGACGGGTTAATGAAGATGTGAATATATATCAGGTTGCTCTGCTGCGCTGCTGAACAGTCCTACCTTCATCTGCAGGGTTTCCTCACGCGAGACAGGAGTCTGGACGTCGAAAGTCTGGAGGACCTGCTGAAGAAGAAGAACGTACCCGACGGGCAGCAGGATGCTTTTAAAAGAGGCTTCGCCGAAGGCTTCCTGAAAGCCCAGACCCTGAGCCAACGCACACAAGGCAGGTCTTCACTCGAACGCCGGACGGGAATAAGTCGCTCAGCTGATCCTAAACATCTTCTCTGCTCCCTCTCCCCAGATTCCCTCAGGAGGACTCGTCTCATTCTGCTAGTGCTGCTTCTCCTCGGACTCTACGGCCTCTCCAAGACCCCCTTCATATCGGGTACAGGTTCCTGTTCCTCTTGAGTTTCAGCACGTGCCTGAAGTCAGCTGAAACGTGTCACTAATGTGCTCCGCCACTAAACCGCGCTATGAACGGAGCTATGAACGGAGCTATGAACGGTGCTATGAACGGAGCTATGGACGGGGCTATGAACAGTGCTATGAACGGTGCTATGAACGGAGCTTTGAACGGAGCTATGAACGGAGCTATGAACGGTGCTATGAACGGAGCTTTGAACGGTGCTATGAACGGAGCTATGAACGGTGCTATGAACGGTGCTATGAACGGTGCTATGAACGGAGCTTTGACCGGAGCTATGAACGGAGCTATGAACGGAGCTATGAACGGTGCTATGAACGGTGCTATGAACGGTGCTATGAACGGTGCTATGAACAGTGCTATGAACGGTGCTATGAACGGTGCTATGAACGGTGCTATGAAACTATGTTTGTGTGTCTGAGTGTGTATGTGTGTGTATTTGTGTGTGCGCTCATTAACCATGTGATGCAGCGTGGTTGGAACTTTACTCTAACCATCTTGAATAGTGCGGTTCCGAACCACATCAGGCCTGGACTCGGCGGTGGATCCTGTCCAGATGAAGAACGTGACGTTTGAGCACGTCAAAGGGGTGGAGGAAGCAAAGAATGAGCTGCAGGAGGTGGTGGAGTTCCTCAGAAACCCTCAGAAGTTCACAGTCTTAGGAGGAAAGCTGCCGAAAGGTTCCATCTTCTTTGACTTCTCTCATTTTGATCTGGATCAAAGGTTTCTGTTCTTTAACTTCCGTCTGACGGCGAGGAGAGTTCACGTGACTAACAAAGTCATAAGTCATAATCACTCTTCCTCTTCCACTCATCTCTTTTCTTCAGGTGTTCTTCTGGTGGGTCCTCCTGGAACTGGGAAGACCCTGCTGGCCAGAGCGGTGGCAGGAGAGGCTGACGTCCCCTTCTACTACGCCTCCGGCTCAGAGTTCGACGAGATGTTTGTGGGAGTGGGAGCCAGCCGCATCAGGAACCTTTTCAGTAGGAGCTCCACCATTAGACTTTGAGGTCTGTGGGTCCCTGAGCAGCACTGATCCTTCTGCTGGTTTCTTCTAGGGGAGGCTAAAGCTAACGCTCCCTGCGTGATCTTCATCGACGAGCTGGACAGCGTGGGTGGGAAGAGGATCGAGTCTCCCATGCACCCGTACTCCAGACAGACGATCAATCAGCTGCTGGCTGAGATGGATGGGTAATGACATTTTGTATTTTACATTTATGTCCCCGAAAAGTCTGGGGCATCATGAATCATCATCATCATCGACATCATCGTGGCCGGGTCCACCACACATCCTCCCTGTCAACGCCGTGACTCAAAGACTAAGTCATGGATCGTTTTCAGATTCCAAACCCACTTAGACCTCGGTTCCGTCACTAGGTGGAGCTTTATCAGAAAAGTTCTGGGCCATGATTTGTTAACTGTCGGCCCGTTTAGTCCAAACTTTGTACATTTGAATTGACTTTAGGAGATGTATAATTTATACATCATATTTTACTCTGAAAGTTCAACCTTCGATCACCTGTGGGAGCTTTTTTTTTTTTTTTACAAAAAACCCTGATTTCTGGGCTTAACTTCACATGAGGCCCAGGATCCCACAGGCCCGGTTTCTAAGAATTCAATGATTTAGAAGTTGGATTCAGAATAAATGTCTGGAGAAGTTACTCATGTGTGCAGAAGGAAAGATTGAGGGGGACAGAATCGGAGGAGCAGAGATGGAGCAGGAGGAAGACAGGAGGAAGACCTCTGAAGGTGGAGTGGTGAGAAGGGTCGGTTCTCTGCCTGAGCTGACGTTCCTACTGTGTGACATTATGTTGTAGGTTCAAGCCCAATGAAGGTGTGATCATCATAGGAGCCACCAACTTCCCAGAGGCTCTGGATAAGTAAGTTTCTCCTAACAACATATCTGAGTCCAGTTTGTAGACCGGCCCAGTGTCGGTGTGATGCTGACCAGCTGATGCTCTCTTCAGCGCCCTGATCCGCCCAGGACGGTTTGACATGCACGTGACTGTCCCCAAACCAGACGTGAAAGGACGCACAGAGATCCTCAACTGGTACTTAAAGAAGATCAAAGTGGATCCAGGTCATTACTGAAACCCGAGCACCGCCCAGCAGGGGTGTTTGTCTTTAAAGATGACATCAAAGCCAAATGTTTCCATGAACTTTGCTTGGATACCGGCTCAAACAGAAGACCATGACTGACTGTCGACGTTCCTGTCGTCACTCTAGATATCGAGGCCAATCTTATAGCCCGGGGCACCGTGGGCTTCTCTGGTGCTGATCTGGAAAATCTGGTCAACCAAGCGGCGCTGAAGGCCGCGGTAGACGGTAAAGGCATGGTCACCATGAAGGAGCTGGAGTTCGCTAAAGACAAGATCCTGATGGGTGAGCGATGAGGAACCTTTGGTGCCAGAGAAAGACAACGTTCTTGTTTCTAACATGGAGACCGATGATTTACCGACCCCAATCATCTCCTTCCCTCCTCTCCTCCAGGACCCGAGAGACGCAGTGCAGAAATAGACGAGAAGAACAAACTCATCACAGCGTACCACGAGTCGGGCCACGCCATCGTAGCCTACTACACCAAAGATGCCATGCCCATCAACAAGGCAACCATCATGCCCAGAGGCCCCAGCCTGGGACATGTAAGGAGACCTGGACCCTGTGGGGCGGGCTTTGATACCAGTCTGATGCAGCGTGTCATAGCTTTGACCTTCAAAGTGACCTTCAAAGTTATGACACCTTCTCATCCCTCCCCAGGTGTCCATGCTCCCAGAGAACGACCGCTGGAGTGAGACCCGCTCTCAGCTGCTGGCTCAGATGGACGTCAGTATGGGCGGCCGCGTAGCAGAGGAGATGATCTTTGGCCACGACAACATCACAACTGGTGAGAAAGATCTCGCTGCTGGTGGCTCTGCTAGTCCCTTCTAGATGTTTCTACATCCAGATGTCTCCTCTAGTCACTTCTAGATGTGTTTACATCATAGACGCTCTTCTGTCACCTCTTGATGTTTTTACATCCTAGAAGCTCTTTTAGACACTTCTAGATGTTTTACAGCCTAGAGGCTCGACTGGTCCCTTCTAAGGTTTCTTTTTTAACATCCTGGTGGCTCTTCTTGTCGCTCCTAGATGTTTTTACATTCTGGTGGTTCTTTTAGTCCCTTCTATATGTTTTAACATTCTGGTGGTTCTTTTAGTCCCTTCTAGATGTTTTAACATTCTGGTGGTTCTTTTAATCCCTTCTAGATGTTTTTACATTCTGGTGGTTATTTTAGTCCCTTCTAGATGTTTTAACATTCTGGTGGTTCTTTTAGTCCCTTCTAGATGTTTTTACATTCTGGTGGTTCTTTTAATCCCTTCTAGATGTTTTTACATTCTGGTGGTTCTTTTAGTCCCTTCTAGATGTTTTTACATTCTGGTGGTTCTTTTAGTCCATTCTAGATGTTTTTACATTCTGGTGGTTCTTTTAATCCCTTCTAGATGTTTTTACATTCTGGTGGTGCTTTTAATCCCTTCTAGATGTTTTTACATTCTGGTGGTTCTTTTAGTCCCTTCTAGATGTTTTTACATTCTGGTGGTTCTTTTAGTCCCTTCTAGATGTTTTTACATTCTGGTGGTTCTTTTAGTCCCTTCTAGATGTTTTTACATTCTGGTGGTTCTTTTAGTCCCTTCTAGATGTTTTAACATTCTGGTGGTTCTTTTAATCCCTTCTAGATGTTTTTACATTCTGGTGGTTCTTTTAGTCCCTTCTAGATGTTTTTACATTCTGGTGGTTCTTTTAGTCCCTTCTAGATGTTTTAACATTCTGGTGGTTCTTTTAGTCCCTTCTAGATGTTTTTACATTCTGGTGGTTCTTTTAATCCCTTCTAGATGTTTTTACATTCTGGTGGTTCTTTTAATCCCTTCTAGATGTTTTTACATTCTGGTGGTTCTTTTAGTCCCTTCTAGATGTTTTTACATTCTGGTGGTTCTTTTAATCCCTTCTAGATGTTTTTACATTCTGGTGGTTCTTTTAGTCCCTTCTAGATGTTTTAACATTCTGGTGGTTCTTTTAATCCCTTCTAGATGTTTTTACATTCTGGTGGTTCTTTTAATCCCTTCTAGATGTTTTTACATTCTGGTGGTTCTTTTAATCCCTTCTAGATGTTTTAACATTCTGGTGGTTCTTTTAGTCCCTTCTAGATGTTTTTACATTCTGGTGGTTCTTTTAGTCCCTTCTAGATGTTTTTACATTCTGGTGGTTCTTTTAGTCCCTTCTAGATGTTTTAACATTCTGGTGGTTCTTGTCGTTTCTAGATGTTTTTATATACAGCATAGGAGAAGCTAAAATCTTCTATAGACATGATTTACATGTTGTCTTTTCCAGGTGCCTCCAGTGACTTTGACGGTGCCACAAAGATCGCCAAGATGATGGTGACCAGATTTGGAATGTGTGAAAAGGTAGATTAAACTGAAAGAGACTTTGATGTTATTATAACGACACATGCCTCATAGTCTTTTCCCTTTTTAAAATTATCTCCACCAAAGGTCATATTCTGGAATCGCTGTTGTGTCAATCGCAGATCCTTCGTGTTAATGCGATGACTCAGAAACTATGTCATAGATCATCTTCAGATTTCCTACCCACATAGACCTTAGTCTGAGGAGGAACTGGAGTGATTGGTCAGTTATATAATTCCCAAACTAGAGGGAGCTTTATCTCCGGAAGTTTTCACGCCATAATTTCTCAATTTCCAATTGATATAATTTAACAATATAATCTGATTTAGTCCAAATGTGATGCATATAAATCAACTGGAGGAGATATATCTTTTTATATATCCTGTTTTACTCACAAGGGAGAGTTTTTAGTGTAAGAACAGGTTCTGGTCCGAAACTTCAGGACCATCAGTCCAGTCGTGTCTAAATTTATCTTCTATGAATCGACTCCAGGAAATCTGTCTGGTTTTATTCCTGAACTCATAAAAACTATTTAACTGTATTTATCTTCATCATTGAGTCACTTTGGGATCTGATCCTAGAACAAACTGATGACATCATAGAAACAGTTAGGTTGAGTCACTATGGACTTTTTTTATATTATTGATAAGTCAGATTTCATGTGAGGAGTTCAGTCAGGGGGTTTCTGGTACAATGCAGGGGACTGTGAACTTTCAGGGGACAGACTCTTGTGGTCATGGACGACAGCTGGGACAGGTTACATGTATGTTAATGTATTTGTTTCTACATTTGTTCTACTAGTTAGGAGTGATGACCTACACTGACCTGACGGCCCAGAGCCCAGAGACCCGAGCAGCCGTGGAACATGAAGTCAGGGTTCTACTGAAGGTCCGTCTCATCGTCCTCAAAACAGATGAAGATCAGAAACGGAACGACTTTGGTCTCATTCCTTCTTTGTGTCCCGCCTCCAGGACTCGTATGAGCGGGCCAAAGCCCTGCTCAAGTCTCGGGCCAAAGAGCACAAAATCCTGGCAGACGCTCTGCTCACCTACGAGACCCTCAATGCCAAAGAGATCCGGCTGGTCCTGGAGGGCAAGACCCTGGAGACCAGATGAAACCAGTATAGGCGGCAACAATCGGCGAGCGTCGATCTGGAGCGGGGGTCTGGTGTTAAGAACTCGGGGTACGTGGGAGAGGGGATGGACAGATGGAGCAGTGAGTCACAGATCTCCTGTGAGATAGGTCACATCTTCATCAATTCTCCCTGAGGAGCTGCTCTGCTGTCACATGGACTTCCTGGAGGTCAGGGGTTGATCGTATGTGAGAGAGGGTAACGTGTTACCTAATGCCGAAGACACTTCATCAGACGGTACCGGGAAACGGTACCGTCTGCATCTGGGCCGGGTTCCAGCTTTTATTATGTCATAAATACATTCAGATTTAAACGCTTGTTGGGTCTGATGGGGTCCTACTTAGGCCAGGGGCGGGTGTAGACACACTTCCAGGGCCTGGCGTCGTATATTTTATATTTATATATGGATAAATACACCCTCTGTAAATTATCCATAAACGGGAGTGGAGGTGGGGGTAGGGTGTCTTATAGAGGCGGCGCCTGCCACCTCAATAGATTTACCCCCGATGGTGGCAAGTATCTTTAACCCAAAGGCGGTCTTTATCGTCATGGCGACGGAACTGGTCTTCCTGCGTCTGTAATCATGTGTTCCAGCGGCAGAGGGGTCAGCCGTCACTCTTCTCTAGGGGGGGCGTGTTTCTTGCCGGGGCGCTGATCTGACTCCTCTTCCTCCTGCTAGTTTTAAAGTGGATCCTTTTGGGAGTGTTTGGTAAAGTGTAGCATTGAGCCTCAAAACGTTTGGCCTTATTTCAGGGAAGCACCGGTACCGGTGTTGGTATCTGCTGGTCCTCTTGAGATGACAGGGATGTGATACGAGATAGACAGCGACGCATGAGATTGTGTTAGTGCAGGAGGAGGAGGAGGAGGAAGAGGCGGCTCAGGATCGGAACTGCTTCAGTATTTACATGTAGGTGATGATGAGAACGGTAAAGCGGGCCTCAAAGTAAGAACTATAAATTCTTCCATGTTAGATGAACCCATGATCCTCAGCCGTCATGTGTTTAGAAGATTCAGTATGTCATCATCTCCTCATATCGCTGCGTCACGCGGACTCAGCCCTCAGAGGAAGTTCTGAAGTGGACCGTCACGCAGCTAGTCAGTGCTGTCACCACAGTGGGCTTTGATGTCTGCACCCGTACCAGGTCTGACATTAAAGTCCTTCCTGCCAGCAGAAGTTCCTCCCATCTGCCGTTGATAACGTACTGCTCGGACCCTCCGGACGCCGCTGTTAGCTTCAAGCGGGACAACAGGTCTGACTATAGAACCTTGTCACTGACGGTGGGCGGGAACCTTTGCTACCCTGCATGAGAACGAGACACGGTTCAGTCTTTAGGGGGTCCTCGGTGAAGGGGGGCATCACTTCCAGCCGAGGAGCCCTAAAGTTTTAATCATGTTTTACCCATCGTGAGGGTCTGTGTGAGGGAACCGGGTTCACGGATCAGAATCGTGTGAGGGAACCGGGTTCACGGATCAGCATCATGCTCTCACGCAGCGAGCAGAGGGGCTTCACACTGGGATCAAACTAGACCTGGTTCCATGAAGGTCTACAGCTGACATCAATAAAAGATGAAACACTGAAAAAACTTGTACTCCTCCTCTTCCTCGGGGTAAAATCATGGAGGGGACCGTCGTAAACGGATTGTTTGTTCTTACAGAACTTACAGAAAATGCACATACTAATGCCAACACACAATACAGCCACGTTGTCAGTGTTCTACGGTCTGTCAGAAACATGTCAAAGCTAATTAAATGGGTGCGGGCTTTGAGTTTGGACACTTGCCTCACACCAAGAAGGTACTGGGTTCTAATGGGACGAACTGGTGACCCGTCCCGGCTGAAAGCTACTGCTCCTGAAGGCCCTGGAGCTCCTAGGTGGTGGGTCCTCTGGGACTGGGCCGCAGGTGAGCCAGTGCTGGTTCCCTGCTTCCCTCTGTCCGTTCAGAACCACGCAAGAAGGTGAAGCTGAACCATAGGGCGAGCTGCGGCCCAGGAAGAGAGTTGGTGAGGCCGGAGATCGAAGTGGAGTCTGCAGCATCCCTGTCGCTCATGGACGACGTCCAGAACCGAGTCCTTCTGCCAGCAGGAGCTATTATTCATCATTTATTATAACTACCCATCATTTGTTGTTTAATATATCATTTTATACAATATCAAAATAAATCACAAAGGTTCTTTTTATTTTTTTATTGATGCTTTTATCTGCTTTTACTTTTTAGCATTTTGACATTTGATCCAAATGTAAAGTGCGTCATAAATTAAATGTATTATTTATTAATAATACAGGGGAAGTTACGGCGCGGAGTAGTGACGTCACCCGGTGCGCTGCTGTGTCATTGCCGTAAAACCGTCGTATTTCTACCAACTTATCCAGAGAATCTATCCTGTCTAACATGTCCTGATTAAAGTCACAGAAGATTTGGAAAGATTTCACCGGATTTATTTAAGATAGCTACTCTGATACGAGATTTTGAATTCTACTACAAAATGTCTCATTTAGATTTTGTAGCAATCAAACAAATTTAAAGGAAAAGATTAATGTAACTAATTCACCTCTTTCTCTGGCTAAACTTTTCCTTAATAAATGGAAATTCTCCACCAAAACATTTTTCATGAATTTTGTATCGGTTTTGAACAATGTTTAAAAACTATGAGAGCTTCTTGCTCTGACGAAAAAGGCTTAAAAGCTGTCAGTATTTGTTTCAACTTTAACCGTTGACGTCTTAGCCCCAACCCTCCATCATCAAGTAAGTTTTCGAATTTGCACAATGTTTTAGTTAGACATATTTTCCTCCTTAATTTATTCTTTATATTTTCTTTGCTTTTTAATATATGGATTTCTTAGTTTTTTTGTGTTTACTCTATATTTATCTGCTTTTACCTCGTAGCACTTCGAGATTTGATCCAATTGTAAAATACATTATAAATTAAATGTATAATTATTATTATTTATACATATTTATAGTTTGTGTTGAGTTCAATGATTCATCTATCCGCTCATTGGAAGCTTAAATTCGGATTTTGGATGCGGAGATTAATTTAAAAAAAGGAATTAAAAAAACAAAACACAGAAACTTTAAGTAAGAACGACGAACTTTGCGTAGTTGGTTTGGAGAAACGCCTAATGCGCAAGTGAGACAGACTGTGACGTCACCAGTCGCATGTCGGGCGGAAGTTACGTCACCAGCAGGCTGTCTTCTGAGCTAGTAGCCGGCTGCTTCTCTAAAAACAAGTGACATTTAGACTTTTAAACGTCATCAGGTGGAATTGAGAGCATCTCTCACTGGAACATGGATGACGACGTGCTGACGACCCTGAAGCTGTTGATCATCGGAGAAAGCGGAGTCGGAAAGTCGAGGTTTGTGGGCGTTAGCAGCCTGTTAGCATGAGGGTAATGTTGACGTTGTTACGTAAAGCCAACAAGCTCAGCAGCAGCTCCTGTTACTGCTGTCCTTTGTTGTTTTTACGACAATTTAGACCAGATACTTCATTTTAACAAGTTTTAAACTAGGTGACAAATAATGTCAACAATAACCAGGCCGCTGTAAACTTTTTATTTGAACTTTAAGGATTATGTTGATGTTCTCCTCTCAGATGTAAACACTAAGCCCGAGTTGTTGTTTTCTAGCCATCGGATAATGGCTGTTATTTTACTAAATTCCTTCTAATTTCGATATTATCTTTACTTCCCATTTTAGTCTCCTCCTGAGGTTCACAGAAGATACCTTTGATCCAGATCAGTCAGCGACTATAGGTCTCAGACACACGCACACTCCAGCACAGAAGTTCAAATACTCACACTTATTCAATCTACTCGGGTATACTATTTAAATAGAGGGTTTATGAAGCCATCTCTTATCTCTCTCTCTTTCTCTCATGTCTGATCAGGTGTGGATTTCAAAGTGAAGACACTTGCAATAGATGGAAACAGAGCAAAGCTCGCCATATGGGTAAGACTGACGTCATTGTCTCGTGTTTGTGAAAATATAGTCAGTAAAAAAACACACAAATGTGATGAGATACAGTGTGTGTCCACCAGATGGCGATACTGCACAGCCAGAATCATAGAAAGAAAGCTAATAAGATTAAAAGGATAAAACCTCCTAGTTCATGAGGCCCAGTCTCAAGGTTGAGTAAATATGCACTGAGGTCATGACCCCGCCCTACTCGCCGGTCTCCTTTAGACTTTGTCTGTCCTCTTAGAGCAAAGTGTTTGTAGGAGATGCAGTGACAGCATGTAAAGATCAGTGCAGCTCTTGGTGAAGTCATGTAACATGACCTGAGGCTGGAAAAGAAGAATATCCTGCTGAGGCAGGAAATACTTGAACACAAAAAAGCCCGAGTCCTTGAGCCTCATCGTCTCTTCCTGTGGTTCTGTTATTTGTGGTGTGTTGTCTCGTACCTGCTTTAGTGCAGCGGTAAGAAAAGGTGCAGTATTGTCGTGACTTCCTGACATCATCTCAGTATACTGCCACTTTAAAGATCTGATCAGCCGAAACATTATAACTAGACAGGTGAAGTCAGAAAGGACTTTAATTATATTGTTACAATGGTTATCGGTCAATTAGATATGAGAACATTCTGTCCTCAAAGTGGATTTGTAAGGATCTGACTTTGATGAGGGCTGAGTTTTGAAACTGCAGCTCTTGTTGGGTTTGCATGTTCTGCAGTGGTTAGAACCGACCAAACGGTTAAGTTGTTGAATTGTATTTATTGTTCTTGCTCCATTTACTTGTGGTCCATTTTTCTTTTATTTGATTTGGGGTGGTGGACTTTGGGGAAATAGTTTTTATAATGTAAAGAGCTTTATGGTACTTTCCAATGTATGACATGGGCTTTATAAATATGATTTGATTGATAGATTGACGGTTTCAGAACACACACACACAGGGTATCACAGAACACTTCTGGCTAGAAATGGAGGAACTACACAATAGTAGTCAGGGGGTTTTATTGTTATGGCTGATTGTTGAGGTGTGACTGCTGTCATCTGTTGATGGGGAAATCTTTGCTGCCGTTGATAATAAGCACCTTTACTTTTTCAGGACACAGCCGGACAGGAGAGGTTTCGCACCCTGACCCCCAGCTACTACCGGGGAGCCCAGGGAGTCATCCTCGGTAAAACTCTTTAAACGTTTAGAACCAGAACCAGAACCAGACCTTTAGAGTATGATTACTCTATATCCATATTTTAGTTAGAGGGGCACTGATTGCAATTTTCTTTGCCTATCCTGATTTTTTTCTCATTAAAGTTGTAGAATCATAATGAGGACTATCTTTTAAGTGCTCTTATTTGGAAGGATTCCAGTGGAAGTGAGGCTAGTCAGCATTGTGTATGTGTTCTGGCCCGTTCAACTGAATGTGGCCCTCCTCCTCGCGCTGCGTTTATCAATTCAATTCTTTGACATTTGGAAGTGAGAATAAAACTTTGTACGCCCCCTTCAGTCTGTTATATGTTCTATGTTGGCTTTGTTCAGGGACTTGAGGGCTTGTCGCTGCTTTTGCCGCTCTGCTAACATTAGCTTCTTGATACTTACTCTGTTCCTCTGGGTGATAAAATTTGAAATGTGGAATTAACTTTTGTTGCGCCAAACGTTTCTCGGGGGTTTTCATTCACAGCTTTTGTCCTTACTGCTCTTACAAACTGAGCTTTGTGTTTTCTTGTTTACTTGTGAGATGCTTGGAGACGTGTGTGTGTGTGTGTGTATGTATATGTGTGTGTGTGTGTGTGTTTAGGTGTGTGTATGTTTGTTTGTGTTTGCGTGAGTGTATGTATGTGTATGTGTTTGTGAGGGTTTGTGTGTGTTTATGTGTGTGTGTGTATGTTTGTTTGTGTTTGCGTGTGAGTGTATGTATGTGTTTGTGAGAATGTGTGTGTGTTTATGTGTGTGTGTATGTTTGTTTGTGTTTGTGCGCGCGTGTGAGTGTGTGTTTATGTGTGTGTGTATGTTTGTTTGTGTTAGTGCGCACATGTGAGTGTGTGTGTTTGTGAGAATGTGTGTGTGTTTATGTGTGTGTGTATGTTTGTTTGTGTTTGCGCATGAGTGTATGTATGTGTATGTGTTTGTGAGGGTGTGTGTGTGTTTATGTGTGTGTGTATGTTTGTTTGTGTTAGTGCGCACATGTGAGTGTGTGTGTTTGTGAGAATGTGTGTGTGTTTATGTGTGTGTGTATGTTTGTTTGTGTTTGCGTGTGAGTGTATGTATGTGTGTGTATGTATATGTGTGTGTGTTTGTGAGAATGTGTGTGTGTTTATGTGTGTGTGTGTATGTTTGTTTGTGTTTGTGCGCGCGTGTGAGTGTGTGTGTTTGTGAGAATGTGTGTGTATGTTTGTTTGTGTTTGTGCGCGCGTGTGAGTGTGTGTGTTTGTGAGAATGTGTGTGTGTTTATGTGTGTGTGTATGTTTGTTTGTGTTTGCGTGTGAGTGTATGTATGTGTGTGTGTTTGTGAGAATGTGTGTGTGTTTTATTTGTGTGTGTATGTTTGTTTGTGTTTGTGCGCGCGTGTGAGTGTGTGTGTTTGTGAGAATGTGTGTGTGTTTATGTGTGTGTGTATGTTTGTTTGTGTTTGTGCGAGCGTGGGAGTGTGTGTGTTTGTGAGAATGTGTGTGTGTTTATGTGTGTGTGTGTATGTTTGTTTGTGTTTGTGCGCGCGTGTGAGTGTGTGTGTTTGTGAGAATGTGTGTGTGTATGTTTGTTTGTGTTTGTGCGCGCGTGTGAGTGTGTGTGTTTGTGAGAATGTGTGTATGTTTGTTTGTGTTTGTGCGCGCGTGTGAGTGTGTGTGTTTGTGAGAATGTGTGTGTGTTTATGTGTGTGTGTATGTTTGTTTGTGTTTGTGCGCGCGTGTGAGTGTGTGTGTTTGTGAGAATGTGTGTGTGTATGTTTGTTTGTGTTTGTGCGCGCGTGTGAGTGTGTGTGTTTGTGAGAATGTGTGTATGTTTGTTTGTGTTTGCGTGCGTGTATTTCAACCTGCTGCGTTAAGAAGTGAATTTTCCAATTTGGGCTGAATAAAGAAGATCTGAGTCTAAACTCTTGACCTTTGACCCTTTAGTCTCTCAGGATAACCGTTCCTCACTTCTTACCTCTAATTATTCTGTGATTCATTTTACAAGCAGACGTTGATATATAGTAATTATTTATAGTTGCCTTAGATACACACCACCGTTACATCACACCAGATTCAGTGTTCATTTTGTATATTAGTAACAAAAGGAAGATGCGCATCAATTATTCCCTCTAATCCTTTCATTGCAGTGTTTGTTTGTTCATTTGTTTGTTTGTTTGTTTATAGTGTACGATGTCACAAAGCGGGACACTTTTACTAAGCTGGGAAACTGGCTGAATGAACTGGAGACCTACACGACCCGCAACGACATCGTCAAAATGCTTGTTGGGAACAAAATTGATATGGTGAGTGTGGACTTGATGCCGATTTGACGCTTACGCAACGAATGTTGGAATTCTGGCAATTAAAACGCAGGATATTTAGAATAAGATATCAAAGACACCTCAGTCTGAAACCTTAAAGCTTTAAACATGACTGTTACATTTTTACCTGGAGAAAGAACTCAGAGCGCTCAAACCTCGCCAAGACACAGCAGGAGTCGGTACAGAACATCAAAGGAACAAGGCACAAATGTAGCTGGTAGAAAACATTAAAGGAACAAGGCAAAACTGTAGCTGGTAGAAAACATGAAAAGAACAAGTCAAAAAACTCTAGCTGGTAAAAAACATGAAAAGAACAAGTTAAAAAACTCTAGCTGGTAAAAAACATGAAAGAAACAAGGCACATAGCTGGTAGAAAACATGAAAGGAACAAGGCACAACAGTAGCTGGTAGAAAACATCAAAGGAACAAGGCACAATAGTAGCGGTTAAAAAACCTCAAAGTAATAATTTCACAAGAGAAGCCGATATAAAACATCAAAGGAATAAGAAACAAAAGTAGCCGATATAAAGAATCAAAGGAACAAGTCACAACTATAGCTGGTAACAAACATGAAAGGAACACGGCACAATCGTAGCCGGTATAAAACATCAAAGGAAGAGGGATCAACCATAGCCTGTATAAAACATCAAAGGCAGCTATTGAGACATTGTCCTCTAGCTTTTCCGTAATCCTGCTGACAAACAAATAAACAAACAGACGGACAAACAAATGCAGGTGGAGAAGAATGAGACTGAATCCTGTCCGGTGTTTATTCCTGATAGAAAGAAAACCATTCCAGGATGTTGTGTTTGTTTCAGGACAACCGTGAAGTGGACCGGGATGAAGGGCTGAAGTTCGCCAGGAAACATTCGATGCTGTTTATCGGTGAGTGTCAGACTAGAGTCAGGGCGACCTTTGACCCGCCTCAGGCGTCAGAAGTGTGGCTGCATGTTTGGAGCGTCTCGGATGATGACGGCTGTGTTCCTCCACTCAGCTGAAGGCTGAAGAAGTGCATTATGATTCCTCATTTATCAGATCCCGGTCTCCATGTGTTCCTCATTCTGGGAAATTAGGTTAGCGTTTGTGTGGAGTTTCCATTTTAGACGGGACTTCCAACAGGGCTGGGCCAGGAGATGTTGTGGATTGAGTTCAGCGCTAGGATGTCCTCATTCCACTGGACCTCGTCTGCTGCTTAAATCTAATCCAGGTCCATACTTTATACGTCACGCTTGTCAGCATCTGGAGTTTTTAACATCTGTGTTGGTTCCAGTATATTATGAAGAGAGAGATGTTCAAGGCTGACATGAAGCTTCCTGCAACGTGTTGGTGGAGATTCTCATTCAAGCGTTCCCGCGGGTCGGATCAGAAGCAGTTGGACTTCTTTTTAAAGGAGCAAAACGTTCACGTCCTCCTGAGTTCTGACTGACTGACCCTCATGTCAGTCAGTCAGAACCGAGGAAGACGCCTGCATGGGAGGTGAGCTGCTGACTTCATAAATGTCTCTTCTTCTGTCTTTGAGCAGAGGCCAGTGCAAAGACCAAAGATGGAGTCCAGTGTGCCTTTGAGGAGCTGGTGGAGAAGATCCTGCAGACCCCTGGTCTGTGGGAGAGTGAGGACCAGGGTCAGAAGCTGCGTCTAGGGGACCAGCAGCAGGCCAGCGGCCGATGTGGAGGGTACTGTTCCATACCCTGAACCCGGACAGAACCAAAGAGCTGCAGCCTGATAGGAACGACATCGGACCAGAAACACAGAAAAGAGAGAGAGAGAGCGAGAGAGAGAGAGAGGCAGATCTGGATGAGTTGTTCTGTCGGTCAAATGAACTTTGCTGTTTGCACACTTCCTTTCCAACAATCATCCGTCACACGCCGCTACTTCCTGTTTCAAATCTCAGTGACAGGATGATGGCCAAATGTCCCGTAGTTCCGTTAAGTATTTTAGAACGATGTAATCACGCCCTCTTATAAAAGCACGCCTGTTACCAGCTGATCTTCCTGAAAACAGTGATTCTGTTGGGTTCAGAACCTGGTGCCTCTGAGTTGGTCCGACATAATTTCGTTCTCTTTGTTCCTCCAAACATCTGGTCTCCTGCTCCGAGCCGTGGACCTGGACC
This sequence comes from Lophius americanus, assembly GCA_037951165.1. Lineage (NCBI taxonomy): Eukaryota > Metazoa > Chordata > Actinopteri > Lophiiformes > Lophiidae > Lophius > Lophius americanus. The sequence continues at coordinate 233,941 of JBBDHG010000278.1, read as the reverse complement.
TCCATGGAGCAGCGGAGGAACCTCCGCTCCACAACCCAGCCGACCCTTATTTATCTGGACCGGTCCAGAGAGCGTGGCGGTGGTGGAGGAGCGTTGTCGCGTGACGTTAAACTCTGTGAATCCCAAAAGAGCCACCTGACAAGGACCCCGGTTACTGACATGAGTTTGTTCTCGCTGTGAATCCGCTCATTTCCTCCATCCAGACCTCCGGTGTGTAGAATCTTCCACAAACCCATTTCCTGTTTCTCTTCCAGGTTCTATGGAAATAGTCTCGGACTTTCAGGATGATTGATTTTTTTCTATTAAAGCCTTTCTTTTCAGTACATGTCTGATCGGGACCAGAACCTCAGAGCTGTACGGTCTGTCAGAACCCTCGCTGTGAGCAGAGGTCATCTCAGCTCGTCTCCTCTGGTGATCCGAGCCCGTACAGTTCTGTTAGAGTTCTGCCGATCCCTCAGGCCTGTGCTTCCCGTGTCTCCTCTAGGCATGGGACTTAGTTTTTGTGGTTGAGCCTCCCTTCATCTCTGCTTCTCTTAATGCCGGACTCGGGTCTGGGTCACCTTGTGTGACAGCCTACATGTCTTCTTGCCTTAACTCTGCCGTTGTCTCCTGCAGCGTTTGTGTGGTTTCATGCTGAAATAAAGGACAACCTGACCAGTTCGTCCCTCGGGCTCCTTATTCTTTCATTGCCATCGTTGCGTGTAGTTTCCGTGTGAAGGAGAAGGAGGCCTGACGAGGAGCAGGTTTGAGGAGACGGCAGTGAGGAGCTCTTTCCAGGCGGCGGCGTTGGTGATCGGCCCGATGCACGCGCCAGACCGAAATATTCTCCGACAAAATGTCAAAAAAAACAGACCCAAACTGGGGCCGAGTGGAAAAGTGTGTGAATAAATTTCTGTACGACGGTCTGAGACGGGCGAGTGATTACAAGCTTATGTCCCCTGACGAGCCACGGCACCAGAACTTCTCCAGAGGCCCGCCTGTCTTTTTCCACTCGCGTTTGTTCTGGCAGCTGACCCCACACTGAGGTCAGGACATTCTTCAGATTTCATCTAGGATCTGTCTTAACTTCAAAAACAGGTGGCACTGCTGAGCCTCACTCCTACCACTGAAGGGAACGCGGCGAGACCAGGTGGAGCTCCGCCCACCCGGTCTCGCCGCCTGACAGGAAGCTGACAGGAAGGTTGACCTTCCTGTCAGCTGGTGAAAACGGTTCCCTCCCCACACCCAAACACAGAAACTAACATCGTTATTGTTTTACCTTCTGTAAGACGCTATCATCAGCTGTCCATCATGTGGGCTAGTAATCAGAGAGACCCTCCCAGGTGAGTCGGAACAAAAGGGTTTGTATAGAAGCTGCAGAGTCGGTTCTGGTGGTACCGGCCGTACAAACTAGTGACTATGTAGAAGAAGTCCACCAACATCAAACGTTTACACACAAATAAAAATACATTATTATTGTCTGAACGCTACTCCTTTATGTTTTAATAAGGTGTTAATACAGCAGATAACTTTTAATTTCCATCCTTGTTTGAACATGAGGCTGGTAGAAAAACACGTAGAGAAGAAGACGACAAACATCTTCACTCCGGAGGACGAATCAGACCAGAAACATTCTTTTCTTCATGTGAATAAATGTTTAATTCCCCTTAGCACTTTGAGATTGGATCCAAATGTAAGGTGCGTAAATGAAAATGTATTATTATTAAATTCATTTATTCATTCCTCATGACTTTTAGAGGATTCCTTTCTTGCATTCTGTATTATTACTTTAAAGGTTTATTGTTCTGCGTTTAACTTTTGTCTCGTCCTGATGTGTTTTTCTCTATACGTTCTTGTGTTTTGTCACCGCTGCTGCCTCTCAGTGAACTCCTCTTCCTCTCATTCACATTTCTCTGTGAGTTTCTGTGTCTTTAGTTTTAACTTCTGTGTGATTGTCCATCCTGTTCTCCTAAGGTCTCGTGTTCTCCTGTTTTCACTGTTTTCACGTGTTCTATTGTGTTCTTCTATTTTTATGTGTTCTCCTGTTTTAATTTGTTCTCATGTGTTTTCACGTGATCTACTGTGTTCTCTTGTTTTCATGTGTTCTCATTTGTTTTCACGTGATCTTCTGTGTTCTGTGTTATTACGTGTTCTCCTGTGTTCTCATTGGTTCTCCAGTATTTTCCTGTGTTCTGTGTTCTTACGTGTTCTCATGTGTTTTCACGTGATCCCCTGTGTTCTCGTGTTCACCTGTGTTCTCATGTGTTTTCTTGTGTTCACCGGTCCACCTGTTCTCCTGTGTTCTCACTGTTTTCCTGTGTTCTCCTTTCGTTCATGTCTATTCTCCTGTTTTCACATGTTCTACTGTCTTCTCCTATTTTCATGTGTTCTTACGTGTTTTCACGTGATCTTATGTGTTCTCATGTGTTCACCAGTGTTCTCATGTGTTTTCACGTGATCCACTGTGTTCTCATGTGTTCACCTGTGTTCTCATGTGTTCACCTGTGTTCTCATGTGTTCATCTGTGTTCTCATGTGTTTTCTTGTGTTCACCTGTCCACCTGTTCTCCTGTGTTAATCTGTGTTCTCCTTTCGTTGACTTTTATTCTCCTGGGTTCCTCTATGTTCTCCTGTTTTCAGGTGTTCTACTGTGTTCCCCTATTTTCATGTGTTCTCCTGTGTTCTTATGTTTTTGCCTGTTTTAATGTGTTTTCATGTGTTTTAACGTGACCTACGGTGTTCTTACTTGTTCTCTCGTGTTCACCTATCCACCAGTTCTCCTGTGTTCTCACTGTTCTCCTGTGTTCTCCTTTCGTTCCTCTCTATTCTCCTGTTTTCACATGTTCTACTGTGTTCTCCTATTTTCATGTGTTCCTACGTGTTTTCACGTGATCTTATGTGTTCTCCTGTGTTCTGTCCGTAGATGTGGATCATGCTGCCCGTCTTCTGTCTCTCTCTGTGATATTTGTTTTTTGCTGCTGATATTTTTTATTGGTAGAAGTTGTTTGTGTTTCTGGACTCTGATTTTGACCCCTGTCAGCTTCAGAGACTTTGGACTTTGGACTCTGTATTTTCTGCGTTTGGGTTCACAGTCCGGCTTCTGCTTGAATCCTAACAATGTTTACGTGTTTATATTTTCGTGACCTGAGAGTCAGTTGGGTTTTCACAATGACAGCTGGGAGGAGATGTCCCTCAAAGGCTTCCTGTCTTCTACCTCCTCCAGTTCATCTTTCTCCTACATGTCCGTCGTGATGATGACGATGTCTGAGGTGGGACAGAATCATCACCACGATCATGTTTGTCCTCACCTCCTAATCTGGATCTTTAATCAGCTTCTAAAGTTTCTGCGTTCTGTTGACCCGATCCATGAATATAAAAAACCCAGATCAGGTTGTTTTAACTGCAGCAGGAGATTCATTCTGATTTACAGACATTTATCTAAATATTCAAACTGGTTCCTGGTCCAGTGGTAACTCAGAGTCCTTCAGCTGTTTGAGCCCCTTTAGAAGAATCTTCCTCAGCCGCTGACGAGCTTTTGAAAAGTGTCAGTTGTAATGAAAATGCGAGCCTCACGACTGCATCCGTGAAATAAAGACTTTTCATTTGAAGGTAACCGCAGCGCTCTGCTGGAGGAGCGCTCCAGACATTAGACTGCACCCTCTTTAAAAAGCCATTTCAACATAACGACTCCGTCACACGCATGAAGACTCCGGCATTTAAGCTCAGCAGGGATTTAAGGCACTGGACCGCTCAGAACATTTCACATCGGGTTTATTCAAAGAGCGGCTGCCAAACTTTACCGTTGGATGAAGATCCAGTCTCGTGGAAGTTAATATAACTTACTGCAACAGACGGCAGGAGGAAGACGTAAACACGGAGAAGCGGCAGGAAAACTGACAGGTCAGTTTTTCCATTTCACAACGGAAAGAAAAAAGACTGAAAAGTTTATCAGCATGAGGAAATGAGACGGGCTGAAGGTTCTGAATAATGAGGCCCTTCAGCATCTGGTGCTGCTCTGTGGAACCGTGGACTCATGATGCCTCCGCTCCGTCTGCCAGGACCACATTAACAGTCTGGACCTCAGAGATGTGAGAGGACTTCTGGATGATGCGGCTGGCTAGAGTGGGCCCGGCGGCGCTGCTCTGCCTCAGAGCAGAGCCAGAACCCGTGACACACATCTTGTCAATGGTAGGGGTCCTCCTCGCTGAGATGGGCTCTCGGGTGCCATTCCGCCTGGTGTCGGTGCCGGCCTCAGCTAAGCCGCTCAGGTCTGCCGTGCAGCTCTGTCCCTGGGCCAGGTTAGTCAGCGCCACGGCGGCGTGGATCTCCCTCCAGCCCTGGTGAATCTGATTCTGCTGGCGTCGGTTCTGGTCGTGGTCCCTGGTGATCATCACAGAACACAGAAGTTCATGAAGCGGATTATCAATCTGCTTTGGTTCTGACCCTGCTACAGGCCGATCTGTACACTGTAAAAAAAAGCTCTTCGAAAAACTGTTCAGCAGTTAACTCAAGGAGTTTGTAGAAGATAACATTTAATCTCAACACCATCTGGTTTCAGGAGAGGTTCTGGTTCTGGCTGCAAAAAGGTTGTTTCAGCACCTTTTGAGAGGCTCTACATGCTGGACTATGGTGAAGAGTTCTACGTGCTGGTATATAGTGAAGAGTTTTACAGGGTGGACTATGGTGAAGAGTTCTTCATGCTGGACTATGGTGAAGAGTTGTACAGGCTGGACTATAGTGAAGAGTTTTACATGCTGGACTATAGTGAAGAGCTCATGCTGGACTATGGTGAAGAGTTCTACAGGCTGGACTATAGTGAAGAGTTTTACAGTGTGGACTATGGTGAAGAGTTCTACATGCTGGTATATAGTGAAGAGTTCTACATGCTGGACTATAGTGAAGAGTTCATGCTGGACTATAGTGAAGAGTTTTACAGGGTGGACTATGGTGAAGAGTTGTACATGCTGGACTAGGGTGAAGCGTTCTACATGCTGGTATATAGTGAAGAGTTTTACAAGGTGGACTATGGTGAAGAGTTGTACATGCTGGACTATAGTGAAGAGTTCTACATCCTGGTATATAGTGAAGAGTTCTACATGCTGGAATATAGTGAAGAGTTCATGCTGGACTATGGTGAAGAGTTTTACAGGCTGGACTATGGTGAAGAGTTCTTCATGCTGGACTATGGTGAAGAGTTTTACAGGGTGGACTATGGTGAAGAGTTCTACAGGCTGGACTATAGTGAAGAGTTCTACATGCTGGTCTATAGTGAAGAGTTCTACATGCTGGACTATAGTGAAGAGTTCATGCTGGAATATAGTGAAGAGTTTTACAGGCTGGACTATGGTGAAGAGTTCTACATGCTGGTATATAGTGAAGAGTTTTACAGGGTGGACTATGGTGAAGAGTTCTTCATGCTGGACTATGGTGAAGAGTTGTACAGGCTGGACTATAGTGAAGAGTTTTACATGCTGGACTATAGTGAAGAGCTCATGCTGGACTATGGTGAAGAGTTCTACAGGCTGGACTATAGTGAAGAGTTTTACAGTGTGGACTATGGTGAAGAGTTCTACATGCTGGTATATAGTGAAGAGTTCTACATGCTGGACTATAGTGAAGAGTTCATGCTGGACTATAGTGAAGAGTTTTACAGGGTGGACTATGGTGAAGAGTTGTACATGCTGGACTATGGTGAAGAGTTCTACATGCTGGTATATAGTGAAGAGTTTTACAGGGTGGACTATGGTGAAGAGTTGTACATGCTGGACTATAGTGAAGAGTTCTACATCCTGGTATATAGTGAAGAGTTCTACATGCTGGAATATAGTGAAGAGTTCATGCTGGACTATGGTGAAGAGTTTTACAGGCTGGACTATGGTGAAGAGTTCTTCATGCTGGACTATGGTGAAGAGTTTTACAGGGTGGACTATGGTGAAGAGTTCTACAGGCTGGACTATAGTGAAGAGTTCTACATGCTGGTATATAGTGAAGAGTTCTACATGCTGGACTATAGTAAAGAGTTCATGCTGGACTATAGTGAAGAGTTTTACAGGCTGGACTATGGTGAAGAGTTTTACAGGGTGGACTATGAGGAAGAGTTCTACAGGCTGGACTATGGTGAAGAGTTCTACATGCTGGACTATAGTGAAGAGTTTTACAGGCTGGACTATGGTGAAGAGTTCTTCATGCTGGACTATGGTGAAGAGTTTTACAGGGTGGACGATGGTGAAGAGTTCTACAGGCTGGACTATGGTGAAGAGTTCATGCTGGACTATGGTGAAGAGTTCTACATGCTGGACTATGGTGAAGAGTTTTACAGGGTGGACGATGGTGAAGAGTTCTTCATGCTGGACTATGGAGAAGAGTTCTTCATGCTGGACTATGGAGAAGAGTTTTACAGGGTGGACGATGGTGAAGAGTTTTACAGGGTGGACGATGGTGAAGAGTTGTACATCCTGGACTATGGTGAAGAGTTCTACAGGCTGGACTATGGTGAAGAGTTCTACATGCTGGACTATAGTGAAGAGTTCAAGCTGGAATATAGTGAAGAGTTTTACAGGTTGGACTATGGTGAAGAGTTCTACATGCTGGTATATAGTGAAGAGTTTTACAGGGTGGACTATGGTGAAGAGTTCTTCATGCTGGACTATGGTGAAGAGTTGTACAGGCTGGACTATAGTGAAGAGTTTTACATGCTGGACTATAGTGAAGAGCTCATGCTGGACTATGGTGAAGAGTTCTACAGGCTGGACTATAGTGAAGAGTTTTACAGTGTGGACTATGGTGAAGAGTTCTACATGCTGGTATATAGTGAAGAGTTCTACATGCTGGTATATAGTGAAGAGTTCATGCTGGACTATGGTGAAGAGTTTTACAGGCTGGACTATGGTGAAGAGTTCTTCATGCTGGACTATGGTGAAGAGTTTTACAGGGTGGACTATGGTGAAGAGTTCTACAGGCTGGACTATAGTGAAGAGTTCTACATGCTGGTATATAGTGAAGAGTTCTACATGCTGGACTATAGTAAAGAGTTCATGCTGGACTATAGTGAAGAGTTTTACAGGCTGGACTATGGTGAAGAGTTTTACAGGGTGGACTATGAGGAAGAGTTCTACAGGCTGGACTATGGTGAAGAGTTCTACATGCTGGACTATAGTGAAGAGTTTTACAGGCTGGACTATGGTGAAGAGTTCTTCATGCTGGACTATGGTGAAGAGTTTTACAGGGTGGACGATGGTGAAGAGTTCTACAGGCTGGACTATGGTGAAGAGTTCATGCTGGACTATGGTGAAGAGTTCTACATGCTGGACTATGGTGAAGAGTTTTACAGGGTGGACGATGGTGAAGAGTTCTTCATGCTGGACTATGGAGAAGAGTTTTACAGGGTGGACGATGGTGAAGAGTTTTACAGGGTGGACGATGGTGAAGAGTTGTACATCCTGGACTATGGTGAAGAGTTCTACAGGCTGGACTATGGTGAAGAGTTCTACATGCTGGACTATAGTGAAGAGTTCATGCTGGACTATAGTGAAGAGTTTTACAGGCTGGACTATGGTGAAGAGTTCTTCATGCTGGACTATGGTGAAGAGTTTTACAGGGTGGACGATGGTGAAGAGTTCTACAGGCTGGACTAAGGTGAAGAGTTCATGCTGGACTATGGTGAAGAGTTCTACATGCTGGACTATGGAGAAGAGTTCATGCTGGACTATGGTGAAGAGTTCATGCTGGACTATGGTGAAGAGTTCTACAGGCTGGACTATGGAGAAGAGTTCATGCTGGACTATGGTGAAGAGTTCATGCTGGACTATGGTGAAGAGTTCTACAGGCTGGACTATGGTGAAGAGTTCATGCTGGACTATGGTGAAGAGTTCTTCATGCTGGACTATGGAGAAGAGTTTTACAGGGTGGACGATGGTGAAGAGTTTTACATCCTGGACTATGTTGAAGAGTTCTACATGCTGGACTATGGTGAAGAGTTCTTCATGCTGGACTATGGTGAGGTGTTCGCTGACATCATTTCCTGTACCTGGTTGTCTGTCGTGTTTGCACTGCATTGTGGGAAGAGTTTCTAAAGGTGCACTAACTCTCTACCTGATCTCTATAACGTCCTTCTGATGTAACTTTGTGCTGCTGTCATATTTTTTACGTTTTGTAAACTGCTGGTTTCAGGTTTTGTAAACGGTGAGGTGTGCTGCTGCCTTCTGGGCCCGGTCACCTTCCTGAAGAAGGACTAATGAAATAAAAACAAACTAAACAAATCCTCTCACCTCCATCCTAAATTAACCTGCTTCATAAAGAGGAATCATCTGAAAAGCATTTGTAGGATTCGATGATGATGATGGATTTGTGTATTAAGTTTTCTGCTCCTTCGCCGCTGCCAGACGGACACGGATCGGCTCCAGGCGGCGGGTCGAATTCGAGAACCACTTCCAGGACGGATTATAAACGGATCACTTTTCAATTTGATGAAAGTTGAAAAGTGCAAACAGCTGATTTGATTGCGAATGGAGTGATGGATAAGAAGGATTACCTGTCACAGCTTGTTGACGTAAAGTCCGCCGTGTCTGTAAGAGAGGAGAAGAACGCTCAGCCAGATATTCCATCCATCAGAACCCGAGTCTCATTCCTGATGTCAGCCATCAGGGAGGGAACGTATGGGAATGTTAATGTGCAGCATGTGTGCGACTCCTTATGACTGTTTGTCCGCTTCGGAAAACTGACCTAGACTGATCGGCCAGAACATTATAACCACTGGCAGGGGAAGGATGAGATTTGTCCATCATGTCTCAGGGTGTTTTACGGGACTGGACCCCCGCGCTCGGCTGCTCTGGGACAAAACAAATAAAACGCATCTGAACCAGAATGTAAACGTAAATCTTTGCTAACGGCTGAACGTTTGTTCGTTTCATCGGAACATAAACGTAAATCTCTGCTAAGGGCTGAAACGTTTGTTCGTTTCATCGGAACATAAACGTAAATCTTTGCTAACGGCTGAACGTTTGTTCGTTTCATCGGAACATAAACGTAAATCTCTGCTAAGGGCTGAAACGTTTGTTCGTTTCATCGGAACATAAACGTAAATCTTTGCTAACGGCTGAACGTTTGTTCGTTTCATCGGAACATAAACGTAAATCTCTGCTAACGGCTGAAACGTTTGTTCGTTTCATCGGAACATAAACGTAAATCTCTGCTAACGGCTGAAACGTTTGTTTGTTTCACCAGAGTATTGGCCAGTATTTCTGAAAGCCCTGGAAATAATCTACAACATTTTCTCTTTCAGAAGCAGGAGCAGAATAAATAAGTCTTATTGAAATAATGTTTTAGAGCTGACACTCATCTGTAGAACACATTGTCCTTTAAAGTGCTGGAATGAAGCCTTTTTTCACTGGAGGAGATAGAAGCTGATTTTTCTTCAGATAGTCATAGACGGGACATTAGGGGCCCACTGTGAAAGTCAGTCCATCAATGCTAACCGTCCCAAACATCCCAGAGTCTGATATCTTCAGCCGGCTGGAACTCATTCAGAATAAATCATTTTGTGTTTTGTGCTGATTGAACATCCCTGAACGTTTTTCCTTTAGCGCTAACAGACTAACAGACGGGCCAGAAACAGTTCCTGAGTTCTTCTGCTGGATGTGTCTCTGAGATATACTTTTATCTCTGGTGAATCTCAGATTTACAGCAGCGGTCGGTTACAACCAGATTTTAAACCTTGCCTTTGTGATGTCACATCTGCCGACGGTGATATCATTAATAATAACAATTATAATCATGATATAATTCTAGGGATAGAGAACACATGTTGAGTTTCATGCTGACACTGAGACGACTGGAAAGTGCAGCTACAGCTAGCACTCTGTTAGCTTAAAATAAATCTCTGAAGGTCCCTGTTAGCTTGAACTCTATTGACGTGCCACCACATTTAAATTCATGTAAAAAGTGTGCTGAATGTTTTTACATCAGGAGTGAGCTCCATGCTAACTGGGCCCCCCTCGGTTTTTTAAGCTAAGCTAAGTTTACATAAAAAATCGATCAAGAAGGTTTTGAGACTGATTCACCGAAAACTTCTATCAAATAGTATTAAAAAATATATTTATTTAGGCTTGTCCAAATAATTTGTTCATCTTTATTTTTTAACTTAATAGCTTAGCATCAAGCTAGAGGCCCTGAAAAATTAACCAGCTCATGGGTTAGAACAGTATTTTATTTAGTCAACTTGTGTTAGCTCAGGGTTTATGACACGCTTTTACTTTGAAACTACAACTCGTACTTTATTTTCTCATCAAGGCAGAACAATCACAACACACTGGGCAGCTCAACCTCTGCCCTGCTCCTTCAAAATAAGAGCATTTAGCACTAACCACCAAACTGCTCGCCATCATGAAACATAGAATCACTCGGGGCACCTGCTGAGGCCAAAACCCTAAAGACTGATTCCAGGTGTTTGTCGGGTTACAGGTGAGACGGATTTTCATCAGTTGTTGTAAAAACATGTCTTTGATCCTGAATATAATGAATGAAACTGCATCACAGCAAGTACAACCGGAACCGTTTCAGCTACAAATTGATGGTTGTCTCAAGTCTGTAATCAAGTCAGTATCAGAGCGACAAACTTTCCACCAGATCTGGAACGTTACTGGAAACTTTCCACTTCTTCTTTCCCTGCTCTCACAAACACATTGAATTCCTGCTTTTGTTGGAACACAGTTACATTTTCCTCATTTTCTCCTCTAATCGGTGTTAGAGAGAGCAGTAGGAAGAGACGAGGTTACGTCCAACCCCCGAGAACTTTCAATCAGCTGCAAACACTACTTTGATCTTTTTGATCACTTTGATCCGGCTGTTCCGTCTCACCTGAAGACCAGAATCAAAGTTCTAAATAGTTTTTTTAGAATTTTTTATTCACTGTGCTGAACGCTAGATTTCAATAAACGACTTTAATAATAGACTTCATGTCTCAGGTCAAGGTTCTAGTGTGTTCTTGAAGCTCCCTCTAGTGGACACAGGTGGTATTTTACAGCTGGAATCCCTCTCTGGGCTCAAAATCCCATTTTTCCCCGTTTTGGGTCCATTGTCTCTCCAGCTAGTCCAAAGGGAGAGTCCTCCTGGTTCTGTTACAGAAACTTACACAGTTTGTGAATAAGGGATGAGGGAAAAGGTTTTCGAGACTTTTTGGAGAATCTGCTCATGTCTGTATCTTGAAAGTCAGACCATCAAACCGTCAAACCATGTGACCATGAGACATCTGACTTCAGACCATGTGACCATCAGACCATCTTACTACAGACCATGTGACCATCTGACCATCTGACTAAAGACCATCTGACCATCAAACCGTCAAACCATGTGACCATCAGACAATCAGACATGTGACCAGTCTGACCAGTTTTTTTTTTTTTTCTTTAACAGATAATGGAGCATGAGGAATAAACGTGATGTGAGGATCGATGACCTTTGACCCAGTAAAGGATCCATGACCCAGTGGAGGATCCATAAACTGTGACCCAGTGAAGATCCATGAACCAGTGAAGGATCCATGACCTTTGACCCAGTAAAGGTTACGTGACCTTTGACCCAGTGAAGGGTCGTGACCTTCTGCCACACACCAGGTCCTCCTGCGAGAACATGTGGACGTAAAGCTGCCCGCCGATACTGATGGGAGGAGTCAGACGTCTCCATCTGCTCCGTCTCACAGCTGATTGGCGGCTCTGATGGACGTCCTCCTCGCTCCCTCACCCATCGCCACATTTCTACGTTTGGCTGGGACCTCATCTTCTCACCCTGGGAGGAATAAAGTCTCAGACGTTCTGTAATTGTCCTTGAGACTGGACTGGACATTTCCACCATGGCAAGAAAAACGAAGCGGAACAAACGTCACATTTTCCTCGATGGAAATGATATTTGCTGTGAAGCGGCAGCCAGCAGGAACCCGATCCAACTTTAAAATGAGGGATTTCAGCGGGAGGCTTTATTGGTGCTGTTTGTTCAGGTTAGGCTCCAGAACCGGAACAGATTAGAGGGTTGCCGGTGTGACGGACACCCTGTGGATCTGTAAGAGCACCATGTGTTCGTATTCACCAAGGGGCTGGGAGCGCCGGACCTTCAGGGTAGATTTATGAAGGTGAGGAAGGTCTCAGGAGCGATGGAGGTTCTGTTGGGTCCGTGCTCGTTTCACCGCACACTCTGGTATATTAAAAGTGAAGTGAGGGGAAGCGGCCCGTTAAAATGTCACTTCAGCTCCCAGTCAACATCAATCTGTAGGTTAGTAGAGTCCAGAACCATCAGCTCTACTCAGCCTCACTTCATGTTCCTCGTGAAGTTCTTCTAGCAGGATTTCATGTCAGAGCCTGGGTTTCATGTTGAGGCAGAACTTTCCACCCACAGCAGCGGCGCGGGTTTCCTGAGGCGGCGTGCCGGAGTCTCTGGGGACGGTTGGCAGAAGCTGACTAGGACCCGTAAGACGATCTGAAGATGAGACCAAACACCAACTGAAGCCTGCTTTGATCTTTGAAGACCCCTGAATACCATAAAAGATGGACAGACGGCGTCTTTCACCATCTCTGCCCCTGAGAGAGAGAAAACTCCCAGCAGCCTCCGCGGTATTTTCCAATGGGAGGAGTTCACTTGACCAACGGTGTGATTGTCATTAATGATCTTCTGGATGTTCTCTGTGGGTGAGGGATGTAGATCCCAGAAACATGACATGCAGAAGCTCACAGGCATTAAACGCATTCAGTACGGATCTAAGGTCCGGTTTTATCCCAGTCCAGTTCAAAGTCCTGCAACGCACCGAACCAGCACCGCTAAGAGTTCTGATCATCTTTTATCAACCACAGACTCTCAGTGTTCATGCCCATATCCGACAGAAGTCCACAAATGGTGGTCCATACACGGTGGTCCACATGGTGGTCCACACAATGGTCCACACACGCCGGTCCACACATGGTGGTCCACACACAATGGTCCACATGGTGGTCCACACAATGGTCCACACACGCCGGTCCACACACAATGGTCCACACAATGATCCAAACACGATGGTCCACACATTGTTATCCACACAATGGTCCACACATGGTGGTCCACACACGGTGGTCCACACACGGTGGTCCACACACGGTGGTCCACACAATGATCCAAACACGATGGTCCACACATTGTTATCCACACAATGGACCACCGTGTGTGGACCACCGTGTGTGGACCACCGTGTGTGGACCACCATGTGTGGTCCACAGCATTCTCATTTCTGGCCTTGAACTTAGTGTTGGCATGAGTGGCATAACTTCAGAGCGGTTCTGGTTCTACCGGTCAGAGAGTTTTTCAGTAAGCCTAGGTGACGGTACTTCATCCATTGCGCCTCTCGGACTCCCTCAAGATTCAGTTCTTGTGTCTTCTGTCTTGTATCTACTCTCCTTAGGGTGGATTTAAGGAAACATGGCGTCTCCTACCACCTCTATGCAGACGACTCACACATTTAGATGTCTTTAAATTGTTTTATTTATTCCTGCCTGAAAACTTGGTTTTATTCCCTGATTTTTAAGCCGGTTGTTTGTTTGTTTGTTCTTCTCACCTAAACGTTACGTCTTTATTATGAGGCTCCACCACTTATTGACAGAGCAGCACTCCTTCGTTTAAATGTGCTTATAGATAAAAGTGATTGAACGCTGTCTTCATCACACAGACCCCCCAGTTAGAAACACGTTTACTTTCTTTATACGCTCTGATCATATGTCTCTTTTTTCTTTCTCTTTTTCAAATCAGTTATTCAGAGTTCAGTGCTCCTGCTTCTGGACCACATCTGTCAAACTTCGACCCAAACTATCCAAACCTGCTCACAGACGACAGATCAAGTTCTTTCAAGGAGCTAAACGAAGGAGAAGCTACCAGCAGATAATCTGACTCTTCGTCTGTTTTTAGAGGAGAGGAAAACCAACACATATGTCCATCTGACCTCCATCTGACCTCCATCTGACCTCCATCTGACCTCCATCTAACCAACATCTGACCTCCATCTGACCTCCACCTGACCAACATCTGACCTCCATCTGACCTCCATCTGACCTCCACCTGACCAACATCTGACCTCCATCTGACCTCCATCTGACCAACATCTGACCAACATCTGACTAACATCTGACCTCCATCTGACATACATCTGACCATCATCTGACCTCCATCTGACCTCCATCTGACGTCCACCTGACATACATCTGACCGACATCTGACTTCCATCTGACCTCCATCTGACTAACATCTGACCTCTATCTGACCGACATCTGACCAACATTTGACCTCCATCTGACCTCCATCTGACCTCCAGCTGACCTCCATCTGACCTCCAGCTGACCTCCATCTGACCAACACCTGACCTCCATCTGACCAACATCTGACCCACATCTGACCTCCATCCAACATCTATCTGACCTCCACCTGACCAACATCTGACCTCCATTTAACCTCCATCTGACCAACATCTGACCTCCATCTAACCAACATCTGACCAACATCTGACCAACATCTGACCTCAAAAAGGAGCTTCAGAGAACCAAAATCAGGTGTGGTTGTTCACGACTGTCTGAATTATCCAACAGAACCACAGAATCTTTCTGATTTCTTCTCTTCTGGACTGAAGCTGACAAGAAAGCAGGATGAACATCAGTGGCATTATAAATTAAATGTATTATTATTATTATTATTATTATTATTCTATATGCAGATCTCTTAAAGGTGCAGTTCATATATTTAATAATAATAATAATACATTTAATTTATAATGCACTATTTAGTGGCGTCTTGCGTCTTAAATGACGTCCTCCCCCCCAGTGCATCATGGGGGAACTAAGGCAGCCTTAAAACTTTAATGAGCGATTGATTTCTGTAAAACATTCCTTTCATGAAAGTACGAAGGTCCGGTACAACTGTACACGCAAAAACAAAGCCCCCAATCCTCTGCGTTTTACAAACAATCCCCCGATGGAGCTCCTCCTCCAGTAAAACATGAACATCTCCTTCAGTCCATCCGTCTGACCCACATCTGGACCCAATCAGAACCACGCCTGAGAAATTTTGGCCCGAAAACCTGTGTACATGAATTTCCCCATCGTGGCGGAAAGATGCAACTGACCTTCCTAAAGATCAGTCCAGTTCTTCCTCGCTCTGAGGTCTATGTGGGGATAAGACCTGAAAATGAGCCCTCAGAAGGTTCTTGAGTGGTCTTGAGGTTCTGTTCGGCGGATTAATGAGACCACCCTCATGAGGCTTTATGAATGGTTTATAACTAGTCTACGTACGGTGTGAAGGCTTTATAAACCATTAATAAAAAAGTGACCCGTTGAAGAGTGTTTACACCCCAACAATAAATCATTGATAAATCCTTCGTCGGGTGGTCTCACCGTCACGCCGTACCCCACTTCCTGCTACTGATATGTGATCCCGTTTCTCACCCATCTGGTAGACGAAGTTGGCCTCCGTTTCAAAAGACGACGCCGGGGAGACGACATCTTGATCGTATTCGCTGAATGTCTCTGAGTGGATCCTCCTCTTGGTGACGCCATCGGCCTCCGCCGCCATCATGTGGCGCAGCGTGTCGTTGAGATAACGGTTGAGCAAGCTGCTCTTGTACTTGGATGGAGGCGACGTGCTGCCGTCGCTGTGGGCGGAGTCTGCCGTGGCGAGAACGCTGTTCCGGTTCTGGAGCGGGTTCTGGTGGGCCGATGACTTGCTGAGATCCGAGGGGTTGACGGGTGTTGTGAACGGGCCCGCTTCATCTGCAGCAGAGGAAAGGAGGAGGTAGTTTCACCACAGACTCTGATTCGATGTTGGAGAGTTTTTATCTTCTGGAAGAACATAAATGGAAACGCCGTCCTACCGTCTGAGTCGCCGCCGTCACTGCACACGCTCAGTCGCTCGGCGTTCCCCTGGATGTACTGATTGTACAGCTTGATCCTCATCGCCCAGCTCAGGTCCGGCTGCCTCACCGTGTTCTTCAGCCGGCGCCGGGCGTTCGCAAACCAGTTAGAAACCTTCACAGAAGAACCTGCTTTTAGAACGATCAGACCTTCAGACATCCACACCAGCGGATCTTCGTCTTCATCTTCCTCTCTCACCTGCACCAGCGTCATGTGAGAACCCAGAGCCAGCAGGACCTTCTCGGTCTTGGTCGGGTACGGGTTGTCCCGGTGCTTGTACAGCCAGTGCTTGAGTGGTCGGGCCATGTCCTGCAGCACCTGCCTCTTGTGGCGAACTTTGACCCCACCCAAGCGAGACCTGGATGAATCAGAGAACATGCGGCCTCCTCATCACATTTCATCCGCGTTCAAAACTTTTCGTGGAAGTATCTAAAGTCAGAACAAAAGCATTGGGAGGTGACTCGATGTCAGACGAGATCATTTCAATGTGAGAGCCTGCACTAAAAAAACATCACGGCCCAAACCAGGAGCCCGCCTCCTCGCTCACACGTCCTCACGCCAGAACCATCACACCTCCAGCCCACAAAACAGGTCCTACCCAAATATCCGGTGTTTCGTGGTGGGGCAGTTCCCGGCGGCGTCCCGGCGGGGCAACAGGTCCGAACTCCCGTCTGTCAGACTGCTGTGAGGCGGGTCCAGACCGCTCCTCGCCTCGGCTCTCCGGTCGTCCTCCGCGGCCAGCGGCGGCTCAGACTTCATGGTGGCGGCCCGGTTCATTGTGGAGCGCTCTTCTTCTGCAGGTGCATCACTGAAGGTCCAGACGTGAGCAGAAGCTGCTGCTCTCTGTCCCGGACGCTTCTGATATGCAACTAATTTAAAAACGGTCCCCTGCTCTTCTTCTGCGCTGGCGTGACGGAGCGGAGCCGATGGCGAGCGGCTCATAAGGTTTGAGAAGTCAGAGGATGTCGTCTGGGTTAGTGGAGCTGAGAGAGGGGAGTTCAAATATGCTGCTGCTCCTCCTCCGCCTCTCGGCTCTCCTGCCGTCCAATCAGCTCTCCGGAGAGGAGGACGAGTCTCGCAGCAGCAGCTCCGGCAGAAGCACTCAGTCTGAAAAATGTTACATGCTATAAAATCAGTGAAGGTGGCCTTCAGATTTATTCCTGAGATTCTTTCTGGTCCTGCAGAGCCAGGCGCTCATAGTTTCTACATGAGGCAGGAGAGTCTTATGTAACCCAAGAATCCAGTCAGCAGTTACGGCGGGTTCTAACGAGCTGCTCTGGAACCTCCCGGCTGTAATGACACGGTTGGTAGTAACCAGACAAACCACCCAACTGTGCCGGGTGCTGGCAGAGTTCTGCTGGCCTGAGCTGAGAAGTCGACACCGACGCTAGTAAATGAAAGCGATCCCTGCCTTCAGAATCCAGTGCCGGTGTTTGCGTCCAGCCGACAGATTGTTGAATCAGGTCTACAAACAATCACAAAAACAGGATCGGACTGAAGTCTCGCGTCCTTGTTAGGCTGACCGTATGACGAAGTGTGGGCTCAGGGCCCGGTTCTGGTTTACTCGTGTGCTTCTCCTCCTGACATACAAACGGTCTAACTTGAGGCTGTTTGGGTCGGCGCTGATGACTTTAACATGAACCATCCGAACTTAATCGTCTCTGAGCGAACATGAAATCTTTTTCATGCATTTTTCTGCATCCCGCTGAAACTTCTGAAAGTCTGTGGCTCAAATCCGAGCGGCGCTGGTTCCGGCGCCGGAGCCGCAAGAGGAGTCCATGCGTGTCGGTGAAGCAGCGGCACCGGGGCGGAGGTGGGCGGAGGTGGACGTCCAGTGGATCGAAAGCTGAAAAACACATGGAGCAGAAGCATCCCCGTTAGGTGCAGTAAATTCCTGCTCGCATTCCTGAGCGGCGGCGGGAGAAACTGCAACGCTCCACTGGCCGCCGTCCCTCCGTGAGATTCACCAGCTCCACTGTGGATCTGAGCTCCGGCGCCGCCGGGAGGCCGGGGAACCCGCCGCGAGGTCGCATAAATCTCTGAGAGTGGGACGCTTTGACACCTGTCAGAGTGTCAGAGGTTAAACAACATCAAGCAGAGCGTGATGGACGAACGGACCTCCAATCAGAACCCTGATGATACCAGCGCCGCCAAAATATAAACGATTAGACTAAAACATAAACTATTAAAGTAAAACATAAACTATTAGAATAAAATATAAACTATTAGAATAAATATAAACTATTAGAGTAAAATATAAACTATTAAAGTAAAACATAAACTATTAGAATAAATATAAACTATTAGAGTAAAATATTAACTATTAGAGTAAAATATAAACTATTAGAGTAAAATATAAACTATTAGAGTAAAATATAAACTATTAGAATAAATATTAACTATTAGAGTAAAATATTAACTATTAGAGTAAAATATAAACTATTAGAATAAAATATAAACTATTAGAGTAAAATATTAACTATTAGAGTAAAATATAAACTATTAGAGTAAAATATAAACTATTAGAATAAATATTAACTATTAGAGTAAAATATTAACTATTAGAGTAAAATATAAACTATTAGAATAAAATATAAACTATTAGAATGAATATAAACTATTAGAGTAAAATATAAACTATTAGAATAAATATTAACTATTAGAGTAAAATATAAACTATTAGAGTAAAATATAAACTATTAGAATATAACATAAACTATTAGAATAAAATATAAACTATTAGAGTAAAATATAAACTATTAGAGTAAAATATAAACTATTAGAATAAATATAAACTATTAGAATGAATATAAACTATTAGAGTAAAATATAAACGATTAGACTAAAACATAAACTATTAAAGTAAAATATAAACTATTAAGAGTAAATGTAAACTATTAGAGTAAATATAAACTATTAGAGTAAAATATTAACTATTAGAATAAATATTCACTATTAGAGTAAAATATAAACTATTAGAGTAAAATATAAACTATTAGAGTAAAACATAAACTATTAGAGTAAAACATAAACTATTAGAATAAAATATAAACTATTAGAATAAATATAAACTATTAGAGTAAAATATAAACGATTAGAGTAAAATATAAACTATTACGGTAAAATATAAACTATTAGAGTAAAACATAAACTATTAGAATAAATATCAACGATTACAGTAAATATAAACTATTAGAGTAAAATATTAACTATTAGAATAAATATAAACTATTAGAATGAATATAAACTATTAGAGTAAAATATAAACTATTAGAGTAAAAATAAACTATTAGAATAAAATATAAACTATTAGAGTAAAATATAAACTATTAGAGTAAAATATAAACTATTAGAGTAAATATAAACTATTAGAGTAAAACATGAACTATTAGAATAAAATATAAACTATTAGAATAAATATAAACTATTAGAGTAAAATATAAACGATTAGAGTAAAATATAAACTATTAGGGAAAAATATAAACGATTAGAGTAAAATATCAACGATTAGAGAAAAATATCAACTATTTTTAAATATGTATTTTTAAATATATGAGTAAAATATTAATTATTAGAGCTAATTATTAGCATTAGAGCTAATTATCAGCATTAATTATTAGCATTATTATTTAGCTCAATAGGGAAGAGCGGTCGTCCTTCAACCTGGAGACCCAGGTTGAAGCCCCGCCCCTGACACAGCAATCCTGGGATCCTTGAGCAAGACCCTGAATCCTCAGCTCCACCGGCTCTTCACAGGCTCCGCCCACGCGGGAACCCTCCCGATCGCGGGAATGCTCCACTCTACTGTCCTTGTGAAGAAAATTCCCTGTTGCAGATCTGGTTGCTGCTCAGACGCCGTATCACAGACAGGGTCAGAGTTTCCTTCAAAGTGATCCACAAGATCTAGACTGGAAAAACAATCTGTATGATGTTGTTTTTCTGCCTGCAGGTGGCTAAAAGCATCTCTGGGCCGTCCAGCTGGCAGAGCAGACCGTCTCCTCCTCCTCAACCTCCCTGCAGGAGCAGCTCCATGATGGTCCGAGTCCTCGGCCATGAGAGGATCTGGAATAAAACATAACACTTTCCGTGGGCCCTGCAGATCCAAACAGGGTGGAACATTACACGGACCCTGATCACGCTCCGATGTGTGGTAGATCTAACCCTAACCCAGGGGATGCAATCATCTGCTTTTGGTTCGAGCATCGAAGGCATTATCCATGAAGTTGGAAGCAAACATCTTGTAATCCCTCCTATCCAATAATGATAAAGAATCCTTTCCCTGGATCCAGTTCCACTTTTCCAAGAGGTTTTGGAGTAATCCTGCCAACCGACCGTCAGACGTTTAAACATTATATAAACATTCCAAAAGAGGCAAAAATAAAAAGTGGATGAATGTAAAATGATGAAACATTTCACGATTAACCGTTTGTTATTTCTTCTGTTTGTTCCAGAGTTTCATACTGGATCCCAGAGGAACGTTATTTTATTCTGTAATTCTCTTGACTTATATTCTACCACAAGAGAGAGCTTCACAATTTCTCAACTGTTGGTCTGATTTAGTCCAGATCTAGTTCCTGTTTTACTCACTAGGGGGAGTTTTTAGTGTAAAACACAGGTTCTGGTCCGAAACGTCAGGGCCATCAGTCCAGTCGTGTCTAAATTTATCTCCTAAGAATCGACTCCAGGAAATCTGTCTGGTTTTATTCCTGAACTCAGAAAAACTAGTTAAACGTATTTATCTTCATCATTGAGTCACTGTTGGATCTGATCCTAGAACAAACTGATGACATCATAGAAACAGTTAGGTTGAGTCACTATGGGATCTGATCCTGTCACAGACTGATGACATCATAGAAACAGTTAGGTTGAGTCACTGTGGGATCTGATCCTGTCACACACTGATTACATCATCGACACAGTTAGGTTGAGTCACTGTGGGATCTGATCCTGTCACAGACTGATGACATCATAGACATAGTTAGGTGGAGTCACTGTGGGATCTGATCCTGTCACACACTGATGACATCATAGACACAGTTAGGTTGAGTCACTATAGATTGTGTGAGATTATTAATGAGTCACATTTACTGTGAGGAGTTCCATCAGAGGGTATCTTGTACAACGCAGGGTTTGGGGGCTTTTAGGGCGCCGACCCCTGCTGTGGGGGGCGACAGCTAGGACTAGTTTATCTGACAGATTGTGCTCCTGCAGTCACTTTCCCTCTTAATTACGTGAAAAGAACTTGCTTCCGTCCAGAGTTTGGAGTTAATTTGGATTCACTTAAGACTGGATTCAGAATTCTTGACGTCTCTTTGAGTTCCAGCAGAATAAACTAAAATAACCTGTCCTCCATTTTGAGACCGACCTTCCACCTCCTGTCAGCGAGTGCGTTACAGTGTTTATAGTGCGATGATTGCGAGCGTCTGACGCTGAGACAAAGACGCCGTTTAACCTCCAGCGTGTTTGTTTTTACGTGATGGAGATAAAAGGTGACATGATTGACCCAAACGATACGTGACCCGTTGAATGCGTCATGTTTGAGGAACGCTGAGGGTTGGATCCCGCTGCGTCTCAGATGCCTCCACGATGACCTCAGAGGTCCTGCAGAACCTCAGAGCTCTGATGAAACTAGGGCTTAGACTTCACAAGTGGAAGAAGTGTTCCTGCGGTCCAGGCAGTCTGCTTTGTGAGTTCTGGTGATCAGAAGACGTGGAAACGCACCGCTGAGAGCGGCGCCGTCGATCCATTGCAGCTTCCTCTGTCCCCTCTGTGTCCTCTGTCCCTTCTGTGTCCACTGTCCCCTTTGTGTGCTGTGTCCCCTCTGTGTGCTCTATCCCCTCTGTGTGATCTGTCCCCTCTGTGTCCTCTGTCCCCTCTGTGTGCTCTGTCCCCTATTTGTCCACTGTCCCATCTGTGTCCACTGTCCCATCTGTGTCCACTGTCCCCTCTGTCCCCTCTGTGTGCTCTGTCCCCTCTGTGTGTTCTGCCCCCTCTGTGTCCACTGTCCCCTCTGTGTGCTCTGTCCCCTCTGTGTCAACTGTCACATCTGTGTCCTCTGTGTGGTCTGTCCCCTCTGTGTCCATTTTACCTTCTGTGTCTACTGTCCCTTTTGTGTCCACTGTCACATCTGTCTCCTCTGTGTGGTCTGTACCCTCTGTGTCCTCTGTCCCTTCTGTATCCGCTATCCCATCTCTGTCCACTGTCCCCTCTGTGTCCACTATCCCATCTGTTTCCACTGTCCCCTTTGTGTGCACTGTCCCCTCTGTCCGCTCTGTGTCCACTGTCCCTTTATTGTGCTCTGTCCCATCTGTGTCCACTGTCCCCTCTGTGTGCTCTGTCCCCTCTGTATCCACTGTCTCCTCTGTGTCCACTGTCCCATCTGTGTCCTCTGTCTCCTCTGTGTCCTCTGTCTCCTCTGTGTCCTCTGTCCCCTCTTTGTGCTCTGTCCCCTCTGTCCTCTCTGTGTCCTCTGTCCCCTCTGTGTGCTCTGTCCCCTATTTGTCCACTGTCCCTTCTGTGTCCACTGTCCCCTCTGTGTGCTCTGTCCCCTCTCTGTGTTCTGTCCCCTCTGTGTCCACTGTCCCCTCTGTGTGGTCTGTCCCCTCTGTGTCCACTTTCCCTTCTTTGTCAACTGTCCCTTTTGTGTCCACTGTCACATCTGTGTCCTCTGTCTCCTCTGTGTGGTCTGTCCCCTCTGTGTCCTCTGTCCCTTCTGTATCCGCTATCCCATCTCTGTCCACTGTCCCCTCTGTGTCCACTATCCCATCTGTTTCCACTGTCCCCTTTGTGTGCTCTGTCCCTTCTGTCCCCTCTGTGTCCACTGTCCCTTTATTGTTCTCTGTCCCATCTGTGTCCACTGTCCCCTCTGTGTGCTCTGTCCCCTCTGTGTCCACTGTCTCCTCTGTGTCCTCTGTCCCCTCTGTGTGCTCTGTCCCCTCTGTGTCCACTGTCCCATCTGTGTCCTCTGTCCCCTCTTTGTGCTCTGTCCCCTCTGTGTGCTCTGTCCCCTATTTGTCCACTGTCCCTTCTGTGTCCACTGTCCCCTCTGTGTCCTATTTCCCCTCTGTGTGCTCTGTCCCCTCTGTGTGTTCTGTCCCCTCTGTGTCCACTGTCCCCTCTGTGTCCACTGTCCCCTCTGTTTGGTCTGTCCCCTCTGTGTCCACTTTCCCTTCTTTGTCAACTGTCCCTTTTGTGTCCACTGTCACATCTGTGTCCTCTGTCTCCTCTGTGTGGTCTGTCCCCTCTGTGTCCTCTGTCCCTTCTGTATCCGCTATCCCATCTGTGTCCACTGTCCCCTCTGTGTCCACTATCCCATCTGTTTCCACTGTCCCTTTTGTGTGCTCTGTCCCCTCTGTGTCCACTGTCCCTTTATTGTGCTCTGTCCCATCTGTGTCCGCTGTCCCCTCTGTGTGCTCTGTCCCCTCTGTGTCCACTGTCTCCTCTGTCCCCTCTGTGTGCTCTGTCCCCTCTGTGTCCTCTGTCTCCTCTGTGTCCTCTATCCCCTCTTTGTGCTCTGTCCCCTCTGTGTGCTCTGTCCCCTCTGTGCGCTCTGTCCCCTCTGTGTCCGCTGTCCCCTCTGTGTCCTCTGTCTCCTCTGTGTCCTCTGTCTCCTCTGTGTCCTCTGTCCCCTCTGTGTGCTCTGTCCCCTATTTGTGCTCTTTCCCCTCTGTGTCAACTCTCCCATCTGTGTGCTCTGTCCCTTCTTTGTCCACCGTCCCTTCTGTGTCCTCTGTCCCCTCTGTGTGCTATGTCCCCTCTGTGACCACTGTCCCATATGTGTCCTCTGTCTCCTCTGTCCCCTCTGTGTGCTCTTTCCCCTCTGTGTCCTCTGTCTCCTCTATCCCCTCTCTGTGCTCTGTCCCCTCTGTGCGCTCTGTCCCCTCTGTGTCCGCTTTCCCCTCTGTGTCCTCTGTCTCCTCTGTGTCCTCTGTCTCCTCTGTGTCCTCTGTCCCCTCTGTGTGCTCTGTCCCCTATTTGTGCTCTTTCCCCTCTGTGTCCACTCTCCCATCTGTGTCCTCTTTCTCCTCTGTGTGCTCTGTCCACTCTGTGTGCTCTGTCCCCTCTGTGTCCACTGTCCCATCTGTGTCCTCTGTCCCCTCTGTGTGCTCTGTCCCCTCTTTGTCCACCATCCCTTCTGTGTGCTCTGTCCCCTCTGTGTGCTCTGTCCCCTTTGTGACCACTGTCCCATATGTGTCCTCTGTCTCCTCTGTCCCCTCTGTGTGCTCTGTCCCCTCTGTGTCCACTGTCCCATATGTTTCCTCTGTCCCCTCTGTGTGCTATGTCCCCTCTGTGACCACTGTCCCATATGTCTCCTCTGTCTCCTCTGTCCCCTCTGTGTGGTCTGTCCCCTCTGTGTCCACTTTCCCTTCTTTGTCAACTGTCCCTTTTGTGTCCACTGTCACATCTGTGTCCTCTGTCTCCTCTGTGTGGTCTGTCCCCTCTGTGTCCTCTGTCCCTTCTGTATCCGCTATCCCATCTCTGTCCACTGTCCCCTCTGTGTCCACTATCCCATCTGTTTCCACTGTCCCCTTTGTGTGCTCTGTCCCTTCTGTCCCCTCTGTGTCCACTGTCCCTTTATTGTTCTCTGTCCCATCTGTGTCCACTGTCCCCTCTGTGTGCTCTGTCCCCTCTGTGTCCACTGTCTCCTCTGTGTCCTCTGTCCCCTCTGTGTGCTCTGTCCCCTCTGTGTCCACTGTCCCATCTGTGTCCTCTGTCCCCTCTTTGTGCTCTGTCCCCTCTGTGTGCTCTGTCCCCTATTTGTCCACTGTCCCTTCTGTGTCCACTGTCCCCTCTGTGTCCTATTTCCCCTCTGTGTGCTCTGTCCCCTCTGTGTGTTCTGTCCCCTCTGTGTCCACTGTCCCCTCTGTGTCCACTGTCCCCTCTGTTTGGTCTGTCCCCTCTGTGTCCACTTTCCCTTCTTTGTCAACTGTCCCTTTTGTGTCCACTGTCACATCTGTGTCCTCTGTCTCCTCTGTGTGGTCTGTCCCCTCTGTGTCCTCTGTCCCTTCTGTATCCGCTATCCCATCTGTGTCCACTGTCCCCTCTGTGTCCACTATCCCATCTGTTTCCACTGTCCCTTTTGTGTGCTCTGTCCCCTCTGTGTCCACTGTCCCTTTATTGTGCTCTGTCCCATCTGTGTCCGCTGTCCCCTCTGTGTGCTCTGTCCCCTCTGTGTCCACTGTCTCCTCTGTCCCCTCTGTGTGCTCTGTCCCCTCTGTGTCCTCTGTCTCCTCTGTGTCCTCTATCCCCTCTGTGTGCTCTGTCCCCTCTGTGCGCTCTGTCCCCTCTGTGTCCGCTGTCCCCTCTGTGTCCTCTGTCTCCTCTGTGTCCTCTGTGTCCTCTGTGTCCTCTGTCCCCTCTGTGTGCTCTGTCCCCTATTTGTGCTCTTTCCCCTCTGTGTCCACTCTCCCATCTGTGTGCTCTGTCCCTTCTTTGTCCACCGTCCCTTCTGTGTCCTCTGTCCCCTCTGTGTGCTATGTCCCCTCTGTGACCACTGTCCCATATGTGTCCTCTGTCTCCTCTGTCCCCTCTGTGTGCTCTTTCCCCTCTGTGTCCTCTGTCTCCTCTATCCCCTCTTTGTGCTCTGTCCCCTCTGTGCGCTCTGTCCCCTCTGTGTCCGCTTTCCCCTCTGTGTCCTCTGTCTCCTCTGTGTCCTCTGTCTCCTCTGTGTGCTCTGTCCACTCTGTGTGCTCTGTCCCCTCTGTGTCCACTGTCCCATCTGTGTCCACTCTCCCATCTGTGTGCTCTGTCCCCTCTTTGTCCACCATCCCTTCTGTGTGCTCTGTCCCCTCTGTGTGCTCTGTCCCCTTTGTGACCACTGTCCCATATGTGTCCTCTGTCTCCTCTGTCCCCTCTGTGTGCTCTGTCCCCTCTGTGTCCACTGTCCCATATGTTTCCTCTGTCCCCTCTGTGTGCTATGTCCCCTCTGTGACCACTGTCCCATATGTCTCCTCTGTCTCCTCTGTCCCCTCTGTGTGCTCTGTCCCCTCTCTGTCCACCGTCCCATTACTGCTGGTCTAAATTTACCCACAACACACCATGATGACCTTCAGAGCTTCTGGGAGAATCTTCCCTGGACTGGTCTCTCCGGACCTGTTAGAAGACGGGGGTCCCATTCCATTTGGTGGAAACCAAATACAGCATTCCATCAGAAGAACATCAGACCTACGGTTCAACATGGAGGTGGATGTGGATTGTTGAGGAGATGATCTGCTGCTTCTGGACCAGAACACTCGCCATCAAGGAGGGAAACATGGATTCTACTCAGTCATCAGTCATCAGTATGTGAGGTCATCAATATGTGAGGTCATCAGTATGTGAGGTCATCAGTATGTGAGGTTGTCAATCTGGGAGGTCATCAGTATGTGAGTTCATCAGTGTGTGAGGTCATCAGTATGTGAGGTCATCAGTATGTGAGGTCATCAGTATGTGAGGTTGTCAGTCTGTGAGGTCATCAGTGTGTGAGGTTGTCAGTCTGTGAGGTCATCAGTATGTGAGGTCATCAGTGTGTGAGGTCATCAGTGTGTGAGGTCATCAGTATGTGAGGTCATCAGTCTGTGAGGTCATCAGTGTGTGAGGTTGTCAGTCTGTGAGGTCATCAGTGTGTGAGGTCATTGGTCTGTGAGATCATCAATATGTGAGGTTGTCAGTCTGTGAGGTCATCAGTATGTGAGGTCATCAGTGTGTGAGGTTGTCAGTCTGTGAGGTCATCAGTATGTGAGGTCATCAGTGTGTGAGGTCATCAGTGTGTGAGGTCATCAGTATGTGAGGTCATCAGTATGTGAGGTCATCAGTATGTGAGGTCATCAGTCTGTGAGGTCATCAGTGTGTGAGGTTGTCAGTCTGTGAGGTCATCAGTGTGTGAGGTCATTGGTCTGTGAGATCATCAATATGTGAGGTTGTCAGTCTGTGAGGTCATCAGTATGTGAGGTCATCAGTGTGTGAGGTTGTCAGTCTGTGAGGTCATCAGTATGTGAGGTCATCAGTGTGTGAGGTCATCAGTGTGTGAGGTCATCAGTATGTGAGGTCATCAGTATGTGAGGTCATCAGTGTGTGAGGTTGTCAGTCTGTGAGGTCATCAGTGTGTGAGGTTGTCAGTCTGTGAGGTCATCAGTATGTGAGGTCATCAGTCTGTAAATGGGAGTTTTCATTTATTGCGGCTTTAAAAATATGTCACCAATGGCAACAAAGTTATTTTTCTCAACAATTAGCCATAAAAAAAAGAATAATTTAAAGTTGTTTTTGCGTTTCCTTGTTTTTAATAAGACAGATCAGCAGATAAACAGACATAGAAGAACTCAGACGGGGGTCCAATACTTTTTCACAGTGCAGTTCCTCCGAATAACTAGTACAAATATTCATCCATGTTTCTCCAGTGAATATTACAATTATCATAATTAAAAGCATCAAAACCTCTCCTCTAAAATATGTACTTCAATTCTTAACTTACATTATTGCCTTCTTATAATTAACTGTTATCTTTTTTGTGTGGGCATTTTGAGCAGCGTGTCCAAAGAGTCTCGCTGACGGTTACTAATAATATTCCTCAGAACCTTTCAGTGGGTCTGAGCGCAGCAGCTGTCAGAATAATTACACGCTGATGTTTGTGAGCTGGCAGGGAAGGATTTCACTCTGCCACAAGTTTCCCTCCTCTCCAGCTCTGAGCCCACGCTACTCCTGCCAAACGCTGAGAGAGGGAGAAGGAGGGAGAGAAGGGAGGGGGGCGAGAGATAGATAGAGAGAGAGAGAGAGAGAGAGAGAGAGAGAGAGAGAGACAGAGAGAGAGAGAGAGAGAGAGAGGTACTCACTGAGGGACAGAATGGAAAATAATCGCTAATCACAGAACTTGTTTACGGATGGAAAAACATTCAAGATATGACAAGAATCCTGTCATAACTCTCTGCATGCACTCTTCTTCTTTTTCTTCATCTTCTTCTTCTTCTTCTTCTTCTTCCGGTGTGTGGGAGTGTGGTGGAGAATAGCGAGGGAAAATTTGAAAACTTTCTATCCATTTCCTACTGAATATAAATTGTATGACCGTTGTATTATATTGGATAAACTGTGTAAAAGGTTAGTATTGTTTAGAGTGAGTTTAACCGTGTTTCGTGGCGAGGACGGCGTCCTCTGAGACGCCGTCCGTGTCCCTGAGACATGGCGCGAGGCTGGTGCCACCTTCCAGCTCCAGTGTGGAGCAGGTCCTGATGTCCGTTGGGGATCAGGTAGGACACCTTAACGTCTCTTCTGCCTCCAGAATGAGAAAAGCTCTGGTGATTTTTTTCAGAGCGCAGAACTGCGTCGCTCGGCTTATCGAGAGCGGAATAAATCTGGAGAACGAGTTTCTCCGGGTTTCTCCACTGGCTTTGGCCTCAACCCGGATCACCGTGTCCGGAGTCCCTCCGTTCATCCCCAACGAAGCGCTCGAAAGAGAATTGAAGCGCTTCGGGGGGTTCGCGAGTGGGTTCCGCTCGCTCGGTCTGGGTTGCAAAAATGAATTATTGAAACATGTCCAGTCGTTCCGGAGACAGGCGTTCATGTTCCTGGACTCGCCCACTCAGACTCTGGAGGTGTCGTTCCGTGTCAAACACGAGGACGTCTCCTTCATGGTGTACGTGAGTTCGGGAAGCGTGAAGTGTTTCGAGTGTGGAGATGTGGGACACAAACGGGTGGCATGTCCGCACAGGCAGGATATACCGGTGCCTGCCGGTACCGATGGCGGAGGGGTGAGCGGAACCGCCGCGCCGCCCGCTTGGGGCCGACCTGCGGCCGGTGACTCCGCTGCCCGCTTCTCTGCGGTGTCCGGATCCGCGGAGAGGGTGCCGGCGGCGGACGTCGCCCCGGCCAAGGTCTCCGTTGAGGAGGGTCGCGTGTCTGAGGGCAGCGCGGCTGTTTTTCCAGTGGCTGTGGAACCTGCTGAGGCAGCAAGCTCATCAGAGGAGCAGTCTGCTACTGCAGGAGACGCAGCAGGAGAGCTGGAGGCTGAAACTCTGGTGAGTACAGAGAAAAATGTTCATGTTGTCACTGATAATGTAAGAAATGAGGAAACAAATGTAGTTTCTGCTGAAGTTCATTCAGCGTCGGCCGCTGCAGGTCAGCCTGAAGCTGCAGATGGTCAGGATGAGGCAGCAGATGTGGGTCTTCAGCTCAGAGTAGGATTGGTGTTGCTGGACGGCGGTCAGAACCGCTGCAGTCCAGGCTGGGTAATGACATGGAGGGTCAGTCCGACTCCGATGATATGCCAGTTACTGATAGTCTCACTCAGAAGTCAGACATCTACTCTCTGGAGGAGATCAATGATTTCTTGGATGATACGTTTGGAAGGGTGGTAGATGTGAGTGAATACTTTCCGGACATAGAAAGTTCATACAGACAGTGAGAACTCTACAGAAGGTTGTAGGAGAGGACAAGCTGGACAAAAAGAGGCGGTACCGCCTCAAGAAACTTGTCACAGGCTTGAGGAAGGGCTTGAAAGGTGCCAAAAGTGCCAAACGAAGGAAAGTTTCAATCAGTTGATCCATGGTCATACAACACCGGGTGCTTCTTCTCCTTCTGACTGCTTCTTCACTGCTCTGTCCATCCTTTCCTCACACATGCAGAACTTAAAGGTGGCCTCTTTAAACATGAACGGAGGTAGAACAGCACAAAAAAGAGCGCTGGTGTCAGAGGTCATCAGTCAGAAGAAGTTAGACGTAGTATTTCTGCAGGAGACACAGTGACGCCCTGAACGAGACTGACTGGGGCTTATGGTGGGGGGGGCAGCATGTCCTCATGATTTTAATTTTTGTGACAACTTCAAACTGTTTTGGGCAAACTGGAGATCAGAGAAAGCTTCCTTTCCTTCACTGGATCAGTGGTGGGAGGTAGGGAAGGCCCAAATCAAGGTCTTCTGCCAGCAGTACACAGCTTACTCCACCGCTAAAACTCGGAGGGCTGTGGAACAGTTAGAGGCAGAGATCAGGGAGCTGGAGAGGGGGTCTGCCTCACAAAAGGATCTACTTATCTGCAAGAGAAGGAATCTGAACTCCTTTCTGCAGGAGAGGGCTAAAGGGGCGCTGGTTCGGGCCAGATTCACCATGTTAAAGGACATGGATGCTCCGCCCAGCTTCTTTTTTAACTTGGAGAGGTCGGAGGCACAGAGGAAACATCTTGTCTGTCTGTGTCTACCGGACGGACGTCTGACCGCTGAGCCTTCGGAGATGAGGAGGCTAGCTGTGGATTTTTACACCGACCTGTTTAAGGTGGAGGTCTGTGATGCGGATGCGACTGCCGACCTCCTGCAGGACCTCCCACAGCTGAGTCCAGTGGAGCGTGACACCCTGGGCTCTGACCTCTCTCTAGAGGAACTGACCACTGCTGTGTCCCAGTTGTCCTCTGGCAAATCCCCAGGACTGGATAGAATACCCAGTGACTTTTTTAAACACTTCTGGAGTATTCTTCAACATGACTTGTTTGATGTTTTTAAAGAATGTTTTAACAAAGGGACGCTTCCAGCCTCTTGTCGGTGCAGTGATCTCCCTACTACCTAAGAAGGGGGACCTGACACTGCTCAAGAACTGGAGACCAGTGGCCCTATTATGCACGGACTATAAAATCCTGTCCAAGGTTCTCTCCAATAGACTTAAAGGTTTTATTGACCTGCTGGTGGGTGCTGATCAGACCTACTGTGTCCCTGACAGGTCAATGTTTGTCAACTTGTTTTTAATGAGAGACACTTTCGATATGTGCAAGTCATATGACATCACCACGGGTATAGTTGCTATCGACCAGGAAAAAGCATTTGATCGTGTAGACCACTCTTTCCTGTTTGCCACACTGCAGGCATTTGGGGTTGGGGAGCATTTCCTGGCGTGGGTAAAACTACTGTACCGTGATGTTTGTTGTGTGATTAAGGTGGGGGGAGGTCTGAGCTGTCCTGTACCGGTGGGGAGAGGGATCAGGCAGCGCTGCCCCATTTCAGGCCAGTTATACAGTTATACAGCCTGGCACAGGGGATTGCTGCTGGTTCTGCTCCGACACAGAGGATGTAGAACATCTAGTGGTGTCGTGTCCTCGTTTGGCAGGTCTCTATGTTTTACTGCAGAGATGGGTGGAGGCATTGGGAGGAGTTTTCTCTGTCCCACTGTTTGTTTTTGGACCAAAGTATAAACTGAAAAAATGTAAAACATTGCTTCTGTTAAATTGTATCTTTGCAAATGCCAAGCTTGCCATCCGGAAGACCCATAAGAAACAGAATTTGGGAGAAGGTCCACCTGATCCGATCTACAGTCTGAAAGGTTTGGTGGTTTAAGGGTTGAGCACACCTACTACCGACTGACACACAACATCGGTGGGTTTACAGCTGTGTGGGGCATCGAACTGGTCCGGTGTTCAGTGGAGGAGGACCGTCTCTGGTGCTAAACTTTTAATCTTGTTTGTGTGAGCAGAAAGTTTCTCTCATTATTGTTCATGTCGGAATGGGCATGTAAGAATCATGTTAGTTAATGTACCATAAATAAAGGTTTGTGAGAAGTCAAAAGTCTTCTTCTTCTTCTTCTTCTTTTTCTTCTTCTTTTCTTCTTCTTCTTCTTCTCCTGGTTCACAGGCGGGGTTAAAGTTCAAATCCATCCACCCAAGTGGCTGCAGCTTCTTCGTTCTGGGGTTGATGAAGAGCTAATCCACTCAGCCGGAATCCACTGGACTGCTGCTTTTTCAACCTTCTCCAGGTGGGCCTTCAGCTCCGTGAACGCCACAGCGACGTCTCCGTTCACGATCACCTTGTCAAACCAGCGGCCGTACTGGCTCTCCATTTTCTTGGCCGCGTCAATCATCTCCTCGAAGTCCTCCTCCTGCAACAAAATAAGCGCCAGTAGGTTGAGTCTGCTCTGGAACAGCTGATCTGTGGCGCCTGATTAACCATCGGCTAAAAGTGGGTTGACGTCCAACTGGAGTCCATATCACATCCTCCACCGACTGTACAACCAACATGTCCTCCTGTCCTCTGCTGTAGATGTCCTCTAGATCGTTTGGATCTATTCCATTGAGAAGATGAGCTACCTCATCATCTTTCCATGGAAAACTCAAATCATAAAATGTGTAAAGTTGGCAACACAGGGAGGGGTTGCCTCCTCCAGCGAGGAGGATAAAATATTCTCTAACTGCCTGATATTTCCCACCACTGATGGACGCCATTATAGGGAGAGAATCAAAGTTATTTTGACGTCAGTAGTTAAAATGTTACAATGTGCAACTGATGATGGAATTACTGTCGATGGTACGACTGTCGATGTAACGACTACCGATGGTACTGCTGATGGTACGACTGTTGACTGTTCTCTTCATAGTAATCAGCACTTACTACAAAAGAGCAGGACATGGAACAGATCCCTTCTAACTATACAGACCATAACATAGAAATGGTTACATGCCCAGAGTGAAAGACAGCTGGCCATTGACCCGCCTCCAGAGGATCTGCTGAGTGCACTGGGCAAACATGGGCTGGACGTAGAACAGGTGTGTGACCATGTCAGTTTAATAACAGCAACATGTTGACTGGGGTCAAACAGTGAAGGAGAAGCCAGACGGCTGTTATGAAAGTGAGCTAGCTCCATTAAGTCACGTCTCAAACATGGCTAGCATCAAATCTACGGGCTTCAATGTATCGGAGAGTCAACCCAACCCGATCAGAGTGACATGAAACATGATCGCCCCCTCATGGAGTTGATCACTCCGTCCAGCAGTGAGCAGTGAGCAACCTAGCTGGTTCTACTGCTCACTGGACTGAGCTGCTAGTTCTAATGGACCTCACCGAGTTCCTGTCCTCCTCAGTCAAGATGAATGTGGCTCTCCGTCTGGTGAGGCGCAGCTCCTCGATCGGCGGCGGCTTCACAAAAACCACAAATGGTTTGAATTCAAACGTGAACACTTGCTTCAGATTCTGTGGCGATAGAGAGAGAGAAGAAGGAGGTCCGGCGAAGCCAGATGAGATGATAGTAAGATTTTTAAACAATGTCCACACACATTAAGAGATAAGGCCAGATGTCAAAGGAGGGGCTGGCTCACCGTCAGAATACAGAACAGGATCATTGCTGCGACTGGTGTCCGTCTGACGGCGTTATTAGCATTATTACGTTTCTCTGAGAACAGGACTTGAAACGGTTGCTGTCGTTCTCAGACCTTTAAGATGTTTGTAAAACTGGACTCACACTGTCTGAATCAGACGTTTGTGGACGCTCACAACACCAGTGGTCACGCTGTACGACCCGTCCGGCTCCTGCAGCCTGTTGCCCCTATTTTGTTTCATTCAACCTTTATTTAACCAGGAAAACCTCATTGAGATTAAAAATCTCTTTTCCAAAATGTCCTTGCCAAAACAGAGAGACAGACAGACAGTCAGTCAGACAGACAGACAGACAGACAGACAGACAGACAGTCAGACAGTTAAAGTTACAGACAGACAGAATAATTAAGCATTTTTAGAATTGTCCCTTAAGTTTTGTTTGAAAGCTTTGAGACAAAAAAAAAGTTATGTGTTGACAACATGCTATGAAGAAGTAAATGAGCTGTCTTGTTTAATTTTTGCCATCCTGTGTACGATCAGGTGAGAGAGGTGGAGCTAACACCAGGTAAGAGAGGTGGAGCTAACAACCAGTTAGTGATAGCGGTGGAGCTAAGTTCAGGTGACAGAGGTGGAGATATGATCAGGAGACAGAGGTGGAGATATGATCAGGTGACCGAGGTGGAGCTAAGATGAGGTGACAGAAGTGGAGATATGATCAGGTGACAGAGGTGGAGATATGATCAGGTGACAGAAGTGGAGATATGATCAGGTGACAGAGGTGGAGATATGATCAGGTGACAGAGGTGGAGCTAAGATGAGGTGACAGAGGTGGAGATATGATCAGGTGACAGAGGTGGAGATATGATCAGGTGACAGAAGTGGAGATATGATCAGGTGACCGAGGTGGAGCTAAGATGAGGTGACAAAGGTGGAGATATGATCAGGTGACAGATGAAGATATGATCAGGTGACGGAGGTTGAGAATTGATCCGGTGGCAGAGGTGGGGTCAGGTGACAGGGAATATTTATTGAATGATCACGGCTCACTGGAGACTCACTCGTGGGTTCAGATCCAGGAGGCACACCTTTCCCTCAGCCATCACTCTGCACACAGAGTCCAGACTGGTTCCGTAGTAATGTCCGTTATACCTGCCAGAATCTATAAACCTGCAGACGGGAGAGACTGCTAGTGGATCACACCATCATGGACATGGAGTGGAAGGAGAAACCTCATTCTACCTGTGGTTCAGAATGTCCTCCTCAAACATGTGAACGGACACAAAGTGGTACTCCTCGCCCTCCTTCTCCCGCCTCCTCCTCTCACGCGTGGTGTCTGAAGGAGAGAAGAAGACGTCAGCCTTCGTGGACGAACAGGAGGTAAAATGTGAAAGCTTGAGATGTTTGTCTTACACGGGATGGTGACGCCATAGTGGTCAGGGTTGGAAGTCAGCAGCCTCTTCTTCAGCTCATTAACGCCAACGCCGTCGGGCCCTGGAGACAAAGATGAAAACACTGTGTTCTGTTTGAGGGGATTCATTCCCAACATCATCAGGACTAATGTTTTCCTCCAACAAGTCCAGCACCAAAGAGGCTCAGTGATCTGGTGACACATCTGTCTTCATCATCAGAGAAGCAGAGAGGAAGGGAAGAAGAGAAGAAGAGAGGGAGGGAAGAAGAGAAAACGAGAAGAAGAGAAGAAGAGAGGAAGAGAAGGAGGGAACCAAACAGACAGAGGTTTGATTTCAGTCTGATTTCATCTGAAAATTATTCTCCAAGCCGCCTCTCTGCTACATACACACACACACACACACACACACACACACACACATACACACACATACACACACATACATATACACATACATATACACACACACAGACATAAACACACACACATACACATTCACACACATATAAACACACGCGTACATACACTCAAACACAATCATACAAGTACACAAACACGCGTACACACACAAACACACACCTACACACAGATGAGTGAACTTCCTGTCCCCAGGATTCCCAGAATGCATCAGAGGAGCGGAGTTCCGTCTGAGAGGAGGATTCCTAACATTCCTGCCGCGTCCATCACAGCCGCGTCGGTTTGATCCGTCGCTGCGGATCCGGTTTACAGACTCTCCACTTTCCCTCTGCTGATGTCTTCCACAGCTGAGGAGCGTCATCAGTGGATACTTTCTCCTCAGCTCCTTTCTCCAGGAGTCACACGATCCTCCGGGCTCCGAGATGTTGGCCGGCACCTTTCGGGGCACAACGGTCGATTGTTTGGATCGGTGGGAGTTCTAGAGAAACAATCCAGCTGCTCCTGGTTTAGCAATCCACATCTTCCTGTCTTTAACTCTCCATACTCTTCATCAAGACCTCCAGTCCACGAAGAACCTTTTCAGCAGACAGTAAAACATAATCCTCCGTCAGGGCCAGCTCCAGCTCAATTAAAGCGGTCCAAATCTAAATCCAGGCTGTGTGAACTGTTGGAGTCTGAGGACGGATCTAGGGCTGAGATCAGGAGGGACGTCATTGCAAATCCACTCGTCCTTCTTCACTCCGTCCATCTCTGACCTTCCTCTCTGTCTGGCCTTCCCTCTGCACTTCATCATGTTTGAACTGTCTCCTGTCCTGGATTTCCATTGGTCACAGCTGACCCGCCGCCGGACGGTCACACAACACGACGAGAACAGCTGACCCGCCGCTGGACGGTCACATGACACGACGAGAACTGCTCACTCGCCGCCGTACGCTCACATGACATGACGAGAACAGCTGACCCGCCGCCGGACGGTCACAGAACACGACGAGAACAGCTGACCCGCCGCCGTACGCTCACATGACACGACGAGAACAGCTGACCCGCCGCCGTACGCTCACATGACACGACGAGAACAGCTGACCCACAGCTGGACGGTCACAGACCTGCAGGTTCGGTAGAGCAGTGGGTATGGGGGTCTGGGGTGGGCCAAAAGTTAGCACCACCAGAACCCAGTATTTCTTCTGACCGAATGTTCTCTGACAGTGTTTACACGGTTCTGATGACTTTTTCTTCTGGATGAAGAGCAGATTCAATAATGTTGTTCTTCCAGTGAAAGGGATCACGAGATTCTGTGTTCTTACAAAAACATACGGACAAAAACGACACCAGAATGATTGAAACCAGAACACAGCGGTCCAATTACCACAGAACAATGACTAACATAGTCGGAGCTCGTTGGACCCAGGCTTCTCAAACAGAATCAACTTTACAAACTCTTTGGCATCGTCTTCTAAAAACAAACTTCTTTATGTTTAGCTCATACGTACCAACCAGAACCACCAGGCGGTGTGGGTCCGTTGGGTCTTTGTGGTAGGGGATCACCTCTAGGTAGGTAGGGGGACGGATTGAGCCATGGACCCCCGTGCTCCACCTCCTGGACTGAGCTGCTTCTTCGGACCAACTGCTCTCCCTCCCGAGTCGGAAACTCCTTCTTAAACCAGCTGGATGACAGAGAGATGGACCTCAGAGCTC